>CM056379.1:96472044-96707986 GCA_029718625.1 Synaphobranchus kaupii | reverse complement strand
TTATTATTTTTATATACAGTCATATGTTTTATTTTTCCTTCATTTTTGTACTATACTAAATGTATAGTACCCAAATGAACACATTACCCACTATTTACTCGTTTGCACTGTTTTGTCTTGAACAAAATATTATTACAATGAACATGTTGCATTTCAAATTGACCGCTAGCCCAGGGTCTACATCCAGGGGTGAGTCCCCAAAATGCCAGAACAATCATCGTACCATTAAACCGAGAGGAGACCAGAGGAGGATGGGTCTCCCTCATCGAGTCTTGTTCCTCTCAAGGTTTCTTCCTCAGTTCTATAGTCCAGGGAGTTTTTCCTTGCCACTGTTGCCATTGGTTTGCTAATGAGGGGCATAACCAGTGGTTCAATTGAGCCGGGGCTGTCCGGGGCTCAGCTCCGGCACATAGGTTCCTATACGTCATCAGCCGGAGCTCAGCCCCGGTACATCTATTTTAATCACTTAATCTATTTTTAACATTTTTTTCTCGGCTTGTATTGTTAAAAGAATTCATCCATTTCATGTTCACAGTTAAAATAAATCACAATTCATTTTAGCTGCTGTTGTCCCAATCAAACGCGCTCATCAGTTCAGTCAGTTGTCACTTGGTCTAACGTTAATGCGCTCATGGCATGGGATAGGGAATCTTCAGATTGTTTTATGAGTGAGTATACCTTGGAGTTCGTCTGATATTCCGATTAAACAATGTTTTCTCTAACAACACTGAGATTTTAGGTATTTGTTTTACTACATCAGTGAAATGACATCATGAGGTAACGTTAGGTAGCTAGCTAACTTCGCTAGATTTTCAGAATTGCTAGCTAGCTAGCTAACGTTAGTTGAGTTCGCTAGCTTCCTTTAATGCTTTGCTATCGTTAGCTTGCTAACTACCTAGACAATTGCCTAACCTGTGATTAACGTGACGTACTTTGTAGTAGTAATAGTTAGTGTTGGCCATTTAATTTAAGTTTGATAAGGTGCTAATGTGTCCATATTGGTTAAACTAAAAGGCTAACGTTATTGAGGCCTCGTCTGACACTGGCCGTTTTGAAACGTATCATGCCAGGCGAGCTATCCAGCTAACAAACATGACCGAACAATGTGGCATAGTTTTTATTGCTTTGATTCCACTAATGTAGAACTTAATTATTTCCAGAATGTCTGCTGACCACAGCATGTAGACAAATGTCCTTCCACACAGGCTTCTACCTATCAACCTATCTGGGATCTGATAACCTAAGAATGTATAGACTAAACAGTGTTACCATGAACAAAATATGTAGAAAAAGTGGGTACTGCAACTTTGTATTATTACTATTTTCTTCTTTCATCTGTGTTTGCGTTGTCATTTTTTGTTTCACTTTGTTTTGTTTCTGTAAATATTAAAACTCAAACAGAATTTTGTATTTTTTAAAAAGGACGTTTTTTTCTCTCTCTAACTAGCCTACATCACTGATAACAATGTAACGACAGTGTGACTTATCATTCCCTAGTGGCATTCCAGCTGATTTGATTTTAGGTTTACAATTTATTAATTAATTTTTTACTGCAGATCTTCAAGAACCCAGAAACCCTTCCCGTTCAGCCCTGCCAGAGCCCATGGTGCCATAGGCTAATCGCTATAGTCATTGCATATATAGGCATATGGGACTTATGGCACAGTGGACCAAATTTTTTAAACCTTGGAGGCAACTAAATCTTCAGAATAGCATTTTTATGAATTGTGACAAGTTTGGTGTGACTGAATGAAATCCCATCAGAGTAAGAATGAAAAAAGACCCACGTCTAAAAAGGGTGGTATGGTCCTTTAAAACGATAAAAGAATAACAGAAACTGTCTTAATTTTCTCAATTACCGATTATAGACTGGCCATGAACCAGGCGTTATATTTGGGGACAATGATTGGCTATTGTCCCCAAGGGGCGGGGGGGAGATGGGCGACACAAGTTCATCACATGATCGTGGCTACTGTGTGTGGGATTCACGACTGTACGGCTTAGGTTCTCTGCGACACGAAGGTGTCGGCTCTGTTCTCTCTAATCTTCGCCCACCAAGTAGCTGTAGTGGAGTACTCTACAGTATGAAGGGGGAAATTGAACTAGAGTAGGGTGTAATTTCCCACCAAATTTGGAGAAAATGGGATAAAATTTGAAAGTAGTACAAAATCTTTTGTCTTTTTATTGACAGACTTCGAAATACATATTTGTGAGCAAACACCTTATTAATTTCCTGGATGGATATTCATGGGTCCACTGCTGCTCCTGCAATCCACCTCAGATGGAGTCGATTTCCTCTACCTCAGAGCAGTATGTTGTGCAGGTATATCATTGCAAACTGGCTGTCATAATGACCTTTGTCAAACGTTATAATACTCTAATACACAGACACAAACTACATTATGTATGGTCTCATGTTTTTTCCTTGTATGTTTAGACGTCTTGGGGTTGTATGCTTCTTGTATGGCATCAGCGGACGTATTGGGCACTGAAGGGCCAGAATCAGCTGGGTTCCAACAAGGTAGTGTGAAATTAGTCTAGTGATTCTCTATATTGTAATTTATTAATTATCCAAGTCATGTCACTTTCCAATTGGTATATCTAGCCTAATGTTCACTGTTTTAAAATTCCTTCTGAATTATTTCAAAGACATAATGCAAATACAGTTGCCAATACTCTCCTTCTTTTTACAGACCATGCCTATGACTCCTCAGTGAATGTGAGTCTTGGCCTATATTTCAAAATGTTTTCTTGGGTAGATCATCCTCATTTATGTATTCTAGGATTGAGTTGAGCTCTCAGATTCCATTTGACAGTGCAAAATTTGTGCTCTGCAGTGGTAGTGAATGCACATACATATCTGCCAAAATTGGCCACCCATTTTGCCACCTACTGTATATAGAAGTCACTACCACTGCTTGCATATTAAAAGATTGGAGGAGGTAGCTGATTCGACCTCAATGGTTGAATGGCTCGAATATCTTGAAACAGCAAGACAGGGAAACAGTGGGGAGCCAATTCCCCGGTGTATTTCTAACCAAATAATTCCATTCCAGGTTCCATCTGAATTGAAAGTAAGGATACTAAAAATTGTCTGTTACAATTGCCACATTGACACATTGTTAAAACATTTTTTATATATATTTTTTTTGGAATTCCTTTCCTCTCCCAAAAATGGGTCACTCCCGAAACATGGTGGAAAATATGTAATAAACAGGAATACATTTTCCTATTTAAGACTTACTTCCCCCCACCCTGTAAAGAATATTTTTCTTTCATTTATCTGCATTGTTTCAACAGAAAGTAATTTACCGTGAATTTGTAAACTATTTTAATATCTAATAAATGAGATCGAAATCTAAATACTTCTTTCTTTATAAAATGTCAAAAGTTAACACAATCAATTTTATAGTTACTGATTAATTGCATTACATATACACTTAATAAGTATCAGAATTTTGATTGATAGCTCAGCACATTCTAATTTTGACCAAACAGGTGTTTCAATAGAGGATTGCACTGTTTCGGTAGTGACAATAGTATTTTGGTTGCAAAATGATATCATATTACCTTTCCTTTTTTTGTTTAAACCTTACTGACAATATGACTTCTGATGGAAATATAATTAAGAAATACATTTTATGACCTAATAAAGATATAAAAATTGTCCAAACGTTACCATGTGTTTTGGTAGTGAACATTTTAGCTAATTTTGAGCATAAATAAGAAATGCTAATCTGCACAGGGCTAGCAAACATAGTGTTGAGCAGTTTTACACTCAGGTAAATAATTTCTATGAGTCGAGTAACTATTTATCTGCCAGTTAACAGAATGTCATCAATTGGTGCATATGGAAAATGTGTATCTTATTACTCTGAGGAGGGGATATGGATAAAAAAAAATGCATCCACTATTAATTCTGATTATAGGGAATGTATTGAAAACATTGGACAGCAGGGCTGTGACACAGCTCTTCCCAGTGAGGAACAGGGCATGTGAGTGTGGTGCGTCATTTGCCAAACAACCAGTCGCTTCGGGCCAAGTGCGGTTGTACAGCCAGTCTGAAACAAGATCTTGCCAAAGTAAGAATAATACATTCACCGGTTCATGCAGTTTGTTAAAGTTTCTCAAAACAGGCTTTAGAAAACATTACCAACACTGTTATAATTGATTGGTTTCTAAGTTAACAATTAATGTATACATCATTATTAGGCAGTGATGTCATCCCAACCTTAAAAATACTGGGGCAGAAAATTATATCTTGGTTACCTCTCTGAATGTTAATTGGGGGTGGATGGGCACTTTTACTTGGTTATTTCTTGTCAAGTACTGCTCATCTATAACCTTTTCTCCAATGCATTATAACTGTTTATCGGTAACAGTGACATATAATGCATTGGAAATTGTTATGCATTTGTAAATTAGTTACCACATATTCACTGTAGTTACTGCATTATAAAACCTGTTTTAGGGATCTTAATGTAGTATTTAATAAAGTATTTCCCACTTAATAATGTATTTCCCAGTTATCTAATGAAATATAAATTTTACCTTTATTTCAGCACATCATTATGCATGCTCAAATCCAGCCGGCCTGGGAAGGCTGGAATTCGATGGATTTGAAAAATTCCTCATTAACATGGGCACCTATCTGGTGCACCATGATATAACGAGGGATTACATGTTCCATTTCTTGTACTCCGGGTAAGATTGGAATTATAGAGTTATAACTATATTCCCTTTTAATTACTTTCCAAAAACATTTACATACAAATTTTATGGTTTGTCAGAGACATTAAATGATACATTTCTGTACATTACTTCCTAGATAAGGAAGCAGTAATGTTACTGTTTAAGTAGGAACTATGAAAGTAAAGTAACCACTTCATATTTTCTGAATAGGACATCAATGTACAATTTCCACAATTCGTGGATGGAAATCTTGACCGATTGTGGAACTACGGACACCTTGCCGTACAAGAAATTTCGCTGGGCCTGGCATGCCTACCTGAACCTGCTGGATATACCTGCAGCTGAGGGCTTTTACTGTGCTCAGTGCAGGGACAATCCCAGGTTTGTCGGAAACTGTATTCATATTGGAGGGTCAACTACAGCCCTTATAGCCCGGAATATGTTGGTATGATTGTAATTATTATACTTTCAAATTTTAAAACGTAACATTTCCTACAAAATATTTAGTTTTATTTTTTGACTTATTGTTTGTTGGTTTGTACGAACTTGAAAAGCATAGTGACAGTCTAGTGATGAATAATAACATGACAACAATAATTGTGCTACATATTGACCACAGGTCCATAGTTTTGAGACTATTTTAGCTACACTATAGAAGTGAATGGAGAGCGACAAATACCCTTTTCTGGATTATCACCCCAGGGGAGCACAGAGCAACTAATGAAAATATTTTGCCACCATTTGGACACATATCATGGCCAGGTAACTACACAACCCAAAGTTCGACCAAAGTTCAATTTTGCTTTAATGTACCTTGATAAATAGCCCAACAAACATATGACATCACACACATTTATTAAGCATTTATTAAAAAAGAAGTGCTTTTGAGCAAGCATGGAACGTATAGCGCTTTTTACAGAGAACTGTTACAAAGATGCTGTACAAAGAAACGGAAAGAAAATTGGGCAAAAACCAGGCCTGAACCCCCAAACAGCAAACGAGGTGAAAACTCCCCAGTGGGGAGTAACACACTCAAACAGTGGCGAGACAAAACTCCCCAATGGGAAGAAATCTCGGGAGGAACCTGGCTAGAGAGGGGGGAGCCCATCCTCCGCTGGCTGGCCAGTTTAATAAAGGAATGGATAGTAACAAAAATGTCAGGAGGGATCACAGCAAATAATCAAATGGGTTGAGCAGGTTAAAGTCTTGAGATATTAAACTAGCTGGTAAGTAGAAAGTTCAATGAAGAGATGTATAACTTGAAATGCAGAGAGGGTGGGGGAGTGAAGCATCTGGGACTCCAGGTTGTGTCAGGGCGTAGGCTTGAACCAGGGAAGGGACGGCTGGAACGATCCTTGAACTCAATAATGTAGTTAATGTTAAATATTCAATAGTCCTCTGCCAACAAGGAATATGACCATGTGCGCACCCGTACTTCACTCTGTCCGGCAATCCCAATGATTTTCTGTTTCTATGGACCTGTGTGTTCCTATGTCAAGCGTGAACCCAAATCTCACAACCGCTTTTTTCTTTTCTTGGAGATTCCAGATTCAACCCCTCCCTGCCAGCTGTCTAATGGGTTCAGCTAGCTTGTCACAGCCACATCAAACAGCATATCTGGGTCGATCCAAAAAAGGCTTTCATGGTTAGCGTAACAATCCAGGTAGATAAACTACCCACCATAATTCACCCTGTTTGGCAATCCCAATGATTTTACTGTTTCTATGGACCTGTGTGTTCCTATGTCTAGCGTGAACCTAAGTCCCACAAGCGCTTTTCTCTTTTCTTGGAGATTCCAGATTTAACCCCTCCCTCCCAGCTGTCTAATGGGTTCAGCTAGCTTGTCACAGCCACATCAAACAGCATATCTGGGTCGATCCAAAGCAGGCTTTCATGGTTACCAAAAATGGTCCAGGTAGATAAACTACCCACCATACTTCACCCTGTTTGGCAATCCCAATGATTTTACTGTTTCTATGGACCTGTGTGTTCCTATGTCTAGCGTGAACCTAAACCCCACAAGCGCTTTTCACTTTTCTTGGAGATTCCAGATTCAACCCCTCCCTCCCAGCTTTCTAATGGGTTCAGCTAACTTGTCACAGCCACATCAAACAGCATATCTGGGTCGATCCAAAGCAGGCTTTCATGATTACCAGAATGGTCCAGGTAGATAAACTACCCACCATATTTCACCCTGTTTGGCAATCCCAATGATTTTACTGTTTCTATGAACCTGTGTGTTCCTATGTCTAGCATGAACCTAAATCCCACAAGCGCTTTTCTCTTTTCTTGGAGATTCCAGATTCAACCCCTCCCTCCCAGCTGTCTAATGGGTTCAGCTAGCTTGTCACAGCCACATCAAACAGCATATCTGGGTCGATCCAAAGCAGGCTTTCATGGTTACCAAAAATGGTCCAGGTAGATAAACTACCCACCATACTTCACCCTGTTTGGCAATCCCAATGATTTTACTGTTTCTATGGACCTGTGTGTTCCTATGTCTAGCGTGAACCTAAACCCCACAAGCGCTTTTCTATTTTCTTGGAGATTCCAGATTCAACCCCTCCCTCCCAGCTGTCTAATGGGTTCAGCTAGCTTGTCACAGCCACATCAAACAGCATATCTGGGTCGATCCAAAGCAG
The DNA here is from genome assembly GCA_029718625.1 of Synaphobranchus kaupii. Taxonomy (NCBI): domain Eukaryota; kingdom Metazoa; phylum Chordata; class Actinopteri; order Anguilliformes; family Synaphobranchidae; genus Synaphobranchus; species Synaphobranchus kaupii. The sequence goes on along the minus strand of CM056379.1, from coordinate 96,700,652 downwards.
GCTTTCATGGTTACCAAAAATGGTCCAGGTAGATAAACTACCCACCATACTTCACCCTGTTTGGCAATCCCAATGATTTTACTGTTTCTATGGACCTGTGTGTTCCTATGTCTAGCGTGAACCTAAACCCCACAAGCGCTTTTCACTTTTCTTGGAGATTCCAGATTCAACCCCTCCCTCCCAGCTGTCTAATGGGTTCAGCTAGCTTGTCACAGCCACATCAAACAGCATATCTGGGTCGATCCAAAGCAGGCTTTCATGGTTACCAAAAATGGTCCAGGTAGATAAACTACCCACCATACTTCACCCTGTTTGGCAATCCCAATGATTTTACTGTTTCTATGGACCTGTGTGTTCCTATGTCTAGCGTGAACCTAAATCCCACAAGCGCTTTTCTCTTTTCTTGGAGATTCCAGATTCAACCCCTCCCTCCCAGCTGTCTAATGGGTTCAGCGAGCTTGTACCAGCCACATCAAACAGCATATCTGGGTCGATCCAAAGCAGGCTTTCATGGTTACCAAAAATGGTCCAGGTAGATAAACTACCCACCATACTTCACCCTGTTTGGCAATCCCAATGATTTTACTGTTTCTATGGACCTGTGTGTTCCTATGTCTAGCGTGAACCTATATCCCACAAGCGCTTTTCTCTTTTCTTGGAGATTCCAGATTCAACCCCTCCCTCCCAGCTGTCTAATGGTTTCAGCTAGCTTGTCACAGCCACATCAAACAGCATATCTGGGTCGATCCAAAGCAGGCTTTCATGGTTACCAGAATGGTCCAGGTAGATAAACTACCCACCATACTTCACCCTGTTTGGCAATCCCAATGATTTTACTGTTTCTATGGACCTGTGTGTTCCTATGTCTAGCGTGAACCTAAACCCTACAAGCGCTTTTCTCTTTTCTTGGAGATTCCAGATTCAACCCCTCCCTCCCAGCTGTCTAATGGGTTCAGCGAGCTTGTCACAGCCACATCAAACAGCATATCTGGGTCGATCCAAAGCAGGCTTTCATGGTTACCAAAAATGGTCCAGGTAGATAAACTACCCACCATACTTCACCCTGTTTGGCAATCCCAATGATTTTACTGTTTCTATGGACCTGTGTGTTCCTATGTCAAGCGTGAACCTATATCCCACAAGCGCTTTTCTCTTTTCTTGGAGATTCCAGATTCAACCCCTCCCTCCCAGCTGTCTAATGGTTTCAGCTAGCTTGTCACAGCCACATCAAACAGCATATCTGGGTCGATCCAAAGCAGGCTTTCATGGTTACCAGAATGGTCCAGGTAGTTAAACTACCCACCATACCTCACCCTGTTTGGCAATCCCAATGATTTTACTGTTTCTATGGACCTGTGTGTTCCTATGTCTAGCGTGAACCTGAATCCCACAAGCGCTTTTCTCTTTTCTTGGAGATTCCAGATTCAGCCCCTCCCTCCCAGCTGTCTAATGGGTTCAGCTAGCTTGTCACAGCCACATCAAACAACATATCTGGGTCGATCCAAAGCAGGCTTTCATGGTTACCAAAAATGGTCCAGGTAGATAAACTACCCACCATACTTCACCCTGTTTGGCAATCCCAATGATTTTACTGTTTCTATGGACCTGTGTGTTCCTATGTCTAGCGTGAACCTAAACCCCACAAGCGCTTTTCTCTTTTCTTGGAGATTCCAGATTCAACCCCTCCCTCCCAGCTGTCTAATGGGTTCAGCTAGCTTGTCACAGCCACATCAAACAGCATATCTGGGTCGATCCAAAGCAGGCTTTCATGGTTACCAAAAATGGTCCAGGTAGATAAACTACCCACCATACTTCACCCTGTTTGGCAATCCCAATGATTTTACTGTTTCTATGGACCTGTGTGTTCCTATGTCTAGCGTGAACCTAAACCCCACAAGCGCTTTTCTCTTTTCTTGGAGATTCCAGATTCAACCCCTCCCTCCCAGCTGTCTAATGGGTTCAGCTAGCTTGTCACAGCCACATCAAACAGCATATCTGGGTCGATCCAAAGCAGGCTTTCATGGTTACCAGAATGGTCCAGGTAGATAAACTACCCACCATACTTCACCCTGTTTGGCAATCCCAATGATTTTACTGTTTCTATGGACCTGTGTGTTCCTATGTCTAGCGTGAACCTAAACCCCACAAGCGCTTTTCTCTTTTCTTGGAGATTCCAGATTCAACCCCTCCCTCCCAGCTGTCTAATGGTTTCAGCTAGCTTGTCACAGCCACATCAAACAGCATATCTGGGTCGATCCAAAGCAGGCTTTCATGGTTACCAGAATGGTCCAGGTAGTTAAACTACCCACCATACTTCACCCTGTTTGGCAATCCCAATGATTTTACTGTTTCTATGGACCTGTGTGTTCCTATGTCTAGCGTGAACCTAAATCCCACAAGCGCTTTTCTCTTTTCTTGGAGATTCCAGATTCAAGCCCTCCCTCCCAGCTGTCTAATTAGTTCAGCTAGCTTGTCACAGCCACATCAAACAGCATATCTGGGTCGATCCAAAGCAGGCTTTCATGGTTACCAAAAATGGTCCAGGTAGATAAACTACCCACCATACTTCACCCTGTTTGGCAATCCCAATGATTTTACTGTTTCTATGGACCTGTGTGTTCCTATGTCTAGCGTGAACCTAAATCCCACAAGCGCTTTTCTCTTTTCTTGGAGATTCCAGATTCAACCCCTCCCTCCCAGCTGTCTAATGGGTTCAGCGAGCTTGTCACAGCCACATCAAACAGCATATCTGGGTCGATCCAAAGCAGGCTTTCATGGTTACCAAAAATGGTCCAGGTAGATAAACTACCCACCATACTTCACCCTGTTTGGCAATCCCAATGATTTTACTGTTTCTATGGACCTGTGTGTTCCTATGTCTAGCGTGAACCTAAACCCTACAAGCGCTTTTCTCTTTTCTTGGAGATTCCAGATTCAACCCCTCCCTCCCAGCTGTCTAATGGGTTCAGCTAGCTTGTCACAGCCACATCAAACAGCATATCTGGGTCGATCCAAAGCAGGCTTTCATGGTTACCAAAAATGGTCCAGGTAGATAAACTACCCACCATACTTCACCCTGTTTGGCAATCCCAATGATTTTACTGTTTCTATGGACCTGTGTGTTCCTATGTCTAGCGTGAACCTAAACCCCACAAGCGCTTTTCTCTTTTCTTGGAGATTCCAGATTCAACCCCTCCCTCCCAGCTGTCTAATGGGTTCAGCGAGCTTGTCACAGCCACATCAAACAGCATATCTGGGTCGATCCAAAGCAGGCTTTCATGGTTACCAAAAATGGTCCAGGTAGATAAACTACCCACCATACTTCACCCTGTTTGGCAATCCCAATGATTTTACTGTTTCTATGGACCTGTGTGTTCCTATGTCTAGCGTGAACCTAAACCCCACAAGCGCTTTTCTCTTTTCTTGGAGATTCCAGATTCAACCCCTCCCTCCCAGCTGTCTAATGGGTTCAGCTAGCTTGTCACAGCCACATCAAACAGCATATCTGGGTCGATCCAAAGCAGGCTTTCATGGTTACCAGAATGGTCCAGGTAGTTAAACTACCCACCATACTTCACCCTGTTTGGCAATCCCAATGATTTTACTGTTTCTATGGACCTGTGTGTTCCTATGTCTAGCGTGAACCTAAACCCCACAAGCGCTTTTCTCTTTTCTTGGAGATTCCAGATTCAACCCCTCCCTCCCAGCTGTCTAATGGGTTCAGCTAGCTTGTCACAGCCACATCAAACAGCATATCTGGGTCGATCCAAAGCAGGCTTTCATGGTTACCAAAAATAGTCCAGGTAGATAAACTACCCACCATACTTCACCCTGTTTGGCAATCCCAATGATTTTACTGTTTCTATGGACCTGTGTGTTCCTATGTCTAGCGTGAACCTAAACCCCACAAGCGCTTTTCTCTTTTCTTGGAGATTCCAGATTCAACCCCTCCCTCCCAGCTGTCTAATGGGTTCAGCTAGCTTGTCACAGCCACATCAAACAGCATATCTGGGTCGATCCAAAGCAGGCTTTCATGGTTACCAAAAATGGTCCAGGTAGATAAACTACCCACCATACTTCACCCTGTTTGGCAATCCCAATGATTTTACTGTTTCTATGGACCTGTGTGTTCCTATGTCTAGCGTGAACCTAAACCCCACAAGCGTTTTTCTCTTTTCTTGGAGATTCCAGATTCAACCCCTCCCTCCCAGCTGTCTAATGGGTTCAGCTAGCTTGTCACAGCCACATCAAACAGCATATCTGGGTCGATCCAAAGCAGGCTTTCATGGTTACCAGAATGGTCCAGGTAGATAAACTACCCACCATACTTCACCCTGTTTGGCAATCCCAATGATTTTACTGTTTCTATGGACCTGTGTGTTCCTATGTCTTGCGTGAACCTAAACCCCACAAGCGCTTTTCTCTTTTCTTGGAGATTCCAGATTCAACCCCTCCCTCCCAGCTGTCTAATGGTTTCAGCTAGCTTGTCACAGCCACATCAAACAGCATATCTGGGTCGATCCAAAGCAGGCTTTCATGGTTACCAGAATGGTCCAGGTAGTTAAACTACCCACCATACTTCACCCTGTTTGGCAATCCCAATGATTTTACTGTTTCTATGGACCTGTGTGTTCCTATGTCTAGCGTGAACCTAAATCCCACAAGCGCTTTTCTCTTTTCTTGGAGATTCCAGATTCAACCCCTCCCTCCCAGCTGTCTAATGGGTTCAGCTAGCTTGTCACAGCCACATCAAACAGCATATCTGGGTCGATCCAAAGCAAGCTTTCATGGTTACCAAAAATGGTCCAGGTAGATAAACTACCCACCATACTTCACCCTGTTTGGCAATCCCAATGATTTTACTGTTTCTATGGACCTGTGTGTTCCTATGTCTAGCGTGAACCTAAATCCCACAAGCGCTTTTCTCTTTTCTTGGAGATTCCAGATTCAAGCCCTCCCTCCCAGCTGTCTAATTGGTTCAGCTAGCTTGTCACAGCCACATCAAACAGCATATCTGGGTCGATCCAAAGCAGGCTTTCATGGTTACCAAAAATGGTCCAGGTAGATAAACTACCCACCATACTTCACCCTGTTTGGCAATCCCAATGATTTTACTGTTTCTATGGACCTGTGTGTTCCTATGTCTAGCGTGAACCTAAATCCCACAAGCGCTTTTCTCTTTTCTTGGAGATTCCAGATTCAACCCCTCCCTCCCAGCTGTCTAATGGGTTCAGCTAGCTTGTCACAGCCACATCAAACAGCATATCTGGGTCGATCCAAAGCAGGCTTTCATGGTTACCAAAAATGGTCCAGGTAGATAAACTACCCACCATACTTCACCCTGTTTGGCAATCCCAATGATTTTACTGTTTCTATGGACCTGTGTGTTCCTATGTCTAGCGTGAACCTAAATCCCACAAGCGCTTTACTCTTTTCTTGGAGATTCCAGATTCAAGCCCTCCCTCCCAGCTGTCTAATTGGTTCAGCTAGCTTGTCACAGCCACATCAAACAGCATATCTGGGTCGATCCAATGCAGGCTTTCATGGTTACCAAAAATGGTCCAGGTAGATAAACTACCCACCATACTTCACCCTGTTTGGCAATCCCAATGATTTTACTGTTTCTATGGACCTGTGTGTTCCTATGTCTAGCGTGAACCTAAATCCCCACAAGCGCTTTTCTCTTTTCTTGGAGATTCCAGATTCAACCCCTCCCTCCCAGCTGTCTAATGGGTTCAGCTAGCTTGTCACAGCCACATCAAACAGCATATCTGGGTCGATCCAAAGCAGGCTTTCATGGTTACCAAAAATGGTCCAGGTAGATAAACTACCCACCATACTTCACCCTGTTTGGCAATCCCAATGATTTCACTGTTTCTATGGACCTGTGTGTTCCTATGTCTAGCGTGAACCTAAATCCCACAAGCGCTTTTATCTTTTCTTGGAGATTCCAGATTCAACCCCTCCCTCCCAGCTGTCTAATGGGTTCAGCTAGCTTGTCACAGCCACATCAAACAGCATATCTGGGTCGATCCAAAGCAGGCTTTCATGGTTACCAAAAATGGTCCAGGTAGATAAACTACCCACCATACTTCACCCTGTTTTGCAATCCCAATGATTTTACTGTTTCTATGGACCTGAGTGTTCCTATGTCTAGTGTGAACCTAAATCCCACAAGCGCTTTTCTCTTTTCTTGGAGATTCCAGATTCAAGCCCTCCCTCCCAGCTGTCTAATTGGTTCAGCTAGCTTGTCACAGCCACATCAAACAGCATATCTGGGTCGATCCAAAGCAGGCTTTCATGGTTACCAGAATGGTCTAGGTAGATAAACTACCCACCATACTTCACCCTGTTTGGCAATCCCAATGATTTTACTGTTTCTATGGACCTGTGTGTTCCTATGTCTAGCGTGAACCTAAATCCCACAAGCGCTTTTCTCTTTTCTTGGAGATTCCAGATTCAAGCCCTCCCTCCCAGCTGTCTAATTGGTTCAGCTAGCTTGTCACAGCCACATCAAACAGCATATCTGGGTTGATCCAAAGCAGGCTTTCATGGTTACCAAAAATGGTCCAGGTAGATAAACTACCCACCATACTTCACCCTGTTTGCAAATCCCAATGATTTTACTGTTTCTATGGACCTGTGTGTTCCTATGTCTAGCGTGAACCTAAATCCCACAAGCGCTTTTCTCTTTTCTTGGAGATTCCAGATTCAACCCCTCCCTCCCAGCTGTCTAATGGGTTCAGCTAGCTTGTCACAGCCACATCAAACAGCATATCTGGGTCGATCCAAAGCAGGCTTTCATGGTTACCAGAATGGTCCAGGTAGATAAACTACCCACCATACTTCACCCTGTTTGGCAATCCCAATGATTTTACTGTTTCTATGGACCTGTGTGTTCCTATGTCTAGCGTGAACCTAAACCCCACAAGCGCTTTTCTCTTTTCTTGGAGATTCCAGATTCAACCCCTCCCTCCCAGCTGTCTAATGGTTTCAGCTAGCTTGTCACAGCCACATCAAACAGCATATCTGGGTCGATCCAAAGCAGGCTTTCATGGTTACCAGAATGGTCCAGGTAGTTAAACTACCCACCATACTTCACCCTGTTTGGCAATCCAATGATTTTCTGTTTCTATGGACCTGTGTGTTCCTATGTCAAGCGTGAACCCAAATCTCACAACCGCTTTTTTCTTTTCTTGGAGATTCCAGATTCAACCCCTCCCTGCCAGCTGTCTAATGGGTTCAGCTAGCTTGTCACAGCCACATCAAACAGCATATCTGGGTCGATCCAAAAAAGGCTTTCATGGTTAGCGTAACAATCCAGGTAGATAAACTACCCACCATAATTCACCCTGTTTGGCAATCCCAATGATTTTACTGTTTCTATGGACCTGTGTGTTCCTATGTCTAGCGTGAACCTAAACCCCACAAGCGCTTTTCACTTTTCTTGGAGATTCCAGATTCAACCCCTCCCTCCCAGCTTTCTAATGGGTTCAGCTAACTTGTCACAGCCACATCAAACAGCATATCTGGGTCGATCCAAAGCAGGCTTTCATGGTTACCAAAAATGGCCCAGGTAGATAAACTACCCACCATACTTCACCCTGTTTGGCAATCCCAATGATTTTACTGTTTCTATGGACCTGTGTGTTCCTATGTCTAGCGTGAACCTAAACCCCACAAGCGCTTTTCTCTTTTCTTGGAGATTCCAGATTCAACCCCTCCCTCCCAGCTGTCTAATGGGTTCAGCTAGCTTGTCACAGCCACATCAAACAGCATATCTGGGTCGATCCAAAGCAGGCTTTCATGGTTACCAAAAATGGTCCAGGTAGATAAACTACCCACCATACTTCACCCTGTTTGGCAATCCCAATGATTTTACTGTTTCTATGGACCTGTGTGTTCCTATGTCTAGCGTGAACCTAAACCCTACAAGCGCTTTTCTCTTTTCTTGGAGATTCCAGATTCAACCCCTCCCTCCCAGCTGTCTAATGGGTTCAGCGAGCTTGTCACAGCCACATCAAACAGCATATCTGGGTCGATCCAAAGCAGGCTTTCATGGTTACCAAAAATGGTCCAGGTAGATAAACTACCCACCATACTTCACCCTGTTTGGCAATCCCAATGATTTTACTGTTTCTATGGACCTGTGTGTTCCTATGTCTAGCGTGAACCTAAACCCCACAAGCGCTTTTCTCTTTTCTTGGAGATTCCAGATTCAACCCCCTCCCTCCCAGCTGTCTAATGGGTTCAGCTAGCTTGTCACAGCCACATCAAACAGCATATCTGGGTCGATCCAAAGCAGGCTTTCATGGTTACCAAAAATGGTCCAGGTAGATAAACTACCCACCATACTTCACCCTGTTTGGCAATCCCAATGATTTTACTGTTTCTATGGACCTGTGTGTTCCTATGTCTAGCGTGAACCTAAACCCCACAAGCGCTTTTCTCTTTTCTTGGAGATTCCAGATTCAACCCCTCCCTCCCAGCTGTCTAATGGGTTCAGCTAGCTTGTCACAGCCACATCAAACAGCATATCTGGGTCGATCCAAAGCAGGCTTTCATGGTTACCAAAAATGGTCCAGGTAGATAAACTACCCACCATACTTCACCCTGTTTGGCAATCCCAATGATTTTACTGTTTCTATGGACCTGTGTGTTCCTATGTCTAGCGTGAACCTAAACCCCACAAGCGCTTTTCTCTTTTCTTGGAGATTCCAGATTCAACCCCTCCCTCCCAGCTGTCTAATGGGTTCAGCTAGCTTGTCACAGCCACATCAAACAGCATATCTGGGTCGATCCAAAGCAGGCTTTTGGTTACCAGAATGGTCCAGGTAGATAAACTACCCACCATACTTCACCCTGTTTGGCAATCCAATGATTTTACTGTTTCTATGGACCTGTGTGTTCCTATGTCTAGCGTGAACCTAAACCCCACAAGCGCTTTTCTCTTTTCTTGGAGATTCCAGATTCAACCCCCTCCCTCCCAGCTGTCTAATGGTTTCAGCTAGCTTGTCACAGCCACATCAAACAGCATATCTGGGTCGATCCAAAGCAGGCTTTCATGGTTACCAGAATGGTCCAGGTAGTTAAACTACCCACCATACTTCACCCTGTTTGGCAATCCCAATGATTTTACTGTTTCTATGGACCTGTGTGTTCCTATGTCTAGCGTGAACCTAAATCCCACAAGCGCTTTTCTCTTTTCTTGGAGATTCCAGATTCAACCCCTCCCTCCCAGCTGTCTAATGGGTTCAGCTAGCTTGTCACAGCCACATCAAACAGCATATCTGGGTCGATCCAAAGCAGGCTTTCATGGTTACCAAAAATGGTCCAGGTAGATAAACTACCCACCATACTTCACCCTGTTTGGCAATCCCAATGATTTTACTGTTTCTATGGACCTGTGTGTCCTATGTCTAGCGTGAACCTAAATCCCACAAGCGCTTTTCTCTTTTCTTGGAGATTCCAGATTCAAGCCCTCCCTCCCAGCTGTCTAATTAGTTCAGCTAGCTTGTCACAGCCACATCAAACAGCATATCTGGGTCGATCCAAAGCAGGCTTTCATGGTTACCAAAAATGGTCCAGGTAGATAAACTACCCACCATACTTCACCCTGTTTGGCAATCCCAATGATTTTACTGTTTCTATGGACCTGTGTGTTCCTATGTCTAGCGTGAACCTAAATCCCACAAGCGCTTTTCTCTTTTCTTGGAGATTCCAGATTCAACCCCTCCCTCCCAGCTGTCTAATGGGTTCAGCGAGCTTGTCACAGCCACATCAAACAGCATATCTGGGTCGATCCAAAGCAGGCTTTCGTGGTTACCAAAAATGGTCCAGGTAGATAAACTACCCACCATACTTCACCCTGTTTGGCAATCCCAATGATTTTACTGTTTCTATGGACCTGTGTGTTCCTATGTCTAGCGTGAACCTATATCTCACAAACGCTTTTCTCTTTTCTTGGAGATTCCAGATTCAACCCCTCCCTCCCAGCTGTCTGATGGTTTCAGCTAGCTTGTCACAGCCACATCAAACAGCATATCTGGGTCGATCCAAAGCAGGCTTTCATGGTTACCAGAATGGTCCAGGTAGATAAACTACCCACCATACTTCACCCTGTTTGGCAATCCCAATGATTTTACTGTTTCTATGGACCTGTGTGTTCCTATGTCTAGCGTGAACCTAAACCCTACAAGCGCTTTTCTCTTTTCTTGGAGATTCCAGATTCAACCCCTCCCTCCCAGCTGTCTAATGGGTTCAGCTAGCTTGTCACAGCCACATCAAACAGCATATCTGGGTTGATCCAAAACAGGCTTTTCATGGTTAGCAGAATGGTCCAGGTAGATAAACTACCCACCATACTTCACCCTGTTTGGCAATCCCAATGATTTTACTGTTTCTATGGACCTGTGTGTTCCTATGTCTAGCGTGAACCTAAATCCCACAAGCGCTTTTCTCTTTTCTTGGAGAGTCCAGATTCAGCCCCCTCCCTCCCAGCTGTCTAATGGGTTCAGCTAGCTTGTCACAGCCACATCAAACAACATATCTGGGTCGATCCAAAGCAGGCTTTCATGGTTACCAAAAATGGTCCAGGTAGATAAACTACCCACCATACTTCACCCTGTTTGGCAATCCCAATGATTTTACTGTTTCTATGGACCTGTGTGTTCCTATGTCTAGCGTGAACCTAAACCCCACAAGCGCTTTTCTCTTTTCTTGGAGATTCCAGATTCAACCCCTCCCTCCCAGCTGTCTAATGGGTTCAGCTAGCTTGTCACAGCCACATCAAACAGCATATCTGGGTCGATCCAAAGCAGGCTTTCATGGTTACCAGAATGGTCCCAGGTAGTTAAACTACCCACCATACTTCACCCCTGTTTGGCAATCCCAATGATTTTACTGTTTCTATGGACCTGTGTGTTCCTATGTCTAGCGTGAACCTAAACCCCACAAGCGCTTTTCTCTTTTCTTGGAGATTCCAGATTCAACCCCTCCCTCCCAGCTGTCTAATGGGTTCAGCTAGCTTGTCACAGCCACATCAAACAGCATATCTGGGTCGATCCAAAGCAGGCTTTCATGGTTACCAAAAATGGTCCAGGTAGATAAACTACCCACCCATACTTCACCCTGTTTGGCAATCCCAATGATTTTACTGTTTCTATGGACCTGTGTGTTCCTATGTCTAGCGTGAACCTAAACCCCACAAGCGCTTTCTCTTTTCTTGGAGATTCCCAGATTCAACCCCTCCCTCCCAGCTGTCTAATGGGTTCAGCTAGCTTGTCACAGCCACATCAAACAGCATATCTGGGTCGATCCAAAGCAGGCTTTCATGGTTACCAAAATGGTCCAGGTAGATAAACTACCCACCATACTTCACCCTGTTTGGCAATCCCAATGATTTTACTGTTTCTATGGACCTGTGTGTTCCTATGTCTAGCGTGAACCTAAATCCCACAAGCGCTTTTCTCTTTTCTTGGAGATTCCAGATTCAAACCCCTCCCTCCCAGCTGTCTAATGGTTTCAGCTAGCTTGTCACAGCCACATCAAACAGCATATCTGGGTCGATCCAAAGCAGGCTTTCATGGTTACCAGAAAGGTCCAGGTAGTTAAACTACCCACCATACTTCACCCTGTTTTGGCAATCCCAATGATTTTACTGTTTCTATGGACCTGTGTGTTCCTATGTCTAGCGTGAACCTAAATCCCACAAGCGCTTTTCTCTTTTCTTGGAGATTCCAGATTCAACCCCTCCCTCCCAGCTGTCTAATGGGTTCAGCTAGCTTGTCACAGCCACATCAAACAGCATATCTGGGTCGATCCAAAGCAGGCTTTCATGGTTACCAAAAATGGTCCAGGTAGATAAACTACCCACCATACTTCACCCTGTTTGGCAATCCCAATGATTTTACTGTTTCTATGGACCTGTGTGTTCCTATGTCTAGCGTGAACCTAAATCCCACAAGCGCTTTTCTCTTTTCTTGGAGATTCCAGATTCAAGCCCTCCCTCCCAGCTGTCTAATTGGTTCAGCTAGCTTGTCACAGCCACATCAAACAGCATATCTGGGTCGATCCAAAGCAGGCTTTCATGGTTACCAAAAATGGTCCAGGTAGATAAACTACCCACCATACTTCACCCTGTTTGGCAATCCCAATGATTTTACTGTTTCTATGGACCTGTGTGTTCCTATGTCTAGCGTGAACCTAAATCCCACAAGCGCTTTTCTCTTTTATTGGAGATTCCAGATTCAACCCCTCCCTCCCAGCTGTCTAATGGGTTCAGCTAGCTTGTCACAGCCACATCAAACAGCATATCTGGGTCGATCCAAAGCAGGCTTTCATGGTTACCAAAAATGGTCCAGGTAGATAAACTACCCACCATACTTCACCCTGTTTGGCAATCCCAATGATTTCACTGTTTCTATGGACCTGTGTGTTCCTATGTCTAGCGTGAACCTAAATCCCACAAGCGCTTTTCTCTTTTCTTGGAGATTCCAGATTCAACCCCTCCCTCCCAGCTGTCTAATGGGTTCAGCTAGCTTGTCACAGCCACATCAAACAGCATATCTGGGTCGATCCAAAGCAGGCTTTCATGGTTACCAAAAATGGTCCAGGTAGATAAACTACCCACCATACTTCACCCTGTTTGGCAATCCCAATGATTTTACTGTTTCTATGGACCTGAGTGTTCCTATGTCTAGCGTGAACCTAAATCCCACAAGCGCTTTTCTCTTTTCTTGGAGATGCCAGATTCAAGCCCTCCCTCCCAGCTGTCTAATTGGTTCAGCTAGCTTGTCACAGCCACATCAAACAGCATATCTGGGTCGATCCAAAGCAGGCTTTCATGGTTACCAGAATGGTCTAGGTAGATAAACTACCCACCATACTTCACCCTGTTTGGCAATCCCAATGATTTTACTGTTTCTATGGACCTGTGTGTTCCTATGTCTAGCGTGAACCTAAATCCCACAAGCGCTTTTCTCTTTTCTTGGAGATTCCAGATTCAAGCCCTCCCTCCCAGCTGTCTAATTGGTTCAGCTAGCTTGTCACAGCCACATCAAACAGCATATCTGGGTTGATCCAAAGCAGGCTTTCATGGTTACCAAAAATGGTCCAGGTAGATAAACTACCCACCATACTTCACCCTGTTTGCAAATCCCAATGATTTTACTGTTTCTATGGACCTGTGTGTTCCTATGTCTAGCGTGAACCTAAATCCCACAAGCGCTTTTCTCTTTTCTTGGAGATTCCAGATTCAAGCCCTCCCTCCCAGCTGTCTAATTGGTTCAGCTAGCTTGTCACAGCCACATCAAACAGCATATCTGGGTCGATCCAAAGCAGGCTTTCATGGTTACCAAAAATGGTCCAGGTAGATAAACTACCCCACCATACTTCACCCTGTTTGGCAATCCCAATGATTTTACTGTTTCTATGGACCTGTGTGTTCCTATGTCTAGCGTGAACCTAAATCCCACAAGCGCTTTTCTCTTTTCTTGGAGATTCCAGATTCAAGCCCTCCCTCCCAGCTGTCTAATTGGTTCAGCTAGCTTGTCACAGCCACATCAAACAGCATATCTGGGTCGATCCAAAGCAGGCTTTCATGGTTACCAAAAATGGTCCAGGTAGATAAAGTACCCACCATACTTCACCCTGTTTGGCAATCCCAATGATTTTACTGTTTCTATGGACCTGTGTGTTCCTATGTCTAGCGTGAACCTAAATCCCACAAGCGCTTTTCTCTTTTCTTGGAGATTCCAGATTCAACCCCTCCCTCCCAGCTGTCTAATGGGTTCAGCTAGCTTGTCACAGCCACATCAAACAGCATATCTGGGTCGATCCAAAGCAGGCTTTCATGGTTACCAAAAATGGTCCAGGTAGATAAACTACCCACCATACTTCACCCTGTTTGGCAATCCCAATGATTTTACTGTTTCTATGGACCTGTGTGTTCCTATGTCTAGCGTGAACCTAAATCCCCACAAGCGCTTTTCTCTTTTCTTGGAGATTCCAGATTCAAGCCCTCCCTCCCAGCTGTCTAATTGGTTCAGCTAGCTTGTCACAGCCACATCAAACAGCATATCTGGGTCGATCCAAAGCAGGCTTTCATGGTTACCAAAAATGGTCCAGGTAGATAAAGTACCCACCCATACTTCACCCTGTTTGGCAATCCCAATGATTTTACTGTTTCTATGGACCTGTGTGTTCCTATGTCTAGCGTGAACCTAAATCCCACAAGCGCTTTTCTCTTTTCTTGGAGATTCCAGATTCAACCCCTCCCTCCCAGCTGTCTAATGGGTTCAGCTAGCTTGTCACAGCCACATCAAACAGCATATCTGGGTCGATCCAAAGCAGGCTTTCATGGTTACCAAAAATGGTCCAGGTAGATAAACTACCCACCATACTTCACCCTGTTTGGCAATCCCAATGATTTTACTGTTTCTATGGACCTGTGTGTTCCTATGGCTAGCGTGAACCTAAATCCCACAAGCGCTTTTTTTCTTTTCTTGGAGATTCCAGATTCAACCCCTCCCTCCCAGCTGTCTAATGGGTTCAGCTAGCTTGTCACAGCCACATCAAACAGCATATCTGGGTCGATCCAAAGCAGGCTTTCTTGGTTACCAAAAATGGTCCAGGTAGATAAAACTACCCACCATACTTCACCTTGTTTGGCAATCCCAATGATTTTACTGTTTCTATGGACCTGTGTGTTCCTATGTCTAGCGTGAACCTAAATCCCACAAGCGCTTTTCTCTTTTCTTGGAGATTCCAGATTCAAGCCCTCCCTCCAGCTGTCTAATTGGTTCAGCTAGCTTGTCACAGCCACATCAAACAGCATATCTGGGTCGATTCCAAAGCAGGCTTTCATGGTTACCAAAAATGGTCCAGGTAGATAAAGTACCCACCATACTTCACCCTGTTTGGCAATCCCAATGATTTTACTGTTTCTATGGACCTGTGTGTTCCTATGTCTAGCGTGAACCTAAATCCCACAAGCGCTTTTCTCTTTTCTTGGAGATTCCAGATTCAACCCCTCCCTCCCAGCTGTCTAATGGGTTCAGCTAGCTTGTCACAGCCACATCAAACAGCATATCTGGGTCGATCCAAAGCAGGCTTTCATGGTTACCAAAAATGGTCCAGGTAGATAAACTACCCACCATACTTCACCCTGTTTGGCAATCCCAATGATTTTACTGTTTCTATGGACCTGTGTGTTCCTATGGCTAGCGTGAACCTAAATCCCACAAGCGCTTTTTTCTTTTCTTGGAGATTCCAGATTCAACCCCTCCCTCCCAGCTGTCTAATGGGTTCAGCTAGCTTGTCACAAGCCACATCAAACAGCATATCTGGGTCGATCCAAAGCAGGCTTTCTTGGTTACCAAAAATGGTCCAGGTAGATAAACTACCCACCATACTTCACCCTGTTTGGCAATCCCAATGATTTTACTGTTTCTATGGACCTGTGTGTTCCTATGTCTAGCGTGAACCTAAATCCCACAAGCGCTTTTCTCTTTTCTTGGAGATTCCAGATTCAACCCCTCCCTCCCAGCTGTCTAATGGGTTCAGCTAGCTTGTCACAGCCACATCAAACAGCATATCTGGGTCGATCCAAAGCAGGCTTTCATGGTTACCTAAAATGGTCCAGGTAGATAAACTACCCACCATACTTCACCCTGTTTGGCAATCCCAATGATTTTACTGTTTCTATGGACCTGTGTGTTCCTATGTCTAGCGTGAACCTAAACCCCACAAGCGCTTTTCTCTTTTCTTGGAGATTCCAGATTCAACCCCTCCCTCCCAGCTGTCTAATGAGTTCAGCTAGCTTGTCACAGCCACATCAAACAGCATATCTGGGTCGATCCAAAGCAGGCTTTCATGGTTACCAGAATGGTCCAGGTAGATAAACTACCCACCATACTTCACCCTGTTTGGCAATCCCAATGATTTTACTGTTTCTATGGACCTGTGTGTTCCTATGTCTAGCGTGAACCTAAATCCCACAAGCGCTTTTCTCTTTTCTTGGAGATTCCAGATTCAACCCCTCCCTCCCAGCTGTCTAATGGGTTCAGCTAGCTTGTCACAGCCACATCAAACAGCATATCTGGGTCGATCCAAAGCAGGCTTTCATGGTTACCAAAAATGGTCCAGGTAGATAAACTACCCACCATACTTCACCCTGTTTGGCAATCCCAATGATTTTACTGTTTCTATGGACCTGTGTGTTCCTGTGTCTAGCGTGAACCTAAATCCCACAAGCGCTTCTCTCTTTTTTTGGAGATTCCAGATTCAACCTCTCCCTCCCAGCTGTTTAATGGGTTGAACTATCTTATCTCAGCCACATCAACCAGCATTTCTGGGTCGATCCACGATCCAAAATAGGCCTTTTCTTCATGTCCACATTTGTTTCTGGCTCCAAAGTTACATCATCCATTACTCAAGCTTTGGTGTTTTCGGCCAGATTACTTCCTCCTCCATGTCCACTTAACTCCATCATCAGTATCATTTTCTCCCTCTCCTGCTCCATCTGCTGTATCTTCATCCTTCAGGTTCTCTCCATTTTTTCTCTTTCCTTCATAAAATGCACTTGCTCCTCCTTGAGTACTTTCTTTTCTTCCTAAAATATCTTCCATTCTCCATCTTCTCTTTTTCCGCCTCCACTCTCCTGTCCTTCTCCATCTGTTCAGATATCTTGTTCTGCACCTCCATCTTCTTTAGGTCCTCTGCCATGCCCTCTCCTTCTCCATCCTTTCTCTCTCTAAATGCATTTTTCCTTAATTTCCACTTGATGCTGCTCTTCTGTCAGCTCCAGTCCGAAAGTTCTCTCTCCGAACTGAACTTTTCCTCCATTTTCTTCTTCTCCATTTCCATCTGTTTAATGTTCATCGCTATGTTCTACTCAACATCTCCCTGCGTTTTCAGCTCCAGCTTAAACAGTGCCACCTCTCCCTTCAATTTTTTCTCTTTCCTCATTCAGCTCTGCCGAATATTTCTGCTTCTTCATTTCGTCTTTCTCCTTTAGAATCTCTGCATTTTTTCCCTTTATCATATCTTCCATCTCCTGGTACTTTCCCTGTAACATCTCAAAAGTTTTTCTCTCCAAGTAAAGAATTGCTTCCATCAGTCAATATTTGCTGCTTCTGTCTCACATTCTTTCTTGTGTTACAGAACGAAATACAGAAAAATAAAATCTCATTAGTTGCCACTCACATTTTGTGTTTTATTAACAAATGGCCCTGCATATAAATCAATTCATATAATAAACCTTATAGTTAAGCGCGTAAGCATATAATATTTCTGATGTTTTTGTTTCCCATAACATTCAGTTTGTTATTGCATAGGAAGCACAACCTTAAATGCTTCACGTTAACCCCTTTTCAAAATTATTTAATTTAGCCGTATGTAGCCTATGCAGTACGTCACGTTTTATCATATGTTCATATTACAGTTGAATGCCTCCGGCAAATAACTATAAAAATAGTTGACTACAACTGCGGCACGTTTTCAATTCCCAACAGCTGAAACATTAACACGCAAGCTGCCTTGCGCTCAAAAGCTTTTTTTACTCGTCCGCATAAGCTATGACTGAGAAATAATAACATCATTTCAATCTATATGTGAATTTGTCTTTTACGGAAGCAATTCAGGCTATTACTATTTTGCATCATTTACCGTACACATTTCTTGTCTAAATGGTAGGCAAATGGTCACAGGTCATTTTTTCTGAGCTACATATTGCCTTCTCAAAATGATCCCATCACTGTGTATGTGAGGGGTGTGCAGTCTCCAAATTACGTGTGCAAAAAGCGAAGGACCACCTCTATGGGAATGCGCTCCACCACTGTATAGGCGCACTGTCGGATAACGTGAGAAATGTAGCACTATAGTCTGTAATTTTCCTCTCTCAGTAATCAAAGGAAGCATTGACGTTATTGCTCAGCTTTACCGAGCGCATCGTGGAGAGATGCAAGGCTTTTTTACTGATTAAAGATAGGTGGTGTAGCTTAAATATTAAAATCACAAAACTGGTTTTAATTCAGAAGTATGAAAGTTTATTTATGAAGTTCAGAAAAACATTTGAATAGCCAATGCTAAAATACTAACTTAAACAGGCTACAAATAATTGGCGATGCTTTGCAGAACAAATTATATTGCAATAGCCTAATAAAAAAAGCAGACCGTTTTAGCTGCCCTTTAGAAGTGAATGGACAGCGACAAATACCCTATTCTGGATTATCACCCAAGGGGAGCACAGAGCTAACAAACATATTTCGCCACCATTTGGACTCATATCATGGCCAGGTAACTTACTCAACCCAAAATTCTATCAAAGTTCAGTTGTGCTTTAACGTTAAAAAAAGCTCAGATGCCTACAATTAGTAGCTAGCCTACCTGGAGTCCGGAAGCACAAAAAAAAAACTACTCAAAAATAAAAGAAAAATGCTAGCACAGAAAAACATTAATTGATATTTGTTATTCAGTTAATTTGCTGGATAATTAAGAACTATAAATGGTAACAGGCCATGTTGACATTAATATCCATATAAAAGGTATGGTTAGGTTACAGAAGGCCTATTTTACAGCCGACGGTACGCCACTGGATCATAATGTAAGACATGGACACGGTTCCTTACCGGGGTATTCGATGATGTCGGAATGATACCAGAGGCCACTGAGTTGTAGCCTATCATTTGTCCACTATGTAACCGTATAAGGACAGCACTCAAGTAGCCTACTGTTTGGTTTATTTTGCCAACATATCTTTAGGAAACAATGTGTCAATGTAATTGACAAAGATTTTCTGATTAACTGGGGCTGTGTTTGGAATGGCTCACTCATTCACTCCCTCCCTATACACTACTTAGGGAAGTCTACATAGAGCACTGCATAGGGATTCACTGGTGAAAGGAGGAGACGATTTCGGACACTACCGTGTCTGAGCAGGTTACTTAGCAACGCGCGACAGCGGTCACCGACTTTGTGAGAAAGCATGCAAGAAACAATAAAAAAGTGTTCTTTTTTTATTTTGAACAAGGGTTTTGTTGTCTCGTTGTAGGTAGATAGGTAAGTTAGGTAACTAGGTAGCTAGCTAGCAAATTAAGTTGCATTTTCCATTAAACAGTAATAATTATTAAATTTAAAAAATAGTTAACACTTTGTAATATATTTAATCTACCGCGTTTATTTATATTTTGGTTATGAAGCCAACTAAACTGATTTAATATAGGCTACAAGATGAAACTTGCATTTATATTACAAGAACAGCGCAGGCTCAGCCGTCGCCATCTTGACAAAAAAAATGTCTCCGGTGATGTAGTGTACATCGTTTGTACCCTACATTTTGTGGTGCATTGTGGGGGGTATTGAGTGAACTATTTAAGGTGTCTAATTTGACATTTTGAATTCGGACAACCTACAAAATGGCTGATACCCAAAATAGTGCACTATATAGTGAATAGGGAGCGATTTCGGACACAGCCATAGCCTACCTACTTATTGCGCTAGGCTGAGAAAGCCATCACCGGGGCAAGACCTCCAGCGCCCGTCATGCACTAGGTTGACCTAGTCTTGTTATTATAAAGCCTAATGTTTGCAATAGACATTGTCTGCAGAAGTAGACTATGACATGTTCGGAGGCTATTGTAAATTTGCTACTAACCATGAAACAGATGTCTTTGCTGAATTGATGGTATATAAACCCGAACCCATTAGGGCGTGTAGGTTATATTATTGTAAATTCTTAATTTTCGTTGTAGTTAATTTTATGGTCACATTGTGTTATGTGTGAAAAGGATAAACTGAATTATACAGTTTGTAGCAGGAGAGCAGCCACTCTTACTTATTGCCATGTACGCAATCGGTGAATTGCATAGTTTAGGCTACTTTTTCTTCAGGCTCCTATTGGCACACCTACGCTTGCTAGCTAGCCCGTTTAGTAAAGGGCAAAAGATAACATTAGGCAACAGAGGTGAAAGCAAATATTGAATATTCTGCCCCAGCATTGTGTGCACCTCTACTGTGATGTTGCTTAGAAACCGGTTTATTTACCCAGCCGATCAGCTATGCGCAATATGAAAAAAGTGGCGTTGGTTGTTAGGTAACCGTGCTTACACACAAACACTGCGAGATCAGTATACTACCACCATTTACCATTTACCATTGCCTATTTACGCCCCTTCTCGCGTGACTTTCAACAAGATAGACGTCAGTCAGTTAGCGACTCTCGCTCTTCTAGGCCGGCCTGACGCCGGGCAAAAAAAGGAAGGCATACCTTAATTTAGGCACATCACTTAGTACTGATATTTGGGTTATGTTTATTCCACCCCAGGATGACAACAATTAACCATTGAAAAGCTGAATCATCAATTTCAGTTGGCAGTCCCTAAATGACAATGACAAAGAGATGACTAACGTGAGATTGTTTAATAAGGGTGGCAGTAATTCGGAATAATTAACTGGCAAAAAGATCCCAATGTTTTCTCTGAGTTGCGCCACGTTAGGGCCACAGCAGGACAACACAAACATTCTTAAATGGCTGTCAATAACCACAAATAGGCAGGTTGTGCTTTGTCACTACGTATGGATTACCCTGACAGCATTATGCCTATCAGCAGTCAATGACAAAAGCATGTTGACTGTGATGCTACTGTTAAATGTCTAAATTGAACAGAAACTATGTGAAAAACAGTTTAAACAATACTTTTTTATGAACCATGTAATTATGGCAACATGTTTGTGACAAATTGCATCCCTCAGCTTGCTTGTTGGATGCTATTCATTGGATACAGGAACATTTCATAAGTACTTGGGCATAGAAATACTGTTTAAGTTTCTTACTGTTCCTGTATAAGCAGTAAATATCTTCAAACACACAACATAAACTTGCATAAAAGGTTTTCAATAACCACATATAGGCAGGCTATGCTATATCACCACTGATTCAGCAAGTGACATTAGAATGACATAACAAGTGACACACACCACCTATTTGTAGTCAATGAAAATAATCAATGAAAATAAGTCATATAAATGTCTACATAATGCTTACGAAGGAATTGCATTAGCCGACTTATGAATGACCATTCAAAGAAAGATTATCACATTAGATAGATTTGATAATTCAGGTCAGGTAGGCCTATGTATCATTAAGCTTAGAGGAAACCACTGACACATACTGTAGCCTATAAGGCTTTATTTGTAACCTTACTAGATGATTTATGGGACAAGCACGCTGTTATTGAAACTGTCCAGGAAAAACTGGTACCACACATAAAAAACAACAATCAATTGTCAAGGCCACATGATCTGTCATGAAATGTAGGCCTACACAAAACAGCATTTTCTACTGGTATCTTACAGCTTGCCAGCTATCTGTTACTATAAGATGATTCTATTACAAATCATTTTCATAAAAATTGCTGAATCCCAGACATTTACATTACACGTACATAATTACTACTATAGTGGTTTCTCGATGACACTGCTCTATTAGCCTAAGTTACCTACTTTTTCATTCTGAGACTGAAATTAATATATCAATTGGGGATTCTGACAAACTGTTTTTTAAGCCCAAAATGTTTTGAATCCCAGATGGGAGTCACTGTCGCAACTGAGTGAACTGTTTAAGCTTACCTGTGTTCCTCCAAGAAAATCCAGAATGCAAATGGATGTCCTTTCAAAGTCTGAAGAAGAATGTAAAGTAGTAGAAATAGTTCCGTTTTCGTTTTGATATAGCGATTGTTTTCTTACCAACAAACAACAACGAATGAGTAATCTCCAGTATGTAGTTACATTTAAGTACAACACACTTCATTGTTGAATAATCGTAGCAATCGAACATACAGCTGTTCGGAACCGAAACGTCACAGGTAACTTTAGCCTCAGCGCGCGAAGACATCTGTGACGCTGCTGGAAAATGTCAGTATTAAACAATAACAATAACAAACAATGTTAAAAAATAATTTAAACAATATTTTATTCATTATGACAACATGTTTCTTCCACGCTGATTCCAATTAATTGCATCTCAGGACTTGCTCATCCTCCTTCCCTGTACAAGCCTATGACCATAAAAAGAATCATGGGTAGACAGTAACGTCATTGTCCAGTCCTTCTTTTTCTGGTCATAGGTACAAGCGCCTGGGCGCATACACACACAAATTAACAGATTTTTCTTATTTTTTATTGCAGAAAAACATGTAGCTACAAAGCAAGTCATTAAACAAAAACACAGCGTAAAACAAATTCACGGATTTAGCAAACTATTTACAATTTGCACAGCGCTTGCTCTTACGTGGTGAATATGCAAGAGAGCAACCACCCAGTTTGTTGTTGAGCCGCCTTCAAGCCCAGGGTGCGTCCCAATATTCTTTACTCCCCACCTCCTTTCCTCCACTCCCCCACTAGCCTACCACTCCTCTCCTACCCGGAAGTATGCAAAACTGCCTGAACGTTTCGAGGACAAGTATACAGTGTGCAATGTACCCTACATGACATTGCGGTTTGCGTCGAGAAGTTAATTAATATGTATCCATTAATATGTAATTAAGATGAAATCAGCAACATTAGATTAAAACACAAAGATCTTTTTTCCGGGGCACGGAGGAGAGGAGGTGGTTGTGGATGAAAGGAGGGTGCATTTTTCGGGTATTGGGACGCAGCCCCGGGCCGTATGCGAATCAGCGCACTTGCCTACTATGCAGTATGCCACTTGAGTTTTTTTTTTTTTTAAAAGGTGTTAAGTAGCCTACGTTCTGAAAATTGAGTGTTCTTAATATCCCTGGATGATTTACTTATTTCCGGCTTTTCGCTGATAATATATGGAGCATATTTTTTGCAGACTGCATGTCACGAAACAGTATGCAGTAAGCAGTATACAGCTAGTACAGAGTAAACAGGACGCAATACATATGGTTCTGATTCGGACACGCCCCGGGTTTTTATTTATTTTTTAGTTTAGCCAATAGCCATTAATTGTGAGTTAGTTCACTTGTCTCTTCCGTAGTAGGCTAGTTTTTTTCCTTGCCACTGCGTTTAAGGTAACCGTCACATTTACGCAGATAACTTAATTTGCACCTTCCAAAAATAAACAGTGGAGCAATAAAATGTCTTTGTTTTTTATTTTTAAAACTGTGGGGAAAGGTGTAGAGAAAGGCTCTTGATAGGTCTGGTAAGATTCACACTCTAGTCATATTTACTATGTAGCCTATAACGTCTTTATTTTATCAGTGAAATTATCTCTTCCCTGAAGCAGTCAGTGCAGTGCAAAATCTTTTTGAAGCAGAGAACTAGTCTCCATCAAATCTCTTCTTTTTAATGATGGACTACAAGGCTAAAACTTCCTACATGTGTCCACATTTTTTGGAACATATATATGAGTTTGATACACCAACAATAAGTAGAGTTCTGCGAGAGGCTTTTCTTTAATTATCTGAGCTGAATTATAGTTCTGGGCATACCTTTGGAAATAAATTAGAAATATTTAGAAATATACAACTTGATATATTGAGCAGCTTTAAGTTATAACGTAAGGATTTAAGTATAACGTAAGGCTCATAAAGTGTTTGATATGTGGCAGTGCTTCCTATGATCCTATGAATACCCCTTTAACTTAGTGCTGTTTTTAGGTAAAGAACTGATAGATTTCAACTCCAGGACCAATACTCTTTTGACAAATGGCTCAGTGGTTAATGAAACAACCTGCTTTTATCTGACAGGATGCTTACATCAGACAAGCTGCTATAAGGAACTGCAATAAACTGCCTGTCTGTGAACCATCCATGATTTTATTGTTGGCTTTGAAAATTATGCATTTTCACATCAGTGAGATAACTATTAGTGTTGATATATTTGTGAGAGTATAATTAAATTAACTTTGTTGTACCTATTATGTACATGTACTGTCAATATAAAATGTATCAAACTTTATTGCCAAGCAAAGGTGAAAAATTTGTCTTTGGTCTCACCTCAGTATACATACATGAAAAACAAATACAGTACAATAACACAGAAATCATACCAAAAAAATAAATTAAATAATAATATCCACTACTGGTGTACAGGTATGTAAGCAGATACAGATATGTAGTCATGGACTTTAAAGATAAAAATAGATAGGAAATCATAATCAGAAATCATACATTGTTCCATGGCATCCACAGAGGGAAGCAGTGTATGTAGGAAAGAAAAATTAAATAGGCAAATCCCAAAATTTACATTGGGATACTAAGGACAGCATGAAAAGTCTGAGGTTTACATTGTCAGGTGCTTTATGTCAAGTTGTCAGAATTTAGAGATTTGCAAGTGTCTGTGCAAAGCATGTTGCCTGAAGAGGAAAGAGCTGATCATATTTTCTGGTTGTGAGCTGAAATTAATACAAAATTAATAAATTAAGTGGAAATGTTGTTGCATGACAGTAAAGGAGCGCATGAAACTGAACAGCCACTAGAGGGTGCCATTGGGCCTGAGGACAAAATCTGTTGTCAGTAAGTAAGTGAAGATGCTATGAGCCAAAACTGAAGTCAATAAATAATTAAAAGACAGTAATATTAAGCACTTTATCAAAAGCACCCATGTTTTTTGATGGTGATCACACAATGGAGTTATGACAGAAATAGAAACATTGGCCTAAAATTATTTATTATTTGAAGTTAAAGCATGAGGATTGTGCTTTTGATGTCTACAAAAAGGTGTAAAGATGCTGAAATGCATAACCTGTAATTCATGGGGAAAAAAGCATCTCAGTTATTCTGCAGGGCAAGGCTAAAGAAAAATAATACAAGGAAATATACCGAAGATGCGTCACTGAAGATGAAAGAAACAGCCAAAAACTCATCAGTCAGTAGCCAAGTTATTTGCTTTCCATTGAAATACGTAGAAATACAGGGGCTGGCTTCAAAGAAAGAGCTCTACGCTTATTGTACCAGTCCAGATGAAGAAACTCTCAAACAGAAGTAAACTTGTGGAAACATGTTTTATTAGATCTTACCTGTGCTGTTTTGCCCTTAATGATACATTTAAACAAATCTTTATGCACAACTAGCCAAGAGAAGCCTGTCACCACCACCAAATTGCTCTTCTTGCACTCAAATTTGCCTTGCTTGTTTACAGATTTTTTCTGCTCACGCTCAAAACTATATCCTCTCACTTATGTATTTTTTTCAGCTGCAACAGCCCAAAGTCCAGTCAATAAGAATTACATGGAAATTCACTTTCCCAAATATAACTGGCCATCTTCTTTGACCAATCCAATCTTTAACGTCTCTTTAAATTTGGTAAGTACTCCAACTAGTAAATTTGGTAAATTACAACTAGTTGCTTAGGCAATATCTATATATATATATATATATGTATATATGACTGACCCTCAGCAGCGACGTCACCTCAGGTTAGTTAATTTCTCAATCTCACTACCGATATGGTCACATATGTATGTGCATGTTTCTTTGAAATCATTGATAACCAGGACGGTTGTGGAAAAGTTTGCCTGCCACCACTCTGGACATAGACACTGCGTTTATTTAGCTAGCTATGTGTTATCGTGTGTATGAAGTGTGTGTGTGTGTGTGTGTGTGTTGTGTGTTCCTCAAGATCTGCCTGGTGTGTCTTTAGACTTGCTCGCTACAATATTACATTATTAATGCAAAATGTACCCATTTCAGGCTTGGACAACACAGTCTAGAGAGGACTGTGGCCCCTTGCAGAAGGGAAAAGTCATAGCAAACTTTTTTATTTATTATTTTAAATAAATGACATTTTTTGCTGTTGTAATTCCTTTTTGCTGTTGTATTCTGCCTCAAATATTCTCCCAATTTGTTTAAAAATACCATAAAACAGGGCTGAACTATTTCATTTTATGACTGTGATTTGTTACACACTTGTTTTATTTAAAACAATAGTGTTCACTCCTCCATGTCTGCGTTCAGATTAGTCCCTGCTCATGTTCAATGACTGTTTCACATCTTCCTAAACTAAATATCAGTCAGGTTCTTCTAAATATCATGTTATGTCTTTGTTGGATTTAAAGTGTAAAAATTTAAATTACAATCAACAAAAAACATTCCAGATACTTCAGACGACCATTACTCTCACATGGCATTTGTGAAAGACGGATTTTCCAGCTGGAAAAAGGCCCTACAGAGATTTGGACACCATGAAAATCAAAGCTTCACTGACAGACAAGCAGGGAAACCCCCTCCCCCCAAAAATCATGTTATCAGAATGATCAAAACTGGTGAAACTCGCCCTAACTGCACCTGTGACATCTTGCACATCAGAAAGGTCATTTTCAGGCCAACAGCGACTTAAGACATATCTACGATCCACAATGGGGTAAGGCAGTTTGAACCACGTTGCTCTACTAAACTGTCACGAGAACCTCACAAGTAATATACATTTCAGTGCCACAGAGGAAAAATTCATCAAGGGCACAGTCTGAAGGAGAAAGACTTTCCTCCTCAAGAGTTAATATCATATTATTTAGTCTCTGGAATAGGCTATTTATATATGGATAGCTCCATCACGTGGCGCTGTAATGGCGACATGTAGTCCAGCTGCTTTTATAGTCAAAATGTACTGTTCTTTTATCCTCTTGTAAATTAAAAAAACCAAGACCAAGGTGAATTTTGCTAATTTTTTGACCTGGATTTATTTTACCGGAAATTTATTTACCTTAATTTAAAAAAAAATGTAAAAAAAAAATTTTTTGGCCTGAATTTGACATTTTTTGACCTGAATTTTCAAAACCTGACTTTTTTTGACCTGAATTTTCAAAACCTGAATTGTTTTACCCTGGGATTTCAAAACCAGAATTTCAAGGAGGTGAATTCAGTAACAAAAAATTAAATAATAATAATAATAATAGTAATGATTTATTGAAAAATAAAAACATTGATTGAAATGATTTAATTCAAAGAAATGTAGTTGACCAAAATATCCTTTTTTTGTTGGTTTAAGTAAATGCCATGTACCTCATATGTCAAATCAACACATTTATCATGGCTTATTTACTTGGCAATTCCACAGTACATGAGGGATATTGTTTTCATGTAAATATATATGAGTATAAATTAAATAAAAGCAATTACTGTCGATTGAGTTTATGACTGGGCTTAAATGGAATATTCAGTTCAAAACAAATATGAAAATACACTTACGAGTGGGGCCCACACTCTAATTCAAGCGTATACACTCCCACGTTGCAGGCTTGATAGAATCAACACAGTGCACAGTGAAAGTCCTTCAACTTGCATGCAAGGAAGTATGTGAAATGTAGCTGTTACTCACAGTCTCTGTAGATGGGCCACACTAGCAAAACCCAACTAGCATGCTAAGCTAGCCACTTGACTACGCTAAGCTAAGTAGGGAGGTCAAAACTGTTTTCATGATTTTTCAGTAAACATATTTTGACAGCTTATTTTTCATGTATATTATTTTTTCATGTATATTGTCTTAACCCCTGTGTGGTGTTTGTGTTTTTGTTACTCACCCAATATTCGTGGATCTGGTGGACCCACAACATTATTAGGTTTTTAAAACAATCCAGCCATAATAATTTATGTAAAAATACTTAACAGATGTTGACTTTATCTCAATTACAAGCAATATAGACAGCATATATGGTTAATATTTGCCATTTACCTCACTTTTCATTTATCAATAAAAGTGATATTTGTTTTTTTGTGATAAAATGTGATTTTTGTAAATTAAATAAATTATAATCAAGACATGGTTGGAATAAATCATGTTTATCTTGAACAAATATAAATGAAACAAGGTTATATTGCATGTCAATCAAAGGTGCCATCTCATCAAAGTGGGCGTAAATCTACCGCCGCATTAGGCAAGTCTATGGACCAGACTTTGTGTTTATCACAAAGTCTGGCCTTCGCGAGACTAACTACACAATGCAAAGGCAAGCTGCACTTCAATTCCTCTACAACACTTAACACTGTCACGCAATCCATGAGCCAAGACCAAATTTTTTAACATGCCAGAAATTTGTCGGGAGGTGGTAGATGGCCCTTGGTAAGAGCATACTCTTCATCAACAGGAGGCTTGGATGATTTGCCTCCTCCATAAAATAGATTCTGTTCCACCTCTTTTTATCAGCTTCCTCTGACGCAGTTTACAAATAGCCTTGTTAACATCCTGCCATTCTCTGGCAGTCGTGTTTCTTTAGGCAGCTAATTTCTCCACCATAATTACACCGGTGTGTAGACTCACACACCTTGCCCCCTGTAAAACTGCCCGCCGCAACAAGCCTACTGCCTAGGTCATGAATCGGCCCTAACAAGCCTACTGCCTAGGTCATGAATCGGCCCTAACAAGCCTACTGCCTAGGTCATGAATCGGCCCTAACAAGCCTACTGCCTAGGTCATGAATCGGCCCTAACAAGCCTACTGCCTAGGTCATGAATCGGCCCTAACAAGCCTACTGCCTAGGTCATGAATCGGCCTCAAAGCCTCTTTGGGGTTGGACTTTAAACAAATTCTCCCTCTTCCCCTCTGCATATTTATCTGTTGTGTCTTTGGTTTGCAATACCTAATGTTGATCGTTCTCGTGATGTCTGCCATCTTCTTTGGTACACAGGCAACTTAGTCAGAGCAAAATAAATCTGATTAAGGTGTATTATTAAGGTGTATTATAAGGATCAGAGTATGCTGTTTACATAGCCACTATTGTTTTCATGTTATTTATTATATTTATATACAGTCATATGTTTTATTTTTCCTTCATTTTTGTACTATACTAAATGTATAGTACCCAAATGAACACATTACCCACTATTTACTCGTTTGCACTGTTTTGTCTTGAACAAAATATTATTACAATGAACATGTTGCATTTCAAATTGACCGCTAGCCCAGGGTCTACATCCAGGGGTGAGTCCCCAAAATGCCAGAACAATAATCGTACCATTAAACCGAGAGGAGACCAGAGGAGGATGGGTCTCCCTCATCGAGTCTTGTTCCTCTCAAGGTTTCTTCCTCAGTTCTATAGTCCAGGGAGTTTTTCCTTGCCACTGTTGCCATTGGCTTGCTTATGAGGGGCATAACCAGTGGTTAAATTGAGCCGGGGCTGTGCGGGGCTCCGCTCCGGCACATAGGTTCCTATACGTCATCAGCCGGAGCTCAGCCCCGGTACACCTATTTTAATCACTTAATCTATTTTTAACATTTTTTTCTCGGCTTGTATTGTTAAAAGAATTCATCCATTTCATGTTCACAATTAAAATAAATTACAATTCATTTTAGCTGCTGTTTTCCCAATCTTATTATGCTTAAAATGAATGTGCACCATCACTTTTTTTCTTCTTTTCTCCCCCGCGCAGTGCGCCATCACTTTGACAGAGTTCTGTAAACGCGCTCATCAGTTCAGTCAGTTGTCACTTGGTCTAACGTTAATGCGCTCATGGCATGGGATAGGGAATCTTCAGATTGTTTTATGAGTGAGTATACCTTGAAGTTCGTCTGATATTCCGATTAAACAATGTTTTCTCTAACAACACTGAGATTTTAGGTATTTGTTTTTACTACATCAGTGAACTGACATCATGAGGTAACGTTAGGTAGCTAGCTAGCTAACTTCGCTAGATTTTTAGAATTGCTAGCTAGCTAGCTAACGTTGTCATAAAATTTCTTCTTACCGTGAAAAACGACGACATCGGACAGATGTTAAGGTAAATCTATCACCACTGCGGCACTTTCGCCACAAGTCAGCAATTATACCGGGAAATGCCCTCTTTGAAAACAAAAAAACGAATGAATATAAAAAGGTTAGTCTGTTACTGCATACCCGTTTTTGCTAAAGCTGCATCATAGCTATGATAACGCGGAGCTGTCAAAACTATAACAGCACGGAAACCCTTTAAAAAAAACAAAATAAAAACCGTAGCTAGGCTACACGTAGCGTATGGCTATGACAAATTAAGGACTAAACAAGCCACATTTTAGTTAATAAAACTCAAGTAAGCTAATTTAGATATCCAGTGAGCACAAGTGACATACAGAACTAGTTTACTTTTTTTTAGCAGCATTTTTTTGTAAGTATAAACCGAACTTTAAAAAAAAAAAAATACAATTTATTTGATTTATTTATTTAAGTATGAGCCGAAGGGAAAGATATTGAGAAATGATTGAAAATGCATTGTAATAGGACAATAGGACAGCACCTTATTCCTGAACTCCCCTCCTCGGTTGGTGAGAATGTGTTTTGGTGCCCCAAACTTGAATTCTACAATGAACTGTGCAAAGAATTCTACAATGCACTGTGCTACATCCTCGGCTTTCTTAGACTTCAGCGGATATGCCTCAGCCCACTTGGTCTTGTAGTCAATCATGACGTCCCTGTGCAGTCCGTCTCATTACCCAAAAACATGGCTGAGGCTCCCTTTACTCAGTTTTCTTTTGTACTAACTGACTGTTGTCCATTAAATTCAGCTGAATATGGCTCTCCGCCAGAAGCTGGACATCGAGAGGAGCTTCTGCGCACCTTACCATCCACAGACCAGTGGATTGGTTGAAAGAATGAATGGGACAGTGACAAAGTAATGTGGACTTGACACTAAACTGACCTTGACCCATTTACACCACTAAATGGTACTATAGTCACTGTGTTAAGTATTCTATTTTGGTATTGTATTAAGCAGTGTGATTTGGGTCACACATCGCAATCATAAGCTATGCTTTACAATCGAAATAGTATTTCATAACAATGTCAATATGTTTCAAAACTCTCACCAAATTGGTGGATGAGAATCCTTGGAACTGGGACCTCAGTGCAGCCATGTTTGGCTTGCGCACCAAAGTACAGATCACCACCAAGCACTCCCCATTCTACCTCATGTTCGACAGAGAAGCCAGATATCCATCTGAGGTCCCAGAGACTTTTGGAGTGAGTAGCTAGGTCTCTACATTTCCTTCACTCTAACTTATAGCTGACAGCATTTTCTCTCAATTCAAGGTAGCTGAGAATATAGAGGAAATTGTGGCTACAAAAGTTTATGGGCCCTATCTTGGCGATCTTGGCGCTTAGTCTAAGCGCATGGCGCTAAATCCATTTAGGGCGTGTCCAAGTCCACTTTTGCTATTTTAACGGCGTGTTTTTTTGGCGCTAAGCACGGCGCATGGCGCAACTGGGCTGAACCTAGTCGCTTCATTAATTATAGGTGTGTCTTGGGCGTGACATTCAATAAACCAATCAAAATGTCATATCCCATTCCCTTTAAAAGCCTGCTTTTCCACCTTGGCGGATTGCTTATGATGGCGAAACAGACATGCTCGTGCGTGTTTAGTGTGATCAAGGAATAGGCTAAATGGAGTATGATCAATATTATTCAGACTAACCATTAGCCTATGAGTTCCCGGTAATTCCAGACAGGGCTGTTATTTTACAAAATATGTGCGGTTAAATTTCGTTAAAAGGACCTGCAACAGCTGAGAATAAGCTATCAATGGCTTCAGTCTCACCTTAGAAAACGCCAAATTAGCCTGCTTGTTCAGCGAATTTCGTTTGATTATGCAATGAAAGTGTCAAACATCAATTCCAAGAGGCTGTTCTCATGGAGTTCTCGAAGTTCAAGCTTCATCCAAAGTTAATTAGGCTACCTGCATAGTAGGCTAATATTGATTAATAACATACATACCGTTATTTTGCCTTAATGATGACACTAAATAGCCATACAATAAAGCTGTCAGGTTCGCAACCCATAAGTTCACGCATATTTCCCCTTGTTTAATAATGTCCTGTTTATGGAAATGTGACCAACCTGTTTTACTCGTAGCGTAATCCTTTAAATCCACTTTCCCAGGAAGACCGTTAAACGTGCGATTTACAGCAGGGGAAACAGAACATGCAGCTCACGTGCAGAGAATGGCACTAAAATTAATTGTGAATTAATTGTGTAACGTGCTGCAAATTTGTTTTAGTTTCTAATTAGACGCTTAGTTCTCTTTAAAATCGTTTTGTTCAGTTAAGGAATAACGGGTGAAATCAGCTGGGTTTTAAACGGTGAGAGTATGGAAACCTGGTCACTGTAATTTAAAAAAATATGAAGGACGAAGAATAGCTAAGGTTACAATTTAGTTAACATGGTGACATCTCCGTTTTTTAACCATAGGCTATCGAAAAAAACCTTATGCACAGCGAATTCGCTGTAGCCTAGGCTATTTGAAAAACAATAAATGCAATATTCACTGGACAAGGTTTTGAACTTTTTTCAGTCACAAACCATTCTATTTACTTACAGGCTGTATTCATAGATAAACAGAGCTGTATTGTAATGACATCTGAAGCGCATTTTCAGAACTTAAATGTCCGTCTATTGCCGTGCGCGAGTTTTCCATTGAATGACAATTCACGCATTAGGTGCAAAGACAATTCGCGCATTAGGCTTGATAGCTATAGGTGTTATCAGCTCCTTTTTAATGGATAGCCATTGTCCCGTACCATCGCACATCGCCTGGATGTTGATGGAGTGGGCTGAGAGCAATGTAATGTGGCATTGTTTCCCTTCGCTGAGGGAAAGGTATGTGGACCTATGGAACCTTTTATTAGCTATTATGCATTTTTGATATAGCCTACACAATAATAATATTTCACATTGTGATCTAGATATTTTAGTCATGCCTGTGCACGCCCCTGTGTGTAACAGACAGGAGGGTATGCGCGTTGTGCACACGCCTATGTAGACGCACTTATATGCGCCGTTAAAATAGCATGTAAGCAACTGCGACATGACTTTAGACCAGGTTTGTGGTGGTTCTAGCGCAAGCGCTTTCTGCTGGCTCAAGATAGCAATACGCCAAAAAGAATCCTGGCCACTCCTCATCTTAAGACCAACACGCCCAGTTCACTAATGATGGCGCAAGAGTTACGCCGTCAAACATGCTAGTTTGACGGTGTAAGCGTTAGGCGTTATTATGGACCTAGCGCCGGGTGTAAGATAGCAAAGACACTTGCGTTTGCGTTAGCGCCGCTTTGCGCCGGGTGTAAGATAGGGCCCTATAAGTACTAAAATGGAATATATTTTCTTAAAATAGGTGTAATAGCCTTTGAGCTTTATTGGAGAGCACAGTGTAGAGACAAGAGGAAAGGTCGGATTCGAACTGACAATGTCGCAAAGAGCACGGGAACCCTAGTTAGGCCACGCTACAGACTGCGCCACGAGGAGACACGCCAGGAAGGCATACTTCGGCTCATACTTAAATAAGTAAATCAAATAAATTGTATTTAAAAAAAAAAAAAAGTTCGGTTTATACTTACAAAAAAATGCTGCTAAAAAAAGTAAACTAGTTCTGTAGGCTATGCCACTTGTGCTCACTGGATATCTAAATTAGCTTACTTGAGTTTTATTAACTAAAATGTGGCTTGTTTAGTGCTTAATTTGTCATAGCCATATGCTACGTGTAGCCTAGCTACGGTTTTTATTTTGTTTTTTTTTAAGGGTTTCCGTGCTGTTATAGTTTTGACAGCTCCGCGTTATCATAGCTATGATGCAGCTTTAGCAAAAACGGGTATGCAGTAACAAACTAACCTTTTTATATTCATTCGTTTTTTGTTTTCAAAGAGGGCATTTCCCGGTATAATTGCTGACTTGTGGCGAAAGTGTCGCAGTGGTGATAGATTTACCTTAACATCTGTCCGATGTCGTCGTTTTTCACGGTAAGAAGAAATTTTATGACAACGTTAGTTGAGTTCGCTAGCTTCCTTTAATGCTTTGCTATCGTTAGCTTGCTAACTACCTAGCTACCTAGACAATTGCCTAACCTGTGATTAACGTGACGTACTTTGTAGTAGTAATAGTTAGTGTTGGCCATTTAATTTAAGTTTGATAAGGTGCTAATGTGTCCATATTGGTTAAACTAAAAGGCTAACGTTATTGAGACCTCGTCACTGACACTGACCGTTTTGAAACGTATCATGCCAGGCGAGCTATCCAGCTAACAAACATGACCGAACAATGTGGCATAGTTTTTATTGCTTTGATTCCACTAATGTAGAACTTAATTATTTCCAGAATGTCTGCTGACCACTTAGCATGTAGACAAATGTCCTTCCACACAGGCTTCTACCTATCAACCTATCTGGGATCTGATAACCTAAGAATGTATAGACTAAACAGTGTTACCATGAACAAAATATGTAGAAAAAGTGGGTACTGCAACTTTGTATTATTACTATTTTCTTCTTTCATCTGTGTTTGCGTTGTCATTTTTTGTTTGACTTTGTTTTGTTTCTGTAAATATTAAAACTCAAACAGAATTTTGTATTTTTAAAAAAGGACGTTTTTTTTCTCTCTAACTACATCACTGATAACAATGTAACGACAGTGTGACTTATCATTCCCTAGTGGCATTCCAGCTGATTTGATTTTAGGTTTACAATTTATTTATAAATTTTTTACTGCAGATCTTCAAGAACCCAGAAACCCTTCCCGTTCAGCCCTGCCAGACCCCATGGTGCCATAGGCTAATCGCTATAGTCATTGCATATATAGGCATATGGGACTTATGGCACAGTGGACCAAATTTTTTAAACCTTGGAGGCAACTAAATCTTCAGAATAGCATTTTTATGAATTGTGACAAGTTTGGTGTGACTGAATGAAATCCCATCAGAATAAGAATGAAAAAAGACCCACATGTCTAAAAGGGTGGTATGGTCCTTTAAAACCATAAAAGAATAACAGAAACTGTCTTAATTTTCTCAATTACCGATTATAGACTGGCCATGAACCAGGCGTTATATTTGGGGACAATGATTGGCTATTGTCCTCAAGGGGCGGGGGGGAGATGGGCGACACAAGTTCATCACATGATCGTGGCTACTGTGTGTGGGATTCACGACTGTACGGCTTAGGTTCTCTGCGACACGAAGGTGTTGGCTCTGTTCTCTCTAATATTCGCCCACCAAGTAGCTGTAGTGGAGTACTCTACAGTATGAAGGGGGAAATTGAACTAGAGTAGGGTGTAATTTCCCACCAAATTTGGAGAAAATGGGATAAAATTTGAAAGTAGTACAAAATCTTTTGTCTTTTTATTGACAGACTTCGAAATACATATTTGTGAGCAAACACCTTATTCATTTCCTGGATGGATATTCATGGGTCCACTGCTGCTCCTGCAATCCATCTCAGGTGGAGTCGATTTCCTCTACCTCAGAGCAGTATGTTGTGCAGGTATATAATTGCAAACTGGCTGTCATAATGACCTTTGTCAAACGTTATAATACTCTAATACACAGACATAAACTACATTATGTATGGTCTCATGTTTTTTCCTTGTATGTTTAGACTTCTTGGGGTTGTATGCTTCTTGTATGGCATTAGCGGACGTATTGGGCACTGAAGGGCCAGAATCAGCTGGGTTCCAACAAGGTAGTGTGAAATTAGTCTAGTGATTCTCTATATTGTAATTTATTAATTATCCAAATCATGTCACTTTCCAATTGGTATATCTAGCCTAATGTTCACTGTTTTAAAATTCCTTCTGAATTATTTCAAAGACATAATGCAAATACAGTTGCCAATACTCTCCTTCTTTTTACAGACCATGCCTATGACTCCTCAGTGAATGTGAGTCTTGGCCTATATTTCAAAATGTTTTCTTGGGTAGATCATCCTCATTTATGTATTCTAGGATTGAGTTGAGCTCTCAGATTCCATTTGACAGTGCAAAATTTGTGCTCTGCAGTGGTAGTGACTGCACATACATATCTTCCAAAATTGGCCACCCATTTTGCCACCTACTGTATATAGAAGTCACTGCCACTGCCAACCTCAATGGTTGAATGGCTCGAATGTCTTGAAACAGCAAGACAGGGAAACAGTGGGGAGCCAATTCCCCGGTGTATTTCTAACCAAATAATTCCATTCCAGGTTCCATCTGAATTGAAAGTAAGGATACTAAAAATTGTCTGTTACAATTGCCACATTGACACATTGTTAAAACATTTTTTATATATATTTTTTCTGGAATTCCTTTCCTCTCCCAAAAATGGGGCACTCCCGAAACATGGTGGAAAATGTGTAATAAACAGGAGTACATTTTCCTATTTAAGACTTACTTCCCCCCACCCTGTAAAGAATATTTTTCTTTCATTTATCTGCATTGTTTCAACAGAAAGTCATTTACCGTGAATTTGTAAACTATTTTAATATCTAATAAATGAGATCGAAATCTAAATACTTCTTTCTTTATAAAATGTCAAAAGTTAACACAATCAATTTTATAGTTACTGATTAATTGCATTACATATACACTTAATAAGTATCAGAATTTTGATTGATAGCTCAGCACATTCTAATTTTGACCAAACAGGTGTTTCAATAGAGGATTGCACTGTTTCGGTAGTGACAATAGTATTTTGGTTGCAAAATGATATATTACCTTTCCTTTTTTTGTTTAAACCTTACTGACAATATGACTTCTGATGGAAATATAATTAAGAAATACATTTTATGACCTAATAAAGATATAAAAATTGTCCAAACGTTACCATGTGTTTTGGTAGTGAACATTTTAGCTAATTTTGAGCATAAATAAGAAATGCTAATCTGCACAGGGCTAGCAAACAGTGTTGAGCAGTTTTACACTCAGGAAAATAATTTCTATGAGTCGAGTAACTATTTATCTGCCAGTTAACAGAATGTCATCAATTGGTGCATATGGAAAATGTGTATCTTATTACTCTGAGGAGGGGGTATGGATAAGAAAAATGCATCCACTATTCATTCTGATTATAGGGAATGTCATTTGCCAAACAACCAGTCGCTTCGGGCCAAGTGCGGTTGTACAGCAAGTCTGAAACAAGATCTTGCCAAAGTAAGAATAATACATTCACCGGTTCATGCAGTTTGTTAAAGGTTCTCAAAACAGACTTTAGAAAACATTACCAACACCGTTATAATTGATTGGTTTCTAAGTTAACAATTAATGTATACATCATTATTAGGCAGTGATGTCATCCCAACCTTAAAAATACTGGGGCAGAAAATGATATCTTGGTTACCTCTCTGAATGTTAATTGGGGGTGGATGGGCACTTTTACTTGGTTATTTCTTGTCAAGTACTGCTCATCTATAACCTTTTCTCCAATGCATTATAACTGTTTATCGGTAACAGTGACATATAATGCATTGGAAATTGTTATGCATTTGTAAATTAGTTACCACATATTCACTGTAGTTACTGCATTATAAAACCTGTTTTAGGGATCTTAATGTAGTATTTAATAAAGTATTTCCCACTTAATAATGTATTTCCCAGTTATCTAATGAAATATAAATTTTACCTTTATTTCAGCACATCATCATGCATGTTCAAATCCAGCCGGCCTGGGAAGGCTGGAATTCGATGGATTTGAAAAATTCCTCATTAACATGGGCACCTATCTGGTGCACCATGATATAACGAGGGATTACATGTTCCATTTCTTGTACTCCGGGTAAGATTGGAATTATATAGAGTTATAACTATATTCCCTTTTAATTACTTTCCAAAAACATTTACATACAAATTTTATGGTTTGTCAGAGACATTAAATGATACATTTCTGTACATTACTTCCTAGATAAGGAAGCAGTCATGTTACTGTTTAAGTAGGAACTATGAAAGTAACCACTTCATATTTTCTGAATAGGACATCAACATAAAATTTCCACAATTCGTGGATGGAAATCTTGACCGATTGTGGAACTACGGACACCTTGCCATACAAGAAATTTTGCTGGGCCTGGCATGCCTACCTGAACCTGCTGGATATACCTGCAGCTGAGGGCTTTTACTGTGCTCAGTGCAGGGACAATCCCAGGTTTGTCGGAAACTGTATTCATATTGGAGGGTCAACTACAGCCCTTATAGCCCAGAATATGTTGGTATGATTGTAATTATTATACTTTCAAATTTTAAAACGTAACATTTCCTACAAAATATTTAGTTTTATTTTTTGACTTATTGTTTGTTGGTTTGTACGAACTTCAAAAGCATAGTGACAGTCTAGTGATGAATAATAACATATGACAACAATAATTGTGCTACATACTGACCACAGGTCCATAGTTTTGAGACTATTTTAGCTACACTATAGAAGTGAATGGAGAGCGACAAATACCCTTTTCTGGATTATCACCCCAGGGGAGCACAGAGCAACTAATGAAAATATTTTGCCACCATTTGGACACATATCATGGCCAGGTAACTACACAACCCAAAGTTTGACCAAAGTTCAATTTTGCTTTAATGTACCTTGATAAATAGCCCAACAAACATATGACATCACACACATTTATTAAGCATTTATTAAAAAAGAAGTGCTTTTGAGCAAGCATGGAACGTATAGCGCTTTTTACAGAGAACTGTTACAAAGATGCTGTACAAAGAAACGGAAAGAAAATTGGGCAAAAACCAGGCCTGAACCCCCAAACAGCAAACGAGGTAAAAACTCCCCAGTGGGGAGTAACACACTCAAACAGTGGCGAGACAAAACTCCCCAATGGGAAGAAATCTCGGGAGGAACCTGGCTAGAGAGGGGGAGCCCATCCTCCGCTGGCTGGCCAGTTTAATAAAGGAATGGATGGTAACAAAAATGTCAGGAGGGATCACAGCAAATAATCAAATGGGTTGAGCAGGTTAAAGTCTTGAGATATTAAACTAGCTGGTAAGTAGAAAGTTCAATGAAGAGATGTATAACTTGAAATGCAGAGAGGGTGGGGGAGTGAAGCATCTGGGACTCCAGGTTGTGTCAGGGCGTAGGCTTGAACCAGGGAAGGGACAGGGCTGGAACGGTCCTTGAACTCAATAATGTAGTTAATGTTAAATATTCAATAGTCCTCTGCCAACAAGGAATATGACCATGTGCGCACCCATACTTCACTCTGTTCGGCAATCCCAATGATTTTCTGTTTCTATGGACCTGTGTGTTCCTATGTCAAGCGTGAACCCAAATCTCACAAGCGCTTTTTTCTTTTCTTGGAGATTCCAGATTCAACCCCTCCCTCCCAGCTGTCTAATGGGTTCAGCTAGCTTGTCACAGCCACATCAAACAGCATATCTGGGTCGATCCAAAACAGGCTTTCATGGTTAGCGTAACAATCCAGGTAGATAAATTACCCTCCATAATTCACCCTGTTTGGCAATCCCAATGATTTTACTGTTTCTATGGACCTGTGTGTTCCTATGTCAAGCGTGAACCTAAATCCCACAAGCGCTTTTCTCTTTTCTGGGAGATTCCAGATTTAACCCCTCCCTCCCAGCTGTCTAATGGGTTCAGCTAGCTTGTCACAGCCACATCCAACAGCATATCTGGGTCGATCCAAAACAGGCTTTCATGGTTACCAGAATGGTCCAGGTAGATAAACTACCCACCATACTTCACCCTGTTTGGCAATCCCAATGATTTTACTGTTTCTATGGACCTGTGTGTCCCTATGTCTAGCGTGAACCTAAATCCCACAAGCGCTTTTCTCTTTTCTTGGGGATTCCAGATTCAACCCCTCCCTCCCAGCTGTCTAATGAGTTCAGCTAGCTTGTCACAGCCACATCAAACAGCATATCTGGGTTGATCCAAAGCAGGCTTTCATGGTTACCAAAAATGGTCCAGGTAGATAAACTACCCACCATACTTCACCCTGTTTGGCAATCCCAATGATTTTACTGTTTCTATGGACCTGTGTGTTCCTATGTCTAGCGTGAACCTAAATCCCACAAGCGCTTTTCTCTTTTCTTGGGGATTCCAGATTCAACCCCTCCCTCCCAGCTGTCTAATGGATTCAGCTAGCTTGTCACAGCCACATCAAACAGCATATCTGGGTCGATCCAAAGCAGGCTTTCATGGTTACCAGAATGGTCTAGGTAGATAAACTACCCACCATACTTCACCCTGTTTGGCAATCCCAATGATTTTACTGTTTCTATGGACCTGTGTGTTCCTATGTCTAGCGTGAACCTAAATCCCACAAGCGCTTCTCTCTTTTCTTGGAGATTCCAGATTTAACCCCTCCCTCCCAGCTGTCTAATGGGTTCAGCTAGCTTGTCACAGCCACATCAAACAGCATATCTGGGTCGATCCAAAGCAGGCTTTCATGGTTACCAGAATGGTCCAGGTAGATAAACTACCCACCATACTTCACCCTGTTTGGCAATCCCAATGATTTTACTGTTTCTATGGACCTGTGTGTTCCTATGTCTAGCGTGAACCTAAATCCCACAAGCGCTTTTCTCTTTTCTTGGAGATTCCAGATTCAACCCCTCCCTCCCAGCTGTCTAATGGGTTCAGCTAGCTTGTCACAGCCACATCAAACAGCATATCTGGGTCGATCCAAAGCAGGCTTTCATGGTTACCAAAAATGGTCCAGGTAGATAAACTACCCACCATACTTCACCCTGTTTGGCAATCCCAATGATTTTACTGTTTCTATGGACCTGTGTGTTCCTATGTCTAGCGTGAACCTAAATCCCACAAGCGCTTTTCTCTTTTCTTGGAGATTCCAGATTCAACCCCTCCCTCCGAGCTGTCTAATGGGTTCAGCTAGCTTGTCACAGCCACATCAAACAGCATATCTGGGTCGATCCAAAGCAGGCTTTCATGGTTACCAAAAATGGTCCAGGTAGATAAACTACCCACCATACTTCACCCTGTTTGGCAATCCCAATGATTTTACTGTTTCTATGGACCTGTGTGTTCCTATGTCTAGCGTGAACCTAAACCCCACAAGCGCTTTTCTCTTTTCTTGGAGATTCCAGATTCAACCCCTCCCTCCCAGCTGTCTAATGGGTTCAGCTAGCTTGTCACAGCCACATCAAACAGCATATCTGGGTCGATCCAAAGCAGGCTTTCATGGTTACCAAAAATGGTCCAGGTAGATAAACTACCCACCATACTTCACCCTGTTTGGCAATCCCAATGATTTTACTGTTTCTATGGACCTGTGTGTTCCTATGTCTAGCGTGAACCTAAATCCCACAAGCGCTTTTCTCTTTTCTTGGAGATTCCAGATTCAACCCCTCCCTCCCAGCTGTCTAATGGGTTCAGCTAGCTTGTCACAGCCACATCAAACAGCATATCTGGGTCGATCCAAAGCAGGCTTTCATGGTTACCAGAATGGTCCAGGTAGATAAACTACCCACCATACTTCACCCTGTTTGGCAATCCCAATGATTTTACTGTTTCTATGGACCTGTGTGTTCCTATGTCTAGCGTGAACCTAAATCCCACAAGCGCTTCTCTCTTTTCTTGGAGATTCCAGATTTAACCCCTCCCTCCCAGCTGTCTAATGGGTTCAGCTAGCTTGTCACAGCCACATCAAACAGCATATCTGGGTCGATCCAAAGCAGGCTTTCATGGTTACCAAAAATGGTCCAGGTAGATAAACTACCCACCATACTTCACCCTGTTTGGCAATCCCAATGATTTTACTGTTTCTATGGACCTGTGTGTTCCTATGTCTAGCGTGAACCTAAATCCCACAAGCGCTTTTCTATTTTCTTGGAGATTCCAGATTCAACCCCTCCCTCCGAGCTGTCTAATGGGTTCAGCTAGCTTGTCACAGCCACATCAAACAGCATATCTGGGTCGATCCAAAGCAGGCTTTCATGGTTACCAAAAATGGTCCAGGTAGATAAACTACCCACCATACTTCACCCTGTTTGGCAATCCCAATGATTTTACTGTTTCTATGGACCTGTGTGTTCCTATGTCTAGCGTGAACCTAAACCCCACAAGCGCTTTTCTCTTTTCTTGGAGATTCCAGATTCAACCCCTCCCTCCCAGCTGTCTAATGGGTTCAGCTAGCTTGTCACAGCCACATCAAACAGCATATCTGGGTCGATCCAAAGCAGGCTTTCATGGTTACCAAAAATGGTCCAGGTAGATAAACTACCCACCATACTTCACCCTGTTTGGCAATCCCAATGATTTTACTGTTTCTATGGACCTGTGTGTTCCTATGTCTAGCGTGAACCTAAATCCCACAAGCGCTTTTCTCTTTTCTTGGAGATTCCAGATTCAACCCCTCCCTCCCAGCTGTCTAATGGGTTCAGCTAGCTTGTCACAGCCACATCAAACAGCATATCTGGGTCGATCCAAAGCAGGCTTTCATGGTTACCAGAATGGTCCAGGTAGATAAACTACCCACCATACTTCACCCTGTTTGGCAATCCCAATGATTTTACTGTTTCTATGGACCTGTGTGTTCCTATGTCTAGCGTG
The DNA here is from genome assembly GCA_029718625.1 of Synaphobranchus kaupii. Taxonomy (NCBI): domain Eukaryota; kingdom Metazoa; phylum Chordata; class Actinopteri; order Anguilliformes; family Synaphobranchidae; genus Synaphobranchus; species Synaphobranchus kaupii. The sequence goes on along the minus strand of CM056379.1, from coordinate 96,658,451 downwards.
AACCTAAATCCCACAAGCGCTTCTCTCTTTTCTTGGAGATTCCAGATTTAACCCCTCCCTCCCAGCTGTCTAATGGGTTCAGCTAGCTTGTCACAGCCACATCAAACAGCATATCTGGGTCGATCCAAAGCAGGCTTTCATGGTTACCAAAAATGGTCCAGGTAGATAAACTACCCACCATACTTCACCCTGTTTGGCAATCCCAATGATTTTACTGTTTCTATGGACCTGTGTGTTCCTATGTCTAGCGTGAACCTAAATCCCACAAGTGCTTTTCTCTTTTCTTGGAGATTCCAGATTCAACCCCTCCCTCCGAGCTGTCTAATGGGTTCAGCTAGCTTGTCACAGCCACATCAAACAGCATATCTGGGTCGATCCAAAGCAGGCTTTCATGGTTACCAAAAATGGTCCAGGTAGATAAACTACCCACCATACTTCACCCTGTTTGGCAATCCCAATGATTTTACTGTTTCTATGGACCTGTGTGTTCCTATGTCTAGCGTGAACCTAAACCCCACAAGCGCTTTTCTCTTTTCTTGGAGATTCCAGATTCAACCCCTCCCTCCCAGCTGTCTAATGGGTTCAGCTAGCTTGTCACAGCCACATCAAACAGCATATCTGGGTCGATCCAAAGCAGGCTTTCATGGTTACCAAAAATGGTCCAGGTAGATAAACTACCCACCATACTTCACCCTGTTTGGCAATCCCAATGATTTTACTGTTTCTATGGACCTGTGTGTTCCTATGTCTAGCGTGAACCTAAATCCCACAAGCGCTTTTCTCTTTTCTTGGAGATTCCAGATTCAACCCCTCCCTCCCAGCTGTCTAATGGGTTCAGCTAGCTTGTCACAGCCACATCAAACAGCATATCTGGGTCGATCCAAAGCAGGCTTTCATGGTTACCAGAATGGTCTAGGTAGATAAACTACCCACCATACTTCACCCTGTTTGGCAATCCCAATGATTTTACTGTTTCTATGGGACCTGTGTGTTCCTATGTCTAGCGTGAACCTAAATCCCACAAGCGCTTCTCTCTTTTCTTGGAGATTCCAGATTTAACCCCTCCCTCCCAGCTGTCTAATGGGTTCAGCTAGCTTGTCACAGCCACATCAAACAGCATATCTGGGTCGATCCAAAGCAGGCTTTCATGGTTACCAGAATGGTCCAGGTAGATAAACTACCCACCATACTTCAACCCTGTTTGGCAATCCCAATGATTTACTGTTTCTATGGACCTGTGTGTTCCTATGTCTAGCGTGAACCTAAACCCCACAAGCGCTTTTCTCTTTTCTTGGAGATTCCAGATTCAACCCCTCCCTCCCAGCTGTCTAATGGGTTCAGCTAGCTTGTCACAGCCACATCAAACAGCATATCTGGGTTGATCAAAGCAGGCTTTCATGGTTACCAAAAATGGTCCAGGTAGATAAACTACCCACCATACTTCACCCTGTTTGGCAATCCCAATGATTTTACTGTTTCTATGGACCTGTGTGTTCCTATGTCTAGCGTGAACCTAAATCCCACAAGCGCTTTTCTCTTTTCTTGGGGATTCCAGATTCAACCCCTCCCTCCCAGCTGTCTAATGGGTTCAGCTAGCTTGTCACAGCCACATCAAACAGCATATCTGGGTCGATCCAAAGCAGGCTTTCATGGTTACCAGAATGGTCTAGGTAGATAAACTACCACCATACTTCACCCTGTTTGGCAATCCCAATGATTTTACTGTTTCTATGGACCTGTGTGTTCCTATGTCTAGCGTGAACCTAAATCCCACAAGCGCTTTTCTCTTTTCTTGGAGATTCCAGATTCACCCCTCCCTCCCAGCTGTCTAATGGGTTCAGCTAGCTTGTCACAGCCACATCAAACAGCATATCTGGGTCGATCCAAAGCAGGCTTTCATGGTTACCAGAATGGTCTAGGTAGATAAACTACCCACCATACTTCACCCTGTTTGGCAATCCCAATGATTTTACTGTTTCTATGGACCTGTGTGTTCCTATGTCTAGCGTGAACCTAAATCCCACAAGCGCTTCTCTCTTTTCTTGGAGATTCCAGATTTAACCCCTCCCTCCCAGCTGTCTAATGGGTTCAGCTAGCTTGTCACAGCCACATCAAACAGCATATCTGGGTCGATCCAAAGCAGGCTTTCATGGTTACCAAAAATGGTCCAGGTAGATAAACTACCCACCATACTTCACCCCTGTTTGGCAATCCCAATGATTTTACTGTTTCTATGGACCTGTGTGTTCCTATGTCTAGCGTGAACCTAAACCCCACAAGCGCTTTTCTCTTTTCTTGGAGATTCCAGATTCAACCCCTCCCTCCCAGCTGTCTAATGGGTTCAGCTAGCTTGTCACAGCCACATCAAAGCATATCTGGGTCGATCCAAAGCAGGCTTTCATGGTTACCAAAAATGGTCCAGGTAGATAAACTACCCACCATACTTCACCCTGTTTGGCAATCCCAATGATTTTACTGTTTCTATGGACCTGTGTGTTCCTATGTCTAGCGTGAACCTAAATCCCACAAGCACTTTTCTCTTTTCTTGGGATTCCAGATTCAACCCCTCCCTCCCAGCTGTCTAATGGGTTCAGCTAGCTTGTCACAGCCACATCAAACAGCATATCTGGGTCGATCCAAAGCAGGCTTTCATGGTTACCAGAATGGTCTAGGTAGATAAACTACCCACCATACTTCACCCTGTTTGGCAATCCCAATGATTTTACTGTTTCTATGGACCTGTGTGTTCCTATGTCTAGCGTGAACCTAAATCTCACAAGCGCTTCTCTCTTTTCTTGGAGATTCCAGATTTAACCCCTCCCTCCCAGCTGTCTAATGGGTTCAGCTAGCTTGTCACAGCCACATCAAACAGCATATCTGGGTCGATCCAAAGCAGGCTTTCATGGTTACCAGAATGGTCCAGGTAGATAAACTACCCACCATACTTCACCCTGTTTGGCAATCCCAATGATTTTACTGTTTCTATGGACCTGTGTGTTCCTATGTCTAGCGTGAACCTAAATCCCACAAGCGCTTTTCTCTTTTCTTGGAGATTCCAGATTCAACCCCTCCCTCCCAGCTGTCTAATGGGTTCAGCTAGCTTGTCACAGCCACATCAAACAGCATATCTGGGTCGATCCAAAGCAGGCTTTCATGGTTACCAAAAATGGTCCAGGTAGATAAACTACCCACCATACTTCACCCTGTTTGGCAATCCCAATGATTTTACTGTTTCTATGGACCTGTGTGTTCCTATGTCTAGCGTGAACCTAAATCCCACAAGCGCTTTTCTCTTTTCTTGGAGATTCCAGATTCAACCCCTCCCTCCGAGCTGTCTAATGGGTTCAGCTAGCTTGTCACAGCCACATCAAACAGCATATCTGGGTCGATCCAAAACAGGCTTTCATGGTTACCAAAAATGGTCCAGGTAGATAAACTACCCACCATACTTCACCCTGTTTGGCAATCCCAATGATTTTACTGTTTCTATGGACCTGTGTGTTCCTATGTCTAGCGTGAACCTAAACCCCACAAGCGCTTTTCTCTTTTCTTGGAGATTCCAGATTCAACCCCTCCCTCCCAGCTGTCTAATGGGTTCAGCTAGCTTGTCACAGCCACATCAAACAGCATATCTGGGTCGATCCAAAGCAGGCTTTCATGGTTACCAAAAATGGTCCAGGTAGATAAACTACCCACCATACTTCACCCTGTTTGGCAATCCCAATGATTTTACTGTTTCTATGGACCTGTGTGTTCCTATGTCTAGCGTGAACCTAAACCCCACAAGCGCTTTTTCTCTTTTCTTGGAGATTCCAGATTCAACCCCTCCCTCCCAGCTGTCTAATGGGTTCAGCTAGCTTGTCACAGCCACATCAAACAGCATATCTGGGTCGTCCAAAGCAGGCTTTCATGGTTACCAAAAATGGTCCAGGTAGATAAACTACCCACCATACTTCACCCTGTTTGGCAATCCCAATGATTTTACTGTTTCTATGGACCTGTGTGTTCCTATGTCTAGCGTGAACCTAAATCCCACAAGCGCTTTTCTCTTTTCTTGGAGATTCCAGATTCAACCCCTCCCTCCCAGCTGTCTAATGGGTTCAGCTAGCTTGTCACAGCCACATCAAACAGCATATCTGGGTCGATCCAAAGCAGGCTTTCATGGTTACCAGAATGGTCTAGGTAGATAAACTACCCACCATACTTCACCCTGTTTGGCAATCCCAATGATTTTACTGTTTCTATGGACCTGTGTGTTCCTATGTCTAGCGTGAACCTAAATCCCACAAGCGCTTCTCTCTTTTCTTGGAGATTCCAGATTTAACCCCTCCCTCCCAGCTGTCTAATGGGTTCAGCTAGCTTGTCACAGCCACATCAAACAGCATATCTGGGTCGATCCAAAGCAGGCTTTCATGGTTACCAGAATGGTCCAGGTAGATAAACTACCCACCATACTTCACCCTGTTTGGCAATCCCAATGATTTTACTGTTTCTATGGACCTGTGTGTTCCTATGTCTAGCGTGAACCTAAACCCCACAAGCGCTTTTCTCTTTTCTTGGAGATTCCAGATTCAACCCCTCCCTCCCAGCTGTCTAATGGGTTCAGCTAGCTTGTCACAGCCACATCAAACAGCATATCTGGGTTGATCCAAAGCAGGCTTTCATGGTTACCAAAAATGGTCCAGGTAGATAAACTACCCACCATACTTCACCCTGTTTGGCAATCCCAATGATTTTACTGTTTCTATGGACCTGTGTGTTCCTATGTCTAGCGTGAACCTAAATCCCACAAGCGCTTTTCTCTTTTCTTGGGGATTCCAGATTCAACCCCTCCCTCCCAGCTGTCTAATGGGTTCAGCTAGCTTGTCACAGCCACATCAAACAGCATATCTGGGTCGATCCAAAGCAGGCTTTCATGGTTACCAGAATGGTCTAGGTAGATAAACTACCCACCATACTTCACCCTGTTTGGCAATCCCAATGATTTTACTGTTTCTATGGACCTGTGTGTTCCTATGTCTAGCGTGAACCTAAATCCCACAAGCGCTTTTCTCTTTTCTTGGAGATTCCAGATTCAACCCCTCCCTCCCAGCTGTCTAATGGGTTCAGCTAGCTTGTCACAGCCACATCAAACAGCATATCTGGGTCGATCCAAAGCAGGCTTTCATGGTTACCAGAATGGTCTAGGTAGATAAACTACCCACCATACTTCACCCTGTTTGGCAATCCCAATGATTTTACTGTTTCTATGGACCTGTGTGTTCCTATGTCTAGCGTGAACCTAAATCCCACAAGCGCTTCTCTCTTTTCTTGGAGATTCCAGATTTAACCCCTCCCTCCCAGCTGTCTAATGGGTTCAGCTAGCTTGTCACAGCCACATCAAACAGCATATCTGGGTCGATCCAAAGCAGGCTTTCATGGTTACCAAAAATGGTCCAGGTAGATAAACTACCCACCATACTTCACCCTGTTTGGCAATCCCAATGATTTTACTGTTTCTATGGACCTGTGTGTTCCTATGTCTAGCGTGAACCTAAACCCCACAAGCGCTTTTCTCTTTTCTTGGAGATTCCAGATTCAACCCCTCCCTCCCAGCTGTCTAATGGGTTCAGCTAGCTTGTCACAGCCACATCAAACAGCATATCTGGGTCGATCCAAAGCAGGCTTTCATGGTTACCAAAAATGGTCCAGGTAGATAAACTACCCACCATACTTCACCCTGTTTGGCAATCCCAATGATTTTACTGTTTCTATGGACCTGTGTGTTCCTATGTCTAGCGTGAACCTAAATCCCACAAGCACTTTTCTCTTTTCTTGGGGATTCCAGATTCAACCCCTCCCTCCCAGCTGTCTAATGGGTTCAGCTAGCTTGTCACAGCCACATCAAACAGCATATCTGGGTCGATCCAAAGCAGGCTTTCATGGTTACCAGAATGGTCTAGGTAGATAAACTACCCACCATACTTCACCCTGTTTGGCAATCCCAATGATTTTACTGTTTCTATGGACCTGTGTGTTCCTATGTCTAGCGTGAACCTAAATCTCACAAGCGCTTCTCTCTTTTCTTGGAGATTCCAGATTTAACCCCTCCCTCCCAGCTGTCTAATGGGTTCAGCTAGCTTGTCACAGCCACATCAAACAGCATATCTGGGTCGATCCAAAGCAGGCTTTCATGGTTACCAGAATGGTCCAGGTAGATAAACTACCCACCATACTTCACCCTGTTTGGCAATCCCAATGATTTTACTGTTTCTATGGACCTGTGTGTTCCTATGTCTAGCGTGAACCTAAATCCCACAAGCGCTTTTCTCTTTTCTTGGAGATTCCAGATTCAACCCCTCCCTCCCAGCTGTCTAATGGGTTCAGCTAGCTTGTCACAGCCACATCAAACAGCATATCTGGGTCGATCCAAAGCAGGCTTTCATGGTTACCAAAAATGGTCCAGGTAGATAAACTACCCACCATACTTCACCCTGTTTGGCAATCCCAATGATTTTACTGTTTCTATGGACCTGTGTGTTCCTATGTCTAGCGTGAACCTAAATCCCACAAGCGCTTTTCTCTTTTCTTGGAGATTCCAGATTCAACCCCTCCCTCCCAGCTGTCTAATGGGTTCAGCTAGCTTGTCACAGCCACATCAAACAGCATATCTGGGTCGATCCAAAGCAGGCTTTCATGGTTACCAGAATGGTCTAGGTAGATAAACTACCCACCATACTTCACCCTGTTTGGCAATCCCAATGATTTTACTGTTTCTATGGACCTGTGTGTTCCTATGTCTAGCGTGAACCTAAATCCCACAAGCGCTTCTCTCTTTTCTTGGAGATTCCAGATTTAACCCCTCCCTCCCAGCTGTCTAATGGGTTCAGCTAGCTTGTCACAGCCACATCAAACAGCATATCTGGGTCGATCCAAAGCAGGCTTTCATGGTTACCAAAAATGGTCCAGGTAGATAAACTACCCACCATACTTCACCCTGTTTGGCAATCCCAATGATTTTACTGTTTCTATGGACCTGTGTGTTCCTATGTCTAGCGTGAACCTAAACCCCACAAGCGCTTTTCTCTTTTCTTGGAGATTCCAGATTCAACCCCTCCCTCCCAGCTGTCTAATGGGTTCAGCTAGCTTGTCACAGCCACATCAAACAGCATATCTGGGTCGATCCAAAGCAGGCTTTCATGGTTACCAAAAATGGTCCAGGTAGATAAACTACCCACCATACTTCACCCTGTTTGGCAATCCCAATGATTTTACTGTTTCTATGGACCTGTGTGTTCCTATGTCTAGCGTGAACCTAAATCCCACAAGCGCTTTTCTCTTTTCTTGGAGATTCCAGATTCAACCCCTCCCTCCCAGCTGTCTAATGGGTTCAGCTAGCTTGTCACAGCCACATCAAACAGCATATCTGGGTCGATCCAAAGCAGGCTTTCATGGTTACCAGAATGGTCTAGGTAGATAAACTACCCACCATACTTCACCCTGTTTGGCAATCCCAATGATTTTACTGTTTCTATGGACCTGTGTGTTCCTATGTCTAGCGTGAACCTAAATCCCACAAGCGCTTCTCTCTTTTCTTGGAGATTCCAGATTTAACCCCTCCCTCCCAGCTGTCTAATGGGTTCAGCTAGCTTGTCACAGCCACATCAAACAGCATATCTGGGTCGATCCAAAGCAGGCTTTCATGGTTACCAGAATGGTCCAGGTAGATAAACTACCCACCATACTTCACCCTGTTTGGCAATCCCAATGATTTTACTGTTTCTATGGACCTGTGTGTTCCTATGTCTAGCGTGAACCTAAACCCCACAAGCGCTTTTCTCTTTTCTTGGAGATTCCAGATTCAACCCCTCCCTCCCAGCTGTCTAATGGGTTCAGCTAGCTTGTCACAGCCACATCAAACAGCATATCTGGGTTGATCCAAAGCAGGCTTTCATGGTTACCAAAAATGGTCCAGGTAGATAAACTACCCACCATACTTCACCCTGTTTGGCAATCCCAATGATTTTACTGTTTCTATGGACCTGTGTGTTCCTATGTCTAGCGTGAACCTAAATCCCACAAGCGCTTTTCTCTTTTCTTGGGGATTCCAGATTCAACCCCTCCCTCCCAGCTGTCTAATGGGTTCAGCTAGCTTGTCACAGCCACATCAAACAGCATATCTGGGTCGATCCAAAGCAGGCTTTCATGGTTACCAGAATGGTCTAGGTAGATAAACTACCCACCATACTTCACCCTGTTTGGCAATCCCAATGATTTTACTGTTTCTATGGACCTGTGTGTTCCTATGTCTAGCGTGAACCTAAATCCCACAAGCGCTTTTCTCTTTTCTTGGAGATTCCAGATTCAACCCCTCCCTCCCAGCTGTCTAATGGGTTCAGCTAGCTTGTCACAGCCACATCAAACAGCATATCTGGGTCGATCCAAAGCAGGCTTTCATGGTTACCAGAATGGTCTAGGTAGATAAACTACCCACCATACTTCACCCTGTTTGGCAATCCCAATGATTTTACTGTTTCTATGGACCTGTGTGTTCCTATGTCTAGCGTGAACCTAAATCCCACAAGCGCTTCTCTCTTTTCTTGGAGATTCCAGATTTAACCCCTCCCTCCCAGCTGTCTAATGGGTTCAGCTAGCTTGTCACAGCCACATCAAACAGCATATCTGGGTCGATCCAAAGCAGGCTTTCATGGTTACCAAAAATGGTCCAGGTAGATAAACTACCCACCATACTTCACCCTGTTTGGCAATCCCAATGATTTTACTGTTTCTATGGACCTGTGTGTTCCTATGTCTAGCGTGAACCTAAACCCCCACAAGCGCTTTTCTCTTTTCTTGGAGATTCCAGATTCAACCCCTCCCTCCCAGCTGTCTAATGGGTTCAGCTAGCTTGTCACAGCCACATCAAACAGCATATCTGGGTCGATCCAAAGCAGGCTTTCATGGTTACCAAAAATGGTCCAGGTAGATAAACTACCCACCATACTTCACCCTGTTTGGCAATCCCAATGATTTTACTGTTTCTATGGACCTGTGTGTTCCTATGTCTAGCGTGAACCTAAATCCCACAAGCACTTTTCTCTTTTCTTGGGGATTCCAGATTCAACCCCTCCCTCCCAGCTGTCTAATGGGTTCAGCTAGCTTGTCACAGCCACATCAAACAGCATATCTGGGTCGATCCAAAGCAGGCTTTCATTGTTACCAGAATGGTCTAGGTAGATAAACTACCCACCATACTTCACCCTGTTTGGCAATCCCAATGATTTTACTGTTTCTATGGACCTGTGTGTTCCTATGTCTAGCGTGAACCTAAATCTCACAAGCGCTTCTCTCTTTTCTTGGAGATTCCAGATTTAACCCCTCCCTCCCAGCTGTCTAATGGGATCAGCTAGCTTGTCACAGCCACATCAAACAGCATATCTGGGTCGATCCAAAGCAGGCTTTCATGGTTACCAGAATGGTCCAGGTAGATAAACTACCCACCATACTTCACCCTGTTTGGCAATCCCAATGATTTTACTGTTTCTATGGACCTGTGTGTTCCTATGTCTAGCGTGAACCTAAATCCCACAAGCGCTTTTCTCTTTTCTTGGAGATTCCAGATTCAACCCCTCCCTCCCAGCTGTCTAATGGGTTCAGCTAGCTTGTCACAGCCACATCAAACAGCATATCTGGGTCGATCCAAAGCAGGCTTTCATGGTTACCAAAAATGGTCCAGGTAGATAAACTACCCACCATACTTCACCCTGTTTGGCAATCCCAATGATTTTACTGTTTCTATGGACCTGTGTGTTCCTATGTCTAGCGTGAACCTAAATCCCACAAGCGCTTTTCTCTTTTCTTGGAGATTCCAGATTCAACCCCTCCCTCCGAGCTGTCTAATGGGTTCAGCTAGCTTGTCACAGCCACATCAAACAGCATATCTGGGTCGATCCAAAGCAGGCTTTCATGGTTACCAAAAATGGTCCAGGTAGATAAACTACCCACCATACTTCACCCTGTTTGGCAATCCCAATGATTTTACTGTTTCTATGGACCTGTGTGTTCCTATGTCTAGCGTGAACCTAAACCCCACAAGCGCTTTTCTCTTTTCTTGGAGATTCCAGATTCAACCCCTCCCTCCCAGCTGTCTAATGGGTTCAGCTAGCTTGTCACAGCCACATCAAACAGCATATCTGGGTCGATCCAAAGCAGGCTTTCATGGTTACCAAAAATGGTCCAGGTAGATAAACTACCCACCATACTTCACCCTGTTTGGCAATCCCAATGATTTTACTGTTTCTATGGACCTGTGTGTTCCTATGTCTAGCATGAACCTAAATCCCACAAGCGCTTTTCTCTTTTCTTGGAGATTCCAGATTCAACCCCTCCCTCCCAGCTGTCTAATGGGTTCAGCTAGCTTGTCACAGCCACATCAAACAGCATATCTGGGTCGATCCAAAGCAGGCTTTCATGGTTACCAGAATGGTCTAGGTAGATAAACTACCCACCATACTTCACCCTGTTTGGCAATCCCAATGATTTTACTGTTTCTATGGACCTGTGTGTTCCTATGTCTAGCGTGAAGCTAAATCCCACAAGCGCTTCTCTCTTTTCTTGGAGATTCCAGATTTAACCCCTCCCTCCCAGCTGTCTAATGGGTTCAGCTAGCTTGTCACAGCCACATCAAACAGCATATCTGGGTCGATCCAAAGCAGGCTTTCATGGTTACCAGAATGGTCCAGGTAGATAAACTACCCACCATACTTCACCCTGTTTGGCAATCCCAATGATTTTACTGTTTCTATGGACCTGTGTGTTCCTATTTCTAGCGTGAACCTAAATCCCACAAGCGCTTTTCTCTTTTCTTGGAGATTCCAGATTCAACCCCTCCCTCCCAGCTGTCTAATGGGTTCAGCTAGCTTGTCACAGCCACATCAAACAGCATATCTGGGTCGATCCAAAGCAGGCTTTCATGGTTACCAAAAATGGTCCAGGTAGATAAACTACCCACCATACTTCACCCTGTTTGGCAATCCCAATGATTTTACTGTTTCTATGGACCTGTGTGTTCCTATGTCTAGCGTGAACCTAAACCCCACAAGCGCTTTTCTCTTTTCTTGGAGATTCCAGATTCAACCCCTCCCTCCCAGCTGTCGAATGGGTTCAGCTAGCTTGTCACAGCCACATCAAACAGCATATCTGGGTCGATCCAAAGCAGGCTTTCATGGTTACCGAAAATGGTCCAGGTAGATAAACTACCCACCATACTTCACCCTGTTTGGCAATCCCAATGATTTTACTGTTTCTATGGACCTGTGTGTTCCTATGTCTAGCGTGAACCTAAACCCCACAAGCGCTTTTCTCTTTTCTTTGAGATTCCAGATTCAACCCCTCCCTCCCAGCTGTCTAATGGGTTCAGCTAGCTTGTCACAGCCACATCAAACAGCATATCTGGGTCGATCCAAAGCAGGCTTTCATGTTTACCAAAAATGGTCCAGGTAGATAAACTACCCACCATACTTCACCCTGTTTGGCAATCCCAATGATTTTACTGTTTCTATGGACCTGTGTGTTCCTATGTCTAGCGTGAACCTAAATCCCACAAGCGCTTTTCTCTTTTCTTGGAGATTCCAGATTCAACCCCTCCCTCCCAGCTGTCTAATGGGTTCAGCTAGCTTGTCACAGCCACATCAAACAGCATATCTGGGTCGATCCAAAGCAGGCTTTCATGGTTACCAAAAATGGTCCAGGTAGATAAACTACCCACCATACTTCACCCTGTTTGGCAATCCCAATGATTTTACTGTTTCTATGGACCTGTGTGTTCCTATGTCTAGCGTGAACCTAAACCCCACAAGCGCTTTTCTCTTTTCTTGGAGATTCCAGATTCAACCCCTCCCTCCCAGCTGTCTAATGGGTTCAGCTAGCTTGTCACAGCCACATCAAACAGCATATCTGGGTCGATCCAAAGCAGGCTTTCATGGTTACCAAAAATGGTCCAGGTAGATAAACTACCCACCATACTTCACCCTGTTTGGCAATCCCAATGATTTTACTGTTTCTATGGACCTGTGTGTTCCTATGTCTAGCGTGAACCTAAATCCCACAAGCGCTTTTCTCTTTTCTTGGAGATTCCAGATTCAACCCCTCCCTCCCAGCTGTCGAATGGGTTCAGCTAGCTTGTCACAGCCACATCAAACAGCATATCTGGGTCGATCCAAAGCAGGCTTTCATGGTTACCAGAATGGTCCAGGTAGATAAACTACCCACCATACTTCACCCTGTTTGGCAATCCCAATGATTTTACTGTTTCTATGGACCTGTGTGTTCCTATGTCTAGCGTGAACCTAAATCCCAGCAAGCGCTTTTCTCTTTTCTTGGAGATTCCAGATTCAACCCCTCCCTCCGAGCTGTCTAATGGGTTCAGCTAGCTTGTCACAGCCACATCAAACAGCATATCTGGGTCGATCCAAAGCAGGCTTTCATGGTTACCAAAAATGGTCCAGGTAGATAAACTACCCACCATACTTCACCCTGTTTGGCAATCCCAATGATTTTACTGTTTCTATGGACCTGTGTGTTCCTATGTCTAGCGTGAACCTAAACCCCACAAGCGCTTTTCTCTTTTCTTGGAGATTCCAGATTCAACCCCTCCCTCCCAGCTGTCTAATGGGTTCAGCTAGCTTGTCACAGCCACATCAAACAGCATATCTGGGTCGATCCAAAGCAGGCTTTCATGGTTACCAGAATGGTCCAGGTAGATAAACTACCCACCATACTTCACCCTGTTTGGCAATCCCAATGATTTTACTGTTTCTATGGACCTGTGTGTTCCTATGTCTAGCGTGAACCTAAATCCCACAAGCGCTTTTCTCTTTTCTTGGAGATTCCAGATTCAACCCCTCCCTCCCAGCTGTCTAATGGGTTCAGCTAGCTTGTCACAGCCACATCAAACAGCATATCTGGGTCGATCCAAAGCAGGCTTTCATGGTTACCAAAAATGGTCCAGGTAGATAAACTACCCACCATACTTCACCCTGTTTGGCAATCCCAATGATTTTACTGTTTCTATGGACCTGTGTGTTCCTATGTCTAGCGTGAACCTAAATCCCACAAGCGCTTTTCTCTTTTCTTGGAGATTCCAGATTCAAACCCCTCCCTCCCAGCTGTCTAATGGGTTCAGCTAGCTTGTCACAGCCACATCAAACAGCATATCTGGGTCGATCCAAAGCAGGCTTTCATGGTTACCAAAAATGGTCCAGGTAGATAAACTACCCACCATACTTCACCCTGTTTAGCAATCCCAATGATTTTACTGTTTCTATGGACCTGTGTGTTCCTATGTCCTAGCGTGAACCTAAATCCCACAAGCGCTTTTCTCTTTTCTTGGAGATTCCAGATTCAACCCCTCCCTCCCAGCTGTCTAATGGGTTCAGCTAGCTTGTCACAGCCACATCAAACAGCATATCTGGGTCGATCCAAAGCAGGCTTTCATGGTTACCAGAATGGTCCAGGTAGATAAACTACCCACCATACTTCACCCTGTTTGGCAATCCCAATGATTTTACTGTTTCTATGGACCTGTGTGTTCCTATGTCTAGCGTGAACCTAAATCCCACAAGCGCTTTTCTCTTTTCTTGGAGATTCCAGATTCAACCCCTCCCTCCCAGCTGTCTAATGGGTTGAACTATCTTATCTCAGCCACATCAACCAGCATTTCTGGGTCGATCCACGATCCAAAATAGGCCTTTTCTTCATGTCCACATTTGTTTCTGGCTCCAAAGTTACATCATCCATTACTCAAGCTTTGGTGTTTTCGGCCAGATTACTTCCTCCTCCATGTCCACTTAACTCCATCATCACTATCATTTTCTCCCTCTCCTGCTCCATCTGCTGTGTCTTCATCCTTCGGGTTCTCTCCATTTTTTCTCTTTCCTTCATAAAATGCACTTGCTCCTCCTTGAGTACTTTCTTTTCTTCCTAAAATATCTTCCATTCTCCATCTTCTCTTTTTCCGCCTCCACTCTCCTGTCCCTTCTCCATCTGTTCAGATATCTTGTTCTGCACCTCCATCTTCTTTAGGTCCTCTGCCATGCCCTCTCCTTCTCCATCCTTTCTCTCTCTAAATGCATTTTTCCTTAATTTCCACTTGATGCTGCTCTTCTGTCAGCTCCACTCCGAAAGTTCTCTCTCCGAACTGAATTTTCCTCCATTTTCTTCTTCTCCATTTCCATCTGTTTAATGTTCATCGCTATGTTCTACTCAACATCTCCCTGCGTTTTCAGCTCCAGCTTAAACAGTGCCACCTCTCCCTTCAATTTTCTCTTTCCTCATTCAGCTCTGCCGAATATTTCTGCTTCTTCATTTCGTCTTTCTCCTTTAGAATCTCTGCATTTTTTCCCTTTATCATATCTTCCATCTCCTGGTACTTTCCCTGTAACATCTCAAAAGTTTTTCCCTCCAAGTAAAGAATTGCTTCCATCAGTCAATATTTGCTGCTTCTGTCTCACATTCTTTCTTGTGTTACAGAATGAAATACAGAAAAATAAAATCTAATTAGTTGCCACTCACATTTTGTGTTTTATTAACAAATGGCCCTGCATATAAATCAATTCATATAATAAACCTTATAGTTAAGCGTGTAAGCATATAATATTTCTGATGTTTTTGTTTCCCATAACATTCAGTTTGTTATTGCATAGGAAGCACAACCTTAAATGCTTCACGTTAACCCCTTTTCAAAATTATTTAATTTCGCCGTATGTAGCCTATGCAGTACGTCACGTTTTATCATATGTTCATATTACAGTTGAATGCCTCCGGCAAATAACTATAAAAATAGTTGACTACAACTGCGGCACGTTTTCTATTCCCAACAGCTGAAACATTAACACGCAAGCTGCCTTGCGCTCAAAAGCTTTTTTTACTCGTCCGCATAAGCTATGACTGAGAAATAATAACATCATTTCAATCTATTTGTGAATTTGTCTTTTACGGAAGCAATTCAGGCTATTACTATTTTGCATCATTTACCGTACACATTTCTTGTCTAAATGGTAGGCAAATGGTCACAGGCAAAATTACGCGTGCAAAAAGCGACGGAACACCTCTATGGGAATGCGCTCCACCACTGTATAGGCGTACTGTCGGATAACGTGAGAAATGTAGCACTATAGTCTGTAATTTTCCTCTCTCAGTAATCAAAGGAAGCATTGACGTTATTGCTCATCTTTACCGAGCAAATCGTGGAGAGATGCAAGGCTTTTTTTACTGATTAAAGATAGGTGGTGTAGCTTAAATATTAAAATCACAAAACTGGTTTTAATTCAGAAGTATGAAAGTTTATTTATGAAGTTCAGAAAAACATTTGAATAGCCAATGCTAAAATACTAAATTAAACAGGCTACAAATAATTGGCGATGCTTTGCAGAACAAATTATATTGCAATAGCCTAATAAAAAAAGCTGACCGTTTTAGCTGCCCTTTAGAAGTGAATGGACAGCGACAAATACCCTATTCTGGATTATCACCCAAGGGGAGCACAGAGCTAACAAACATATTTCGCCACCATTTGGACTCATATCATGGCCAGGTAACTTACTCAACCCAAAATTCTATCAAAGTTCAGTTGTGCTTTAACGTTAAAAAAAGCTCAGATGCCTACAATTAGTAGCTAGCCTACCTGGAGTCCGGAAGCACAAAAAAAACCTAAAAAAACTCAAAAATAAAAGAAAAATGCTAGCACAGAAAAACATTAATTGATATTTGTTATTCAGTTAATTTGCTGGATAATTAAGAACTATAAATGGTAACAGGCCATGTTGACATTAATATCCATATAAAAGGTATGGTTAGGTTACAGAAGGCCTATTTTACAGCCGATGGTACGCCACTGGATCATAATGTAAGACATGGACATGGTTCCTTACCGGGGTATTCGATGATGTCGGAATGATACCAGAGGCCACTGAGTTGTAGCCTATGATTTGTCCACTATGTAACCGCATAAGGACAGCACTCAAGTAGCCTACTGTTTGGTTTATTTTGCCAACATATCTTTAGGAAACAATGTGTCAATGTAATTGACAAAAATTTTCTGATTAACTGGGGCTGTGTTTGGAATGGCTCACTCATTTACTCCCTCCCTATACGCTACTTAGGGAAGTCTACATAGAGCACTACATAGGGATTCACTGGTGAAAGGAGGAGACGATTTCGGACACTACCGTGTCTGAGCAGGTTACTTAGCAACGCGCGACAGCGGTCACCGACTTCGTGAGAAAGCATGCAAGAAACAATAAAAAAGTGTTCTTTTTTTATTTTGAACAAGGGTTTTGTTGTCTCGTTGTAGGTAGATAGGTAAGTTAGGTAACTAGGTAGCTAGCTAGCTAATTAAGTTGCATTTTCCATTAAACAGTAACAATTATTAAATTAAAAAAATAGTTAACACTTTTTAATATATTTAATCTACCGCGTTTATTTATATTTCGGTTATAAAGCCAACTAAACTGATTTAATATAGGCTACAAGATGAAACTTGCATTTATATTACAAGAACAGCGCAGGCTCAGCCGTCGTCATCTTGACAAAAAAAATGTCTCCGGTGATGTAGTGTACATCGTTTGTACCCTACATTTTGTGGTGCATTGTGGGGGGTATTGAGTGAACTATTTAAGGTGTCTAATTTGACATTTTGAATTCGGACAACGTACAAAATGGCTGATACCCAAAATAGTGCACTATATAGTGAATAGGGAGCGATTTCGGACACAGCCATAGCCTACCTACTTATTGCGCTAGGCTGAGAAAGCCATTACCGGGGCAAGACCTCCAGCGCCCGTCATGCACTAGGTTGACCTAGTCTTGTTATTATAAAGCCTAATGTTTGCAATAGACATTGTCTGCAGAAGTAGACTATGACATGTTCGGAGGCTATTGTAAATTTGCTACTAACCATGAAACAGATGTCTTTGCTGAATTGATGGTATATAAACCCGAACCCATTAGGGCGTGTAGGTTGTATTATTGTAAAATCTTAATTTCCGTTGTAGTTAATTTTATGGTCACATTGTGTTATGTGTGAAAAGGATAAACTGAATTATACAGTTTGTAGCAGGAGAGCAGCCACTCTTACTTATTGCCATGTACGCAATCGGTGAATTGCATAGTTTAGGCTACTTTTTCTTCAGGCTCCTATTGGCACACCTTCGCTTGCTAGCTAGCCCGTTTAGTAAAGGGCAAAAGATAACATTAGGCAACAGAGGTGAAAGCAATGGCTTTAATGTTAGTGAAGTTGGTGTTAAATTTGCTTAACCAAATTTACTATCAGCTAACTTAAAGAAATTGCGCACCTCACTACTGATGAAAAAAACCTGGCTAACGTTAGCCATCTCTCCCCCACCCGCTGACTGAGCGTGAGGGACCGCTGCACTGCGAAATAGGTCCTAAATATCACAATGTTTACACTGTCATTATGATAGAAACCTATATTGAATACGTTTACACTGTCATTGTGATAGAATCCAATGATGAATACGGTCAAAGCTGTCTTCATTCAATTGAGTGGCTAACGTTATTGTAGGCTATGATGAGATGGGATGGGAGCCAGCATAAATACTTCCTGGAGACTTGCTAAATTTAAAAAAATATTAGCCTACATATATTTACACCAAACTGCTTAGCTAGCCCAGTGTTGATGTAACTAAGATATTCAAAGTTAAACAAGTGTCCTTCATCATCCATTTCAGCTTCTGCAATTACAAGTTGATGTTGATTTCTTTTGAAATATTGAATATTCTGCCCCAGCATTGTGTGCACCTCTACTGTGATGTTGCTTAGAAACCGGTTTATTTACCCAGCCGATCAGCTATGCGCGATATGAAAAAAGTGGCGTTGGTTGTTTGGTAACCGTGCTTACACACAAACACTGCGAGATCAGTATACTACCACCATTTACCATTTACCATTGCCTATTTACGCCCCTTCTCGTGTGACTTTCAACAAGATAGACGTCAGTCAGTTAGCGACACTCGCTCTTCTAGGCCGGCCTGACGCCCGGCAAAAAAAGGAAGGCATACCTTAATTTAGGCACATCACTTAGTACTGATATTTGGGTTATGTTTATTCCACCCCAGGATGACAACAATTAACCATTGAAAAGCTGAATCATCGATTTCAGTTGGCAGTCCCTAAATGACAATGACAAAGAGATGACTAACGTGAGATTGTTTAATAAGGGTGGCAATAATTTCGGAATAATTAACTGGCAAAAAGATCCCAATGTTTTCTCTGAGTTGCGCCACGTTAGGGCCATAGCAGGACAACACAAACATTCTTAAATGGCTGTCAATAACCACAAATAGGCAGGTTGTGCTTTGTCACTACGTATGGATTAACCTGACAGCATTATGCCTATCAGCAGTCAATGACAAAAGCATGTTGACTGTGATGCTACTGTTAAATGTCTAAATTGAACAGAAACTATGTGAAAAACAGTTTAAACTACTTTTTTATGAACCATGTAATTATGGCAACATGTTTGTTACAAATTGCATCCCTCAGCTTGCTTATTGGATGCTATTCATTGGATACAGGAACATTTCATAAGTAATTGGGCATAGAAATACTGTTTAAGTTTCTTACTGTTCCTGTATAAGCAGTAAATATCTTCAAACACACAACATAAACTTGCATAAAAGGTTTTCAATAACCACATATAGGCAGGCTATGCTATATCACCACTGATTCAGCAAGTGACATTAGAATGACATAACAAGTGACACACACCACCTATTTGTAGTCAATGAAAATATTCAATGAAAATAAGTCATATAAATGTCTACATAATGCTTACGAAGGAATTGCATTAGCCGACTTATGAATGACCATTCAAAGAAAGATTATCACATTAGATAGATTTGATAATTCAGGTCAGGTAGGCCTATGTATCATTAAGCTTAGAGGAAACCACTGACACATACTGTAGCCTATAAGGCTTTATTTGTAACCTTACTAGATGAGTTATGGGACAAGCACGCTGTTATTGAAACTGTCCAGGAAAAACTGGTACCACACATAAAAAACAACAATCAATTGTCAAGGCCACATGATCTGTCATGAAATGTAGGCCTACACAAAACAGCATTTTCTACTGGTATCTTACAGCTTGCCAGCTATCTGTTACTATAAGATGATTCTATTACAAATAATTTTCATAAAAATTGCTGAATCCCAGACATTTACATTACACGTACATAATTACTACTATAGTGGTTTCTCGATGACACTGCTCTATTAGCCTAAGTTACCTACTTTTTCATTTATTTCTGAGACTGAAATTAATATATCAATTGGGGATTCTGACAAACTGTTTTTTAAGCCCAAAATGTTTTGAATCCCAGATGGGAGTCACTGCCGCAATTGAGTGAACTGTTTAAGCTTACCTGTGTTCCTCCAAGAAAATCCAGAATGCAAATGGATGTCCTTTCAAAGTCTGAAGAAGAATGTAAAGTAGTAGAAATAGTTCCGTTTTCGTTTTGATATAGCGATTGTTTTCTTACCAACAAACAACAACGAATGAGTAATCTCCAGTATGTAGTTACATTTAAGTACAACACACTTCATTGTTGAATAATCGTAGCAATCGAACATACAGCTGTTCGGAACCGAAACGTCACAGGTAACTTTAGCCTCAGCGCGCGAAGACATCTGTGACGCTGCTGGAATTTTCAGTATTAAACAATAACAATAACAAACAATGTTAAAAAATAATTTAAACAATATTTTATTATGAACCCAATTTATTATGACAACATGTTTCTTCCACGCTGATTCCAATGAATTGCATCTCAGGACTTGCTCATCCTCCTTCCCTGTACAAGCCTATGACCAGAAAAAGAATCATGGGTAGACAGTAACGTCATTGTCCAGTCCTTTTTCTGGTCACAGGTACAAGCCTTTTTATACAGTCTATGGTACAAGCGCCTGGGCGCATACACACACAAATTAACAGATTTTTCTTATTTTTTATTGCAGAAAAACATGTAGCTACAAAGCAAGTCATTAAACAAAAACACAGCGTAAAACAAATTCACGGATTTAGCAAACTATTTGCACAGCGCTTGCTCTTACGTGGTGAATATGCAAGAGAGCAACCACCCAGTTTGTTATTGAGCCGCCTTCAAGCCCAGGGTGCGTCCCAATATTCTTTACTCCCCACCTCCTTTCCTCCACTCCCCCACTAGCCTACCACTCCGCTCCTACCCGGAAGTATGCAAAACTGCCTGAACGTTTCGAGGACAAGTATACAGTGTGCAATGTACCCTACCTGACATTGCGGTTTGCGTCGAGAAGTTAATTAATATGTATTCATTAATATGTAATTAAGATGAAATCAGCAACATTAGATTAAAACACAAAGATCTTTTTTTCCGGGGCACGGAGGAGAGGAGGTGGTTGTGGATGAAAGGAGGGTGCATTTTTCGGGTATTGGGACGCAGCCCCGGGCCGTATCCGAATCAGCGCACTTGCCTACTATGCAGTATGCTAGTTGAGTTTTTTTTTTTTTAAAGGTGTTAAGTAGCCTACGTTCTGAAAATTGAGTGTTCTTAATATCCCTGGATGATTTACTTATTTCCGGCTTTTCGCTGATAATATATGGAGCATATTTTTTGCAGACTGCATGTCACGAAACAGTATGCATTAAGCAGTATACAGCTAGTACAGAGTAAACAGGACGCAATACATATGGTTCGGATTCGGACACGCCCCGGGTTTTTATTTATTTTTTAGTTTAGCCAATAGCCATTCATTGTGAGTTAGTTCACTTGTCTCTTCCGTAGTAGGCTAGTTTTTTTCCTTGCCACTGCGTTTAAGGTAAGCGTCACATTTACGCAGATAACTTAATTTGCACCTTCCAAAAATAAACAGTGGAGCAATAAAATGTCTTTGTTTTTTATTTTTAAAACTGTGGGGAAAGGTGTAGAGAAAGGCTCTTGATAGGTCTGGTAAGATTCACACTCTAGTCATATTTACAGGTAGGTCTATGTAGCCTATAAAGTATTTATTTTATCAGTGAAATTATCTCATCCCTGAAGCAGTCAGTGCAGTGCAAAATCTTTTTGAAGCAGAGAACTAGTCTCCATCAAATCTCTTCTTTTTAATGATGGACTACAAGGCTAAAACTTCCTACATGTGTCCACATTTTTTGGAACATATACACTACTCACAAAAAGTTAGGGATATTCGGCTTTCGGGTGAAATTTCAGGATGAACCTAAAATGCACTATAACCTTTACAGGTGAAATTAATTTGACCTTCTCTAAACTTTTGAATGCACATGTCCAACTATTCAATGTTTCAGTACTTTTTGCACAACTTGCTGTTCTCTAACAAGGAGCTGAATGGCAAAATTCACAACAGGTGTTTGATCCATGAATCGACCAATAAATTTCCTGGTTCAATTAGAATTGGTATTTAAACAGTCCTCTTCATCATGCTGTTCACATTTTGACATCATGAGACCAAGACGACACCTAACAATTGATCAACAGTACCTCGCCATTGCGAGGCTTCAAACAGGATGTTCTCAGAGGGAAGTGGCCACTGAGCTTAGAGTGTCACAGAGTGTCATCAGCAGGTTGCAACAGAGATACAGAGAGACTGGAAGAGTCACAGAAAGGCATAGAAGTGGACGTCCTTTGGCCACATCCCACACTGATGACCGCTTCATTGTGAACAGTGCCCTGCGGAACCGGATGATGAATGCCACTCAACTCCAGGCACATTTAAGGGAGGTGAGAGGCACCCAAGTGTCACGTCAGACCATTCGAAACCGTTTACATCAGCGTGGTCTGCGTGCTAGACGACCTGCAAGGGTACCTGACCACACCACCAGGCACAGGCGTCATCGTCTTGCATGGGCCAGGGAGCATTTACGCTGGACGAGGGACCAGTGGGCCTCAGTGCTGTTCTCTGATGAAAGTCGATTCACGTTGAGCAGAAATGATGGCCGCCAACGATGTTGGAGACGTCAAGGAGAGCGCTATGCATCAGCCACTGTTGTCACCAGACGACCCTTTGGTGGTGGCGGTGTTACAGTGTGGGCAGGTGTGTCTAGTCAATACAGAACTGCCCTACACTTTGTGAATGGTACAGTGACAAGCCCATACTACCTGAATAACATCATTAATCCAGTCATTGTGCCCCTGCATGAACAACACAGGCCTAATTTCATCTTCATGGACGACAATGCTCCAGCTCATCGAGGTCGCATCATTAGGGAAAGGCTGCTGGAGACTGGGGTACCTCAAATGGAGTGGCCTGCACTTTCTCCAGACCTGAATCCCATAGAAAACCTATGGGATCAGCTGACTCACCGTGTAGAGGCTCGTAACTCTGTACCCCAGAACCTCAATGACCTGAGGGCCGCCCTTCAAGAAGAGTGGGATGCCATGCCTCAGCAGACAATAAGTCGACTTGTGAACAGCATGAGACGTCATTGTCAAGCTGTAATTGATGCTCAAGGGCACATGACAAGTTATTGAGACATTGACATTTTTGTTGTGGTATACCCACCACTGTTGTTGGCTTTTGTTTCAATAAATTGTTTGAGATGAGGAAATCACCATTGCATGCTTCTACTTAAATGCCCTACTTTCATGATACGTATAATATCACTGTAGCGTGAACTTACATTTTCCATAAATTTCACCCGAAAGCCAAATATCCCTAACTTTTTGTGAGCAGTGTATATGAGTTTGATACACCAACAATAAGTAGAGTTCTGTGAGAGGCTCATAAAGTGTTTGATATGTGGCAGTGCTTCCTATGATCCTATGAATACCCCTTTAATTTAGTGCTGTTTTTAGGTAAAGAACTGATGGATTTCCACTCCAGGACCAATACTCTTTTGACAAGTGGCTCAGTGGGTAATGAAACAACCTGCTTTTATCTGACAGACTGCTTACATCAGACAAGCTGCTATAGGGAACTGCAATAAACTGTTCCATGATTTTATTGTTGGCTTTGAGTCAAGAAAATTATGCATTTCCACAACAGTGAGATAACTATTAGTGTTGATATATTTGTGAGAGGAGAATTAAATTAACTTTGTTGTACCTATTATGTACATGTACTGTCATTCAGTTTTTGACATTGTTCATTTTATTATCTGTGGTGAAACAGAGGTATTGCACATAAAAAGCTAACACAAATGACCATTCCTTTAGAGTTGGGTTTCATGAGAATATATCATTTGTAAGTTGTATTTATTTAAAATAAAACATTTTTGATTAAAACTTAGATTATGATAAATGTATGGAACTCTAAGAGATGGAATTATTACCTCGCAAATACATTGTGATTTATAGGCCTTTGTGTGTGCATTTATGTGTGCTTTGTAAGAGCCTGGTGTAATTTAAGTATAATGGCCCTAACCAGGCATTCATTTAATTTTTCTCTTTCTCCCATACTTCACACGTGATGTTTTTCCATCCTTTGCTAAAATAATCCTAATGAACATTACTGTATGATTCCTGCAGGAGAACATGACTGTAGGACACCCCTCAGAAATAACATGGAAGTCCTGTGGCATCCTTCACAAATATACTCTGAAAAAATGTGCATCCTGTGGGAACCTACCTGCACAAATAACATTATCAGATCGAATATATGACTTCGGTGCAAGTCATATGGAAGGAATGAGCAGGCACATATTCTGTAGTGTTTCCCAGACCATAGAACAATCAGTGCAGGGTACTGGTGATTTTGCATGCCTACCAGCCCTGACTGCCTGTTCATGAGTTATAGCAAAACCTTTGGACAGGACACCTGTCGTGTTTCACTCATTTTGGGTAATGCCACTTCACTGTATCCAGTCCCATTGTAAATGTCAGTGCCCTGAGTGTGTATGTGTTCTGGTAAACTAGGAAAATGAATTTAGAAGATTGCATCCCATGAGTTTATATACACCTGTACCTGTTGCCTTTTTCATATGGAAATAGAAAGTCACTACTGAAACATTTATTAATAGGAGAAAAGGCAGTTAGTGGAAATAATACCGTGTAGACCTTTCTTTTTTTGTATTTGTTCTTTATTTGCAAGGTTGTTCCATTGAGATTAATGATCTATACAACAAGAGACAATGACGTGAGCACAACCAGTTTACAGTTTCATATATACAACAAAAAATCATCACATGACTGTACAATGACAATATTTACAGTATTTACAAAACAATATTCCCTGACCCAATGCATAATAGAAAGAATACAATGGAATATACAATTTATCAAACTTTATTGCCAAGCAAAGGTGGAAAATTTGTCTTTGGTCTCACCTCAGTATACATACATGAAAAACAAATACAGTACAATAACACAGAAATCATACCAAAACAATAAATAAATGATAAAAAAATTATATCCACTACTGGTGTACAGGTATGTAAGCAGATACAGATATGTAGTCATGGACTTTAAAGATAAAAATAGATAGGAAATCATAATCAGAAATCATACATTGTTCCATGGCATCCACAGAGGGAAGCAGTATATGTAGGAAAGAAAAATGAAATAGGCAAATCCCAAAATTTACATTGGGATAATAAGGACAGCATGAAAAGTCTGAGGTTTACATTGTCAGGTGCTTTATGTCAAGTTGTCAGAATTTAGAGATTTGCAAGTGTCTGTACAAAGCATGTTGCCTGAAGAGGAAAGAGCACATCATATTTTCTGGTTGTGAGCTGAAATTAATATGAAATTAATAAATTAAGTGGAAATGTTGTTACATGACAGTAAAGGAGCGCATGAAAGTGAACAGCCACTAGAGGGTGCCATTGGGCCTGAGGACAAAATCTGTTGTGTCCAAGAGTACAAGTGTAACTAGCAATTCATCTGCATCCACTACTGGTATGAAGGCAGAAGCAGAGTGAGCTGCACTGAAAGCATACCATGATAATGACAGTAAGTGAAGATTCTGTGAGCCAAAACTGAAGTCAAGAAATAATTGAAAGACAGTAATATTAAGCACTTTATCAAAAGCATCCATGTTTTTTGATGGTGATCACACAATGGAGTTATGACAGAAATAGAAACATTGTCCTAAAAATTTGAATTATTTGACGTTAAAGCATGAGGATTGTGCTTTTGATGTCTACAAAAATGTGCAAAGGTGCTGAAATGCATAACCTGTAATTCATGGGGAAAAAAGCATCCCAGTATTCTACAGGGCAAGGCTAAAGGAAAATAATAAAAGGAAATATACAGAAGATTCATCTCTGAAAATGAAAGAAACAGCCAAAAACTTATCAGTCAGTAGCCAAGTTATTTGCTTTCCATAGAAAAACGTAGAAATACAGGGGATGGTTTCAAAGAAAGAGCTCTACGCTTATTGTACCAGTCCAGATGAAGAAACTCTCAAACAGAAGTAAACTTGTAGAAACATGTTTTATTAGATTTTAGCTCTGCTGTTATGCCCTTAATGATATATAAAACAAATCTTTATGGACAACTAGCCAAGAGAAGCCTGTCACCACCACCAAATTGCTCTTCTTGCACTCAAATTTGCCTTGCTTGTTTACAGATTTTTTCTGCTCACACTCAAAACTATATCCTCTCACTTATGTATTTTTTTCAGGTGCAACAGTCCAAAGTCCAGTCAATAAGAATTAGCTGGAAATTCACTTTCCCAAATATAACTGGCCATCTTGTTTGACCAATCCAACCTTTATCGTCTCTTTAACTTTGGTAAGTACTCTGCGCATAGACACTGGGTTTATTTAGCTAGCTATGTGTTATTGTGTGTGTGTGTGTGTGTTTTGTTGACAGGAGTGTAGCTAGCTAGCCATATCCATGTACAAAATGCACCACAGCAAGCAACCGCACATGTTGGAAAATGTCATGAATCAGTTTAAAGCAAAAGTGAGACAATTGAAAGCCTTTCAGGGCACAGGCAGAAGAGACTTTTGTGCCCTTTGTTCTAGAGCAAAGTTTCCATGAGGACATGGCTGCACTAAAGAAAGGCACTGTAAAGAAACCAGAAAAATAGTACTGCATGGTTCAGCACCAGGCAACGCACTGGACAGACCTGCTAAGAAGCTTCGTTTGCTTTAAGAGGCAACATAAAGCTGATTGTGTGGGATACTGTTTGTTCTCTAATCGCAGTAACATTCTATAAATACTGCCAGACGAAGAAAACAAGTGAAAATAAAAATAAAGAAGAGTAAAACAAGGTATTTTATACATGATCCTACTCTACTTTTCATTGACTTTCTCTTCTTTCTTATTATGAGAAACCATTGTGTGAAAGACAGAGAGGATGAGCAGTGAGGTTGAAGAGGGTGGCTGGGAGATTGAGTGTAAAGGAGGTAAATTTGCGTAGTTTCTAAATAGCAGCAAGTTCAAGACAAGGAGGAGAAGGAACAGAATGGGAGGGGGCGGGTAGCAATTGTGGTTGGTCAAATAGGGTCAATACCTTTCTCAGGTCCACTACGTCCTGCAAAAGGGGGGAGACTTGGGAGGAGACCTCCTTTCTGATGATCTCCTCCATCTGATGAATATATCCCCCCCATAAGCTGTTGCTGAAATGGGAAGCAGTGGGAACAGTTAGTGTGTGTGTGCATAAGTGTAATCTGTACGAGTGGCATGACCTCACTGTGCAATACCTCATCACAATCCAGGATGTTTCCAATAATGTGAGAGTGCCACGTCACTCTGTGTGGTGAGCAGCTTGTTGATGCAGTTGTGCATCACAGTCTCCTTCACCATCCTCAGTTTGAATAGTTCCCTGATGAACCTTGTGTTTCCGAGTGATCGCTGGTGCTGCCCTTCCTCCATCTGGAGATAGGGTGAGGAGGACCAAGGCAGATGAGGAGGGAGAAGCCACATATGTACAGCACAGGTCAAGCCTTGACATTTGATCTCCACAAAACTGCACTTTTCTGAATCATGAGTCACCACTATTGGAAAGGTTAGACCATGTTTCAGGTTACCTCATGACAACCTTTTTACAGATTTCTTCAGACAATATCGTCAGAAAGTAATATTTGCTATAGATGAACATTAGAGGTATGTGGCTATACAAATTAGTGCCACAATCATACACACAAGATAAACACACACACACACACACAAATATGTACCCACAGTCACACTGTAACTTCACTGTAAAGAAATGTTCTAGCATCACCCCACCACACCCCATCATCCCAATTACCTTATGGTCATCATGCAGCTTCTTAAATTCCAAACTGCAGAATTTCAGAAGCACCAAATGGAAAATCAAGGTATCTTGTGCGTTTGGGACATTTATCTGAGGAAGAAAAAAGTGTCTTAGGAAGCAAGCAACAATCCTCTCCTTAGAAGTACAATTCTAATCTCAGCTTATTGGCTTATTGAGGATACTGAGCATTTTCCCATGCAGGTCCTGCGTCCTGGCTTTCTCAGGGTCCTCCTCCCTCCTGTGCCCGGCTCCCTTCAGCCAGCCTCTTTATCGCTGGTTTCCAGGCATTTCCTGCCTGGTGGAGCTGTACAGCTTCAGTGAATACCTGCTGGGAGAGTCTGGGACCTCCCGTCATAGAAAGCTTAGATCGGAGATACGAAAGGAGGATTAACATATAAATATACAGTATATTTTGGGTATCGATAAGCAGTAACCATTTTGGAAAATTTAACATTCACAATCACTCTTCAAACATTTACATATTTGTATGAATGGTCCTATGCGATTATAAATGTTTCACTGACACAGGATCAGCTAATTGAGCACCGGACCTTTTTGATGGACCTGGAAGAGCTCTGCAAATGAGAAGGTGGGTTGTGAGGAGGCATGGTGCATACCTGTGAAAAATGCAGTTCAACGTTCATGTTTTCCCACTGAAAAAGATGAAAAATGTGGATCCAAGGCAACAAAAAAAAATCTAAAATCAGATTGATGTTTAATTACTTATACTTGCTGACATTAATAGAAACAAACCATCCTACCCTGGTAAAATTACTGCACAATAACAGTTACAAGTGAGAATGTACCATACACTGCTTTTGATCTGCACAAATATGCCCTTAGAATAAAAATTACCTATTGTCATGCAATAGACCAATATATTAATGAAAACACATTTAAGGAACACGTTATGCTAGAAAGTAAGGTAACATCAACATATTGAGTTTACAAGATTAATAACAAAGAATAATACTTTCTCGGAATGTTCCTTAGAGACATATAACTTCTTCATGAGCAGTACATAAAAAGCTACATCAGGACAACACAAACATTCTTAAATGGCTGTCAATAACCACAAATAGGTGTGTGTTAAATGGTGCTTTGTCACTACTTATGGATTACCCTGACAGCATTATATGCAACATGCCTGTCACACTTTTCTGTCATTTTGATGGAACTTTTGTGGAACAATAACATTCTCAGACTGGGAAATGTTCTTATCATAACATTACCTCACAACCAAATGGAAATCTAATAATAGTAGCCTAATCTTCCACAACCTTTCTGGGAACACAAATATGTCAGGTATATTTAAAGCAAGCAAATCGTGCGGAACCAGTGTCCACAATTTGACTAAATACAATTGAATTTTTCAGTGCCGAGAAAACATCTGATAAACAATAAAGTTATTATTTGGCGAGGACACTG
This sequence comes from Synaphobranchus kaupii, assembly GCA_029718625.1. NCBI lineage: Eukaryota > Metazoa > Chordata > Actinopteri > Anguilliformes > Synaphobranchidae > Synaphobranchus > Synaphobranchus kaupii. Next base: position 96,629,825 of record CM056379.1, on the reverse strand, counting down.
GAGAACGAGTTTATAAAAGTCTCAACCTTGCGTGAGTACACTAACAATGAGCAACTGTGTGTCTTTCGCACTACAGGAGAGGGGACACCCCAAACTATTTTCTGATTGTTAACTTTCCACCACTTTCACCTGAGCAGTGGTGATGTAGGACTTTTCATGCATGGGAAAGAAGGAAGGATTTTCCTTTTACAGCAGCACCACTGTGTGGTTGACTTTGATACCAAACGTGTGCACGCACGGCACAGATCCACTGTGTACAATCGGCAATTTCCCGCGGCAAGGTTTTTTGGTGCGCCCCGCATTCAAACGCGTTTAGATGTGAACACCACATTGAACCTTTGAAAGTTCTTACAGCTAATGTAATGTAGGCCTACTAACCAGACCCCTTATACCTGGGTAATTTGTCGGGATAAAACCAAAGCTGATTGAGGTGGAGGGCAGATTGGACACAGCTACATTCTTAAAATAATGCAATTTTTCCTAGGCCTACTCAACCTGTTATATTTTGCATTGTTTTATTGTGCCATATTTTAATGTCCAGTCTTGGTCATTGAGTTTGCAATCTTGAGCTGTTTTTAAAAATTATATGTCAAAAAGAATAACTAGGCTACTGTATATTAGATACGCATTAAAAAAAAATATTCTTTGAATTTCAAGAAAATGTATTCTGCTGGGGCTTGAGTTAGAAAAACATACCTGATTTCAATTGAACAGGATGTTGTAAAGCTTTTTTTAATTAAAAATTTAAGTTATTCGACTTCATTAAAGTCCTAGCTAAGTTACCTGTCCAATGTCCTAGCTGGCTGGCCATAAGTTAGCTAGCTACCGTGATTGCCTAGCTAACGTTACTAGCTAGCTGCTACAACTAGCTAGGTCCTAAGAGCAGCTAGTTTAACAGGTCATTTGTCTGTCTAAGCTAGCTCGTAACAGTCAAGTTAGGAATCTTATACAAAGAGGTTGTGTAACGTTAACTTACGTTATACAAATGGACAGAGCTAGCTAGCGAATGCATCTGATCTGGCGAGTTAAAACAACCCCCCCAAAAAATAAAAATCTGGACATAGCAAGAGCGAGACTGAAACTTGAAGGATTCCAGTCAGCCAAATGCCTAAAATTAAAAATGCAAATGCTTCTGCGTGAGGCCTGAGGGAAACAAATTATGTATGTTCATGTTCAATCACGTAACCTACGGAGACAACTAGCCAATATACATTATTAATTTTCAAGGTCACATGATAGTTTTATCGTACTTACCTGAAGCCTAGTTGCTTTTATAGCCTAACGACGTTACTTTGAATGATGACAACGCGATTAGGCTAGTTCAATCATTTTATTCATGACTTTACGTTAGGTCGAGAAAAAAATCTCAATGTGCCGTAGGTTAACGTTACTCTCGGTTTTGCAATCCGTAGGATACGCACGGATTTCCACGTTATGATCGTTGCTTAGTCACCTAATGAATTCATCAAAAGTCCACGCATTTATTAAAACATTAATTTAAAAGTTGTTGTCTTTCTTTGGTGAAGTAGTATAAGATATAGGGCCACTTCGTTTAATAAAAGCAATATGGAACTCTAACCTGTGGTATCATTGAGACGGCTAGTATTATTGGGCTTGCTAGCACCTCACTTCACGTCCTGCCAAACATCCCCCAGCCTTGCCAGGCAATATTCATGATATATAGCGTAGCTGCGCCTAATCTCGCCACCTGATCCCAAACTCGCCACTCCGCTGGAGGCGCTATTTCCGTATCCATCATGGCGTTACACACTGAACACCATTCAAAAACGTAAGGTCTTTCTGAAGCTGAAACATTTAACTGTAAGATCTGTGGATTTCATGATGATTGACTTACTTTTGATGTTATTAGAGATATGTAAATCTATAGATCACGTTGATCTTAATGTTAATCATTAGAATTCCATTGGCGATAGAAATTTAATATGAGGCGACACAAACGATGTTCGCGGTTTTCCTGTCTCCTCAGAAAACAAACGTCTGTGTTCATTACCGAGGCTGTCAAAAAAACACTGAGCAACTAAGGAAGCCGAAATAGACTAAACTAAACCAACATGAGTTGAACCTATTGGTTTTAGTTCATTGGGCAAGTAGGCTACATTTTCGCGTTTTGGAAATGTCTCCTTGTCGAATATCGTTAGAAGCGCTTCTGTCTCATCATAGCGCTATATTGTTGGGTCATGATGAATTTGTTTATGTTGTTGCCATGACATTTTTATGAGCAAATCACAAACTAATAAATGGAATACAATAATAATTTATTAAGTGATTGATTAAAATCACATATTATGTATTGGTTATTTGGTTAATTAATCAATTCTGCATGATTCCGATGTCAAGAATATTTTGTTACCATTCAAGAAATAAATACTCTCCATAAACTTATAGGGTGAAGTCAGAAAAAGTGGGACATCAGTTAAAATGGGACAAATAAGATTCTAGGTATTGTGCTCTTTAAATATAAATAGTCAATGACTTAATCTGGCTTTTAGCTATTGCGACAGGGGTACTTGGTAATGGGCAGGGTTAAACCTTCAGCGCAGGCTCATTTGAATATACACAAGAGATGCCCTGGCTCTGACATATGATCTGTCACTTGAAAATAATAAGGGTACTAAACTCACAGATTTATTAAGAACCTATAACACTATTACAATTTAATTCATATGAAAAATGCATTTTGGAAAAAAAAAAATAGGTTCTTTGTAATCAAATGTGAAAGATATTTACTTTAAAAAATGTTTGTTGTAAAACAAGGATTAATGATGTAATGCAATGTGAAATTTATCTACTAGATAGTGTTCACGAACTTGATATTGAATTAAGCCATTATTTAATACAAACATTTGGGGAATATGATCATCTTTAAATAGGGAAAAAGTAGCTCTCAGAATCTCTCCACAACAATCATCTATGATTTGAGAAATTAACTGGAGAAGATGAGCTTGGTAGAAAAAAAAAGTACATAAAATAATAATAAAATTTATTTACATAGAACTTATAAAAACAATTACAAAGTGCTTCACAGCAAATTAAAAACCCAAACTGGAGGGACATAAGACATAAATATAAATGATAAGGACATAAAGTTTAACCCGTGTTGTATTCATATTATGTATGCACCCTGTGTCCACAGGGTGAGAAATTACCCACCCTTGTGATACAGCTTCTTCATTGAATTTTAAACCCTAAAACAATTTTTCATGTAGAAACAACCTGTCATTCATAAATAAATCAGTGAATAATTGTGATTCCCTACGTCATAGTCCGGACAGACTGTATTTCTTCAGTCTACACCACTCATTTTTACTAAAAAACAGACATAATTGATTTTTTCTTTTTTGCTGTAATAGATGTGTGGGCGGCGCTTAATTTTGATTATGACTTCTGATGTCATATAACTGCAGGGTTAAAAGGACTTAAGACAATGTTGTACCTGGATGGTGTACAGCTTCTTTAAAAACACAAAGAAAATGCCAATGTTTAACTTTTTCTAATGGTAGGTAATTTTTTTTTTTTAGTTTTTTAGTTTTGAGTTAAACAAAGAGAAGGGTCATTTTTTAACCGAGGGCAACATGAGGGTTAAACACAAAAACATAGCCTAAGGTTTGAATACAGCACTAAATAATAAATAAAAATGTTTGTAAAAGTAAAAGTTTCTGTCCAGCTGGTTCATGTGCCATTTAAATAAATGTTTCAATGTTCGGATTGGAGGCTGGATTCCTAAAAAATATATACTTTGGCACAATTTCATGAAAGACATATTATGGACCCAAAACAATTCATTAAAACACCACTAGTTTGTAAACAGTATTTAGGTGGTGTTCTAGACAGTCTATTAAAAATGTCACACTTTTTCTGACTTCACCCTACAATTCCTCTCAAACAATTAAAATTAAACATTTAGTACAATGTCAGTCCATTACCAAACTCCTGTGCATTAAAAGCATGAAAATACATGAAGACTGGAGGGAGGGTAAGGATTAGGAATATGAAAAAGGTTAAGCAAAACATGTATTCTTTCTCGATATAGATTAGTCATGCCAGCTATGTCAGTCAGCCACCGTCAGGCAAGGAAGTAGAGGGATGAGGATATGGTAGGTAGGAGCTATGGCAACATGTCAGGGAGCGATGAAGGTGGTGGCAGCCACGAGGCAAGTTTAATGTCCCATGGAAGACCCTTGATGACAGGGTAAAGCCAAGGCCACATTCACCATGGGCCGTCAACAGGGCCGTCCTAAAAAATTATCAGAGGCAGATGAGAAGGTGTTGGTCATGCAATTTACAGTGCAGGACAGGGGTTTACACACACCAAGGCCACTTGTTTTTTGCCTTGGCTGTGGCAAAGAAGAGGGGAACCAGTGAGTCTCTTGGACAGAAAGCTAACTTCACCAGAATATTTTACATCTACTTGGTTAACGTAATAACATTCACAAAAGGTGTACCATTCCGTTTTGACTGCATTAATTATTCATTATTATTAATTTAATAGTATTACAGATTATATCATACCTGAAAGGGGGAGAGAAATCACGAGATTGGCAGGGTGTTCCATTTCCTCATCAATTGTTGTCATTAATGGAGCTATGTCTGGTACCCTGTTTCTCGGTTACAACGGAATGGTATCTCATTAGTATGCATAAGCTAGGGCTGTGATAGGCCGAAAACATCACGTGTGAGGGTAGTAGGATATGACGTCACGCGTCCCACTGCTTTTCTTGTCAAGACACACCCTGCTTAGCATCCAAGCGCTAGGATTGGCCAGGCGTCCATGCTCACACCTCTGGGTAAAGACGTGGTTTGAAGGGAGCACACAAACCGGAATGTACTACAAAGTCATAACCAAAATATATGTTGAATTCAAAGACCCCCTGATTTTTGTGAGTTTGTGATTCCCGTACCCCACCCACAACCCCTAAACATAACCTCACAGGAGTTCACGTAACTCGGGCTCATGCCCAAACTGTTAAGATAGTGGGGTTGTATGCACCACGCTACTGTGGCATTTCCGGTACCGTTTCTCGGTTACAACAGTAAAGGTGTTGTAGGAAGCCGTGTTGTCGGGCTGTGACATACCTCCATTAATGAGGAAAAGTACTGCAAATCTCCCCCAACTGCATGGGAGTAGGCATAACCAATCAATCAGAAATTACTGTAAAAGGTTTATCAGTAGTCTACCATCTTATCTTTCTCTCATTCTCATATTTTAACCCAGTGGTTCTCAACCTCGGTTCAGGGGGCCCCCAGCAGGGTATGAAATTAACTTTTTCACCCACTGGCCAGAGTGGCTTGTGGAGTATAAAAATCACCAGCCATTTTGAACATTTTACCAGCCACATTACCTTTTACAATATAACACAACCTGATTCATTACCAGCCAAAGTGGCTGCTCGAGTAAAAATCTTACCAGCCACAATCAAAGTTTTACCAGCATTTGACTGGTGGCTGGTGTTAATTTCACACCCTGGCCCTCTGTGTATGCTGGTTTTTGTTCCAAGCACAAGTGTAATCCCAGAATTTTAACAAATTTTTCTTAATTAGGTGCATTTCATGTTTAGAGGGATTATTTACCGTCATTGTTTGATTTTAGCCACATGGTCAGAAATAACTATGCATGCCATGAAATTAAAGACTGAGGTGAATCAATGGGCTCCTAATTAGGTAGTTGAACATGTGTTTAGATGCCTTCATAATTTTTTCCGTAAACTTATTAACAAAATGAAGGTTTGGCTTGTTATCATTTGCATTGTCTTTGAATTCTTCATTACCACATGGTTAGTTTTAGATGTTCACAATTTCACAAATTAAGAGCCTATTGATTCACCTCAGTATTTAATTTGTACAGTTAAACTTTTTACCTCTCTTTTTGTAGATGTTTGTAATATAGCACAATGTGAATAGACTTTTTCTTCATGGCATGCATAGCTATTGCAAACATAATGTTGCTTAAGAGGGTAAATAATCCCTCTAAACATGAAATGCACCTAGTCAATAACAATTCACAGCTTGTTAATTCTGGGATTGCAAAGAAAACTAGGAAACACAAGGCGCACCCAGGACCGAGGTTGAGAACCACTGTTTTAAGCTTAACCATATTTAACAATATTTATACTTTATCCTGAAACTAATTTGAGTTAAACTCAAATTAGTTTCAGGATGACCTCCTTTTAGCTCAATGAAATAAATATTAGCTTGTGCTCATGGATTGACACATGCCTTCTGTATCTCTTTTGCCATCACTTCATGAATGTATATTCTTGTATTCTCTGTATAATGAAGACTACGCTGCTCATTATCATACAGTTATAGGTTCAACATTTAATATATTCGTATTTAGTGTTGCATCTAAATTATAGTGGTCCTGATTGCTACTAGATGGTAACAACCACGCTGGTGGTGGTAATCAAAAGATGACAGGTACCTCCTTCCAAGTAGGTCTACCCCCCTACCCCAATCATAATAGTTCCACATTAAAATATTGGAATATAATTATAAAACTGGACATTTTGAACAAGTAATAGTTCAAACGAAATATATTTAGTCTAGTTCTTTCGTAATTTTTTTTTCTGTGGTGTAAAACGGCGTATTTTCGTTGAATTAATTACGTGGCGAGTTTGGGCTCATGGAATGGCGAGATTGGGACCACAGGCGTAATCAATAAGGAAGCGGCACAGACGGTCTATCGAGTCCATTTTAAAATACAAACAACAAACTAGCATAAATATAGTAATCGCGTTTGATGGTCAGTAAGTGATATTTGAAAACGGGGCACACGGTGACTCTACCTGTGCCTTTGCTTTCTTTAAAAATGTGTTTTTAAAGGCAGAAGTCGTGAAAAAGTGGCGAGATTAGGCGCAGCTACGCTACCTACCACAGGTTCGCCATATCGCTTTAATATGTATCCGTTTCTGTTAAATGCTATGGAAGTAATACATACTAGGCTACACGTTGACACTGTCGTGTAATCGCTAGCTAGCACAAACTTGTCTCACCAGAGATCTCCAGAACCGCTAGCTGTGACGCATATAACATTTTTATGGGCAGCAGCGTTAGCTTGTGCTAGCCGAATAATTCATTCGGCTAGAAAGCGGCATCAAAATTCAGTGGATCCAGCGCCATTTAAGAGAGAAATGTGTCTGGATAAAAACGTCCAAGTTTTAAACAGCACCTTAAATCACGGACTGTGACGGGCGATTACATGAAACTCCCATTCATGAAATTCGCTTTGATCCAGAAATCCATATTTGGGCAAAGGTTTTTGCTCTGCGTTACGTCATACTTCTGAAGCCTATTGAAGACAGATTTGTGGAACTTGTGGAAAGCGATGAAAGAACACCCCCCAGGCAAGACGCAGACCTCCCTTGCAAGTTCAAATGCAACTTTGCAAGTCGGCGAAATCGGCAGAAACACTAGTTAGCTAGCTAGCTAGTTGGCCATCTAGCATTAGCTGTGAGTCTGTTTAGCTAACATTACACTACTCACAAAAAGTTAGGGATATTTGGCTTTCGGGTGAAATTTATGGAAAATGTAAGTTCACGCTACAGTGATATTATACGTATCATGAAAGTAGGGCATTTAAGTAGAAGCATGCAATGGTGATTTCCTCATCTCAAACAATTTATTGAAACAAAAGCCAACAACAGTGGTGGGTATACCACAACAAAAATGTCAATGTCTCAATAACTTGTCATGTGCCCTTGAGCATCAATTACAGCTTGACAACGACGTCTCATGCTGTTCACAAGTCGACTTATTGTCTGCTGAGGCATGGCATCCCACTCTTCTTGAAGGGCGGCCCTCAGGTCATTGAGGTTCTGGGGTACAGAGTTACGAGCCTCTACACGGTGAGTCAGCTGATCCCATAGGTTTTCTATGGGATTCAGGTCTGGAGAAAGTGCAGGCCACTCCATTTGAGGTACCCCAGTCTCCAGCAGCCTTTCCCTAATGATGCGACCTCGATGAGCTGGAGCATTGTCGTCCATGAAGATGAAATTAGGCCTGTGTTGTTCATGCAGGGGCACAATGACTGGATTAATGATGTTATTCAGGTAGTATGGGCTTGTCACTGTACCATTCACAAAGTGTAGGGCAGTTCTGTATTGACTAGACACACCTGCCCACACTGTAACACCGCCACCACCAAAGGGTCGTCTGGTGACAACAGTGGCTGATGCATAGCGCTCTCCTTGACGTCTCCAACATCGTTGGCGGCCATCATTTCTGCTCAACGTGAATCGACTTTCATCAGAGAACAGCACTGAGGCCCACTGGTCCCTCGTCCAGCGTAAATGCTCCCTGGCCCATGCAAGACGATGACGCCTGTGCCTGGTGGTGTGGTCAGGTACCGTTGCAGGTCGTCTAGCACGCAGACCACACTGATGTAAACGGTTTCGAATGGTCTGATGTGACACTTGGGTGCCTCTCACCTCCCTTAAATGTGCCTGGAGTTGAGTGGCATTCATCATCCGGTTCCGCAGGGCACTGTTCACAATGAAGCGGTCATCAGTGTGGGATGTGGCCAAAGGACGTCCACTTCTATGCCTTTCTGTGACTCTTCCAGTCTCTCTGTATCTCTGTTGCAACCTGCTGATGACACTCTGTGACACTCTAAGCTCAGTGGCCACTTCCCTCTGAGAACATCCTGTTTGAAGCCTCGCAATGGCGAGGTACTGTTGATCAATTGTTAGGTGTCGTTTTGGTCTCATGATGTCAAAATGTGAACAGCATGATGAAGAGGACTGTTTAAATACCAATTCTAATTGAACCAGGAAATGTATTAGTCGATTCATGGATCAAACACCTGTTGTGAATTTTGCCGTTCAGCTCCTTGTTAGAGAACAGCAAGTTGTGCAAAAAGTACTGAAACATTGAATAGTTGGACATGTGCATTCAAAAGTTTAGAGAAGGTCAAATTAATTTCACCTGTAAAGGTTATAGTGCATTTTAGGTTCATCCTGAAATTTCACCCGAAAGCCGAATATCCCTAACTTTTTGTGAGTAGTGTATATCTGCAATGTTAGCTAGCTAGCAAGCTCACTAGCTGGTAAAACTACCTAGCTAGTTGTCAAAGTATATTACCTACAGAGTTGGGGGTAACGCATTACTCAACCTAATATTGTAGGCTACGTTTCATCATGCGTTTGATATGCTAAGGCTATTTATTACAAAGAACTCTCCAATCGATTAATAATCCTTGGCAGTGCGGAAGTAAAGTAAGTTGTCAATCTAACTCAATCGTGCACAGTTCAATGAACACAATGGGGCAGCTGCATGGGCTATTTTTTGTTATCCTTTACATTTCAATAGGCTACATTATTGAAATGGGATTTAATGTAATTCATTGTTTGATGAGTTGAAGTGTTACTAATTTGAACGTTAAAAGCAGCAGCGTATTTAACCTATTTCCACGAATCCACACTGACTGAGTGTGAACTGAAAGCCCTATATTTCATTTGATTAGCTTTTCATATTTGTCAATGTCGTTTTAAAAGCAACATTTTGAACACCCTGTTACTACGTTTATATTGTCAATTGAAATGAGCTGAATACGTTCAAGAAGGTTAATTAAAAAGGCTATTTTCCATGTCTTGTCTGTTGAATTAATCTCAGTCAAGTCTAATGTTGGCATGAAGCGCCCTCATGAGGATTTTAACAAAAGTGCAAAGTATTGTGAGAATGCAAGAACGAATACGGGTAGACTTGTATTTTATCGGTTGCTATAGGCCTACTGGCTAGGAAGGTGATACATTTTTCAGTCGTTTTGTAAAACAATCTACAACATATTTCAACAACATTTTATAGTGAATACGTAAGGTGGTCCTAATAATCATACTTCTGAAAGGGGAATAATTTAACACTGATTTAAGTGATTTTATGACAGAGTAACGAAAAGTAATATAATGGGTAATATAATGCATTACCTTAATTGTAAAGTAATATAGTAATATAATGCTTTACTTTTTAAAAAAGTAACTAGTAATATGTAATATATTACAATTTTCAAGTAACACCCCCGACTCTGATTACCTATAGTAGCAAATTTGTTGTGGCAAACTCAGTAAAAAGCAGTAATGTTAATTAGCTAAGTAACTTCATTCTGACATTACTCAAATCTTGCAGTGATTAATGTTAGTCAAAGTCTGTGAATGTACTTCACTGACATTGCCTTCAATTAATTTAATTCCCGCAAGACACCATTTTAGAATAATCCGAGATGAAAACGAGGCTAAGGTGGGAATATACGGTAAGTGTTTGAGCGTGTCAGTACTTCAGGCTGTTGTAGCACAGAATGTCTCACTGTGTGCCAAGGTCACCCCTATCGAAGGAGAGAAAGTGACAGAGGGGTGTCCTTTCATCACTTTCCACAAATTCCACAAATCCGTCTTCAATGGAGTACGAAAATCCAAACCTGATAATGTCGATGAATGTTAGCTAACGTTAGCATGCTAGCTAGCCAACATCAGCTAGCTCATTAGCCGGTAACGTTAGCCCACCAGCTAACGTTATCATTCATGAAAGCACTGATGCAGATATGTAAAATATATATTTAGGACTGTGTACATTTAGATGTACCCCCATATTTTAGCATTTATTTTCATCTCAAATGAGCTTGCTAGCAACCTATGAATACATAAATGTTAGCTCAATTCATAATCTCCGCTCATTTTCTCTTATTTATAGCTTACAGAAAATTATTTCTAGACATGTAACAGATAGAAATCCTTACTTTTGTGAAAAGTTTTTATTTGCATACATTGTCATGAGTGTAATCGACGCAGATAAAACATCCTTTTAAAATTATTATTATAATTTTTTTTTCTATTTCTTTATCTCTGATTCAATCCCTGCAAGTAAGACGAGGACCTGGCAGATTCAAATGCAGAGGATATGCTTCTTGTTTTATAATGTACCACTAATTGACTGGCAGTATTTGTGGTCTGTAATTGATTCATGCATGCTGAAGTTTACTTAAGTCACAATCTTCCATGTAAAATTGGTTGACATAATGTTAATAACAAAATATTCTTTAATAAAACATTTGCTTAAAGCACAAATAAACTGGTAGAACTTTGGGTTGTGTAGTTACCGGACCATGATATGAGTCCAAATAGTGGCAAAATATGTTTGTTAGTTCTGTATGGGACAGCTAAAACGAAACAATAACTAGTCCTCGTACATATTTTTTTAATTTATATTAAATGACTCTTTTCTTGCTGTTTTGTATTTCATTTTGAACGTACATCCGATAGGTAGGTTATGTTCTTGTGCCAGAAACAGCGCTAATGTGTGAGAAACCACTCATTGGTCCAAATTTCCACAGAAGCAAACGTTCCTCGTACTAGTATATCTACTAGTACTATATCTATGGTCCGACCTGCCGACATTTTGGTAGTCTTTTCCGGTAGCTTGCTAACAACATTGAAGAAACTAGTACTTTATAATTTTAATTACACTGAAAAACATACGTACGAGTACTGGTTATTGTTTGATTTGCGATAGTATACGTGCGAGAAGTGTAATTTTGAGATAATTTTAGCTGCCCCATAGCAATTAATGGAGAGCGACATCATCCCAGGGGAGCACAGAGCAACTAACGAATATATTTCGGCACTATTTGGACTCATATCATGGCCAGGTAAGTACACAACCCAAAGTTCTACCAAAGTTCAGTTGTGCTTTAAGAAAGCAGACCTCTGAGTACATTTGCATAGGTAAACTCCAATTTCCATGTCATGGGACCTTTAAGCCACATTATGTTAGCAATAGCTATGCATGTCTTGAATAATATAAGTTAAATATTCTCATTGTGCTATATTGCAAATAATTACAAAAAAAAACATTTTTGAACTTATCAAATTAAAGACTGAGGTGAATCAATAGGCTCCTAATTGGTGAAATTGTGGACACATGGCCACTAAAACAAACCATTTGATAAATAATGAAGAAAAGACAAAGCAAATGATAATGAGCCAAGCCTGCATTGTGCTAGTACATTTAAAGGAGCTATATGTAACATTGACACCGAGCGTTTATGCAATTTATGCGAGAAGCAGTTTGTGGAAATTAAGTTTTGTTCGGTAATACTCATTTGAGCATCTTGGGGCAATAGAAAAAGACCGTCTGTGCGTTTTTTGTTTTATTTTTTGCTCACGATACATCGTTGAGCTCACTGAAAGTCAGCTATTTTCCCATAGGAATACATTGAGCAGCTGAGGCCGACCAACCTAGTGACGTCACGACCGCAGTTGGTCCAAGATGGCTGCGCCCTAGTGGAAAAAAAGCGAATTTCAACTTATTTTTCCAGCAAATACGGGTCGGTTTGAGATTTGAACGCACGGTCATATCTAATTTAAGGTAAAAAGCTAACGAACCAGAGCCACTTTACCGAGTGCTTCATGTCCCCTTTAAGGAAACATGCTAATATTGGCTTCTCCGACAACAATGCTACAGCCAGTATGTTCTCCTTTGAAATTTCCATTCCGGGTCGGAACGTCTGTATTTGTTTTGGCCTGTGTGATTCACTATTCTCCGAGTTGACTCTGAGTCCACTGCCCATTACGAACAACCAGATGTACTTCGGCACTCCGACAGCCGATTTACAAATGCCTAAGCCACGTTGAACATCGTTTCCATTTAGCTACCTAGCTAAGGATTTAAATATATATAGTTACTCGCTAAACATACCACTAACGTTAGCTTATATCTGTGTGACCGTAAACATAGCCAGCCATGCATCTAGCTAACATTGACAGAGTTATAAAAAATCCATATGAGCTGGTTTATAATTTGCAAACAATAATAAACAAATTGCAAACGTATACATTAGCCGATCAACTTACAGTGTAGGACTCGTCGTCACTTGTCATTGTCAAAATAGAATAAGCTCGTCTCAAAATATAATGTTGCGCTCGGCTCGTCTTGCGCTCGTGTTCGTTCAGTGTCTTGACTCTCTCCAATATTGTGAATTTGGATTGCAGTACCCATTTTAAACGCTCGGTGTCAAGATGGCTGCGCCCTAGTGGGAAAAAAGCAAATTTCAACTTCTTTTTCCAGCAAATACGGGTCGGTTTGAGATTTGAATGCACGGTCATATCTAATTTAAGGTAAAAAGCTAACGAACCAGAGCCACTTCACCGAGTGCTTCATGTCCCCTTTAATTGCTGATGACATATCATGGTCATTTTATGATTTAGTACAGTGCATTTGTTACATATAGCTCCTTTAAGGAAAAAATTATGAGGGAACTTAAAAACACACATGTTCGTCTACCTAATTAGGGGCCAATTGATTCACCCCAGTCTTTAATTTGATCAGTTAAAAATTTTTTAACTATTTGCAATATATAAGAACAGTAGGAACATGGGAATTTTATTCTTCATGCCATGCATAGCTATTTCTTACCAAAACAACGATCTTATAGCCTACCACCAGCCATCGCTATCTTTTGTTTATATGCGTTGATAGGATACCAGAAGTTACGTGACTTTTATTGTTGTTTTTATTTGCTATGAACTGCACAGCTGCCACACGACCCCGTGATTTTCAAATGCGCCTTAAGATTTGGTTCTGGTGTCACGGCACTGGCACTGGACTTGCCACGTTCAAAGATTAATGTAGATGTTCCATTACGTCATTTAATGAGAGTCGAATAGTCGACTCCATCAACTCTGAACGTTTGAGTCGACTCCAAAAATCCCGATTATATCACTACTGTAAATAATTGAATGAGTAATTATTTAATAAATGCGTTTCCAGAATGGAAGACTGTAGGGAAAAGAGATTATGTGCATAATGTACATGGGTATTGACAAATCAGAAAGGACATAACTCATAAGAACACGGGGGTCTTACTGGGATCCTGTGAAAACAGCCGGCTGTCATTTGCATGAACCCGCCCTCTGTCAGCCTCTAAAGAAAAGGGTAGGTATACAGTTCTGTGGGAACGCCATCCTATCCGTTCTTTAGCTTCTATCACCACAGAGTATAATTACAAGCAAGCGGAGAGTTCATGACTAGCAAAACTGGCCATGTTAAATGTACTGTGTCAGGGCACTTTTAATCTTTCCAGCTAGCGTTCGAGCACCTATTACCGACCACTTTCACGGAAAAAACAGCAAAGCATACACATATTTGCAATCGTAGGTAAAAATGGGATACATATCGGTAACACCCTGTACCTAGTTTTGTAGAAAACAATTTCCTTGTTATCCGAAGACTATTTTCTTCAGGACTATTTTCTTTCTTTAACGGCAAATATGCAGGACGCCCGCCCGCCGTAGCATTAGCCGGGGGCATCTATTACCGACCGCCCCTCGCGATTAGTGCCGCGGTCTTTATTTTTCTCTAATTTTCTGCAAGTGGAGCCACTATAAGCCATAAAGTAAGCACGCATTCAACTCTGGTATCTTCTCAAAAATAGGTCAATGATCGCATTTACTCGCCAATTTATTTTGTGAGACAACATCTTCACATGTGCCTTGTGGAAACACCGGAAGCTGACTACAGCATACATGACAAACAATCTTTATGACAACACTCAGCACATTGTTTCTTCTCAAACGCCTTAATTAAATTGGTTGACCAGTTGGTAGACACGTTGAAAATACATTGAAACATAATTCAATCATTGCATTAATTGCATTTCAGCATTATAATGGAGGTAGCATGATCATTATAATGGAACTTAAGATCATGTTGTAGAAACGCCTTTCTACAAAAACGGCAGCATTCGTATACTGACTCAGAGCAATTAAAATGTATTGTATTAAAAATGATTACACAATAGCCTGGGTATCTTGCATTATTTCAAAATGTTATTTTCTTAACAAAACGTAATCCAGCCATTTACGGTGCATTCGTTTTTGTACCATTAATGTAAAAGTTAAACAATTAGCCTACTATCCCCGATCACTGTGATTGGAGGTTTAGTGACACACATACAAAATGTCCTTCTCGTTTTAATGTTGTTAATTAAATATATCAGTGCTTTTCAGAAGAGATAACAACGTAGCCTTGGCTAAGGTTTTATGTCCTGCATTTCCAATTTTACCAGGAGAGGGCACCGTTTACCAAAATATTACAGTAGTACTTACATAGCTATGCCCATTATTCCTCAGAAGAGTAGGTTACAAGTTATTTGCTGGACATTTGTCGCATGAAAAAATGAAAACTTCAACCAAAGTCAATAGTGAATAATAATTTTATTAAATACAATTAAATAGTTAACTTAAATATTTTATATGATTATAAATAAATGTTATATGTTATATAAATATGTATTTTAATATTAAATAAAAAATATTTAAAAACGAAATTAACAAATTTATATTGATAAAAAACAAAACAAATAATTAATGTAAAAAGGAAATTAAACTTCTTTACAAAAATAACAAATAAATTGGCCATCCTCCTACTCTTCCTCCTCATCCCACCCAACACATGATGAGTGGAACCAGCGCTCACATGATTCACATGCGACCCATGACACCACATCTTCTCTTCCGGGGGGGTCCGCCTCGCCACAGTCAAAGCATAGGCTGAGCCTCAGGGGTGCAGTGGGTCCTCTACGGCGGCTGGGGGCTGCAGGGGTACCACGGGAGCGGGGAGATCTGGCTACGGTCCCAGAAGTGGTTCTAGGTCCGGCCGCAGTAGAGGAGCTGGCAGCTGCCACAGCAGCTCGCTGCCTCTGGGCCAGCTGCTCCATTTTCCTCCTTCGCAGCTGGGCCTGCTGCTCTTTAAGGGCAGCTGCCGCCTGCTCCTTTTCTTCCCGTTCCCGGAAGAGCTGCTGGAACTCCTCCTGTAATTACCCTCGCAGCCACAGGGAGGCGACGCGTTGTTTTCATTTTATAGTCGCACTCCATCAGGATCTCCGCTAGGTAAGCACTGATGTCGCCAGAGGCGACCAAGGGGTGGATGTGGGGGCGGGGGGGGGGGGGGCACAGGGGGTGGAGGTACTGAGCTGGTGGGGGGGGGGGGGGGGGGTGTGGCAGGAGATCCTGATGCGTTTGCGAGGGAGACGGTGGAGGTGTCCGTTCCTCCAGCAGCGTCTTCCGGGCGCCTTGCTGGTAATAGGCAGGTGGTGTCGACGGCCGCAGGGTTATAAGGGAAAATGCCGCACTTCCTGAACCCCGCCACCACATACCTCCGTGCCTTGCACCGCTCGTACGGGCCGCTGAGGACCCTTGCAAAATTGGTTTTGCCACTACAAATGAATGCCGAATTTGGCAGAGATTGCTAGCGGCCTTAGCAAATTCTGCTTTTAGTGGTGCAAAGAACCCCACGTCGAGCGGCTGCAAGACATGGGAGAGATGTGAAAGGCAGAGGAGCACGACACCTTCCCTTATAGCCAGGTCGATGGTATCCCTGTTTATGTGGTTGTTGTGGCCGTCGAACACCAGGAGCAGGGGGCGCTCCTTCACTGCGAACCGGAGGAATTGTCTCTGAAACCACTCCTGGAACAGGGTGGTGTCAATGTAGCCAGACTCGCTCCGGGAAAACAGGGTGTTGTCCGGAGATCCCCGTGGGTAGTCACCTCCCGGGTACCCCTTTCCGTAGATAATCATTGGTGGTATGTCCTCCCCAGCCACGTTCAGGCACGCCAGCACCGTGATGTGGTCCCTGGTGCCGGGTGCCTGAAGGTAGGGATGCTTGCACCCCTTGCTGACCAGCACCTTGCAGCGAGGTTTTCCCATCTGAAACCCAGACTCATCGCAGTTATAGATTTGTCAGGGTTTCTCCATCAGCCCATTCTCCTCCAGCACCGTCTTCAATATGCTGAAGTACGGTGCCATGTGCCGCTCCCTGGCACACATGGCTTTCCCTCTGTCGATGATCTCCGGCGTCCTCATTGTCAGGTCCACATGGTGACGCTGGCGGAAGTTCCTCCACCAGGTACGGGAGAGGGGCTGAGCATTTGGATCCCTCTCCCTCCTGATGATGACATGAGATACAATTCCCAGGGGGACGCAGTGTAAAAATTAACAAAAAATTGTATGACATGGGACCTTTAAGAGGGTAAATAATCCCTCTAAATATGACAAACACCTAATTAAGTACAATAAACAGC
Organism: Synaphobranchus kaupii; assembly: GCA_029718625.1. Lineage (NCBI taxonomy): Eukaryota > Metazoa > Chordata > Actinopteri > Anguilliformes > Synaphobranchidae > Synaphobranchus > Synaphobranchus kaupii. The sequence continues at coordinate 96,612,742 of CM056379.1, read as the reverse complement.
TTGTTAAAATTCTGGGATTGCAATTGTGGTTGGAACAAAAACCATCATACACAGTGGTCCCCCAGGACCGTGTTTGAGAACCACTGACGTAGATAACTAACATTCTGTTTTCAAATGTTATTCACGACATCATAACGTATTACCTATACTACCTATATCCCCAAGTAAACACATAGTAAACACATAATGAACTGCTTGGCTGCTCTCTACTGCCTGTGTTCACTCTTCTCTTCATCATCGTCTTTCCATTCGTCACAACGTCTTTGTTAAAATCGCTTTTAGAAAGGTCAATCTTACGTTTATGTTCAGTGACTACGCATTACAAGTGCAGTCATATTAATAAATAGGGCTGAAAGAAATGGAACACACAAAATTAATTGTTAATGGCTTGCTTTCAATAGATGTTCATATCATGGGCAGGTCATATGCAGTCCATTACAACTATCCAAAGTGTGGCAGCTTAAACAGTAACGTAGGCTACTGAAGTGCAAAATTGGAGGACAGAAAAACGATAAATAAAAAAATGAAACCAAGTTGCTATTGCAGCCAGGTTGTGTAAAAATTTTAGCTAGGCTAGCATTCTCACGAAGGAGTGGTGGGCCATATGCTAAATGGACACCGACATTCAAATTCAACTAATTCAATTTGTTAGTTAACTTAACGTTATTATAGCTAACAAATGAAGGCTACAGTATTCATGCTGTTGTCTGCTGCCGCTGGATTTAGGCCTAACGTTACTTAAATTAAGTGCTTCCACATTGCAGAAGTATTTTTATTTTATTTGAGGGGAGTCTGGCAAATCGTAGCCTACATTTCACTTCCCCCCCCCCCCTGTTCTATTAAAAAACACAGTACCGTGGAGCTGCTAGCCGTGGGAGACGCTGTAAAAACAGTGCAGGCTAGATTAGAACTCCACTTTCTGATCTTGGCTACTTTTCGTTCTAGCTCGTCAGTTTAGCTTGTCACTTAACAGATCAAACCAATCAAAATACAACTGTACGTGTGACCCACTGAACTATACAGTATGTCCAAAAATCAGCTTCAGCCACCTCATGACAATGTGGCAGGCAGGAGGGTGCTTAAGGTTCAGACATTATGATACGCTGGGAAAAAAACTATGATACGCTTTTAGAAGGATAAATCTTACATTTATGTTCAGCGAATATGCATAAATTAAGTTACATCGGGCAGTCATATTAATAAATTGGACTCACTGAAATAGAACATACAAAATACATTTTTAATCGCGGAGTCGACTCTGCCTCGTTTCGACTCCTTGAAACAGTGGATGGGAGTCGACCCCGACTCTTGAGATGCAAGAGTCGAGGAGTTGACTCTTTTGGGACTCCGAATAAAAATAGCTTAATTTTAAGTTACAAATGTGCCACAAATACATTTAACCCCTTTGTGCAGATGGAAAATTTGGTAAATTCTCACCTATTTAGGGGGTGCTCTTTTTAAGATGACAAATGCAAAGAAACTTGGGGGAATATGCAAAAAAAATGTTTTTCTTTAGTTTGCAACAAAATACTGAGAGCTACATAAGTGAAACAGGTAAATCTATACATTTCAAGGGATCATAAATTCCATGTCCTCAAGTGTGCAAAATCTGAGGATGATATGCAGAACTACTAAAGATCTATGATGCAAAATATAGGCAGTGTACCCTGTTGTCCATTAGTGTCTCCAAATCTATCCAAATGGCTAAATTGTGCACTGCTCTAAATAAGAAAAAAATTATGATCTATTTAACTACAAATCAACAGTTTTGGCTCATAAATCTCACTTTTGCATCATTTTCAAGTGGGAATTACTATGATTTCATCAGTATAGGGGGGTAGATATCTATGGGTCCAAAACCCCTACCCAAAGCATGTCATAAAATGAATACAATTTTGTCCATTATAAAGCATATACCTTCTGATGGTTTAAGATAAAAACATTGATATCATAGTGTTACATACACCTAAATATGTAGGCTAATCGTTCACTCTTGTACCTCAATAAAACATCACTTTTACCTGTACTCTACAGTATGCATACTTTTACCTGTACTCTACAGTATGCATACTTTTGCCCCAGGTTTGCATTTTTCTGTAGTTTTTTTTATTTTTTTTAATGTTCCCGTTCATAATGACAACAAGGAAAATGTTCACATTTATCTACCACATATCAGCGCACAGTAAATTAGAATGAACATTTACCATGCCCTAAGTGACAAGTATTTGGATAGATTTAGAGACACTAATGGACAACAGGGTACACTGCCTATATTTTGCATCATAGACCTTTAATAGTTCTGCATATCATCCTCAGATTTAGCAAAACTTGTGGACATGGAGTTTATGATCCAGGAAATGTATATATACTACTCAAAAGAAGTTAAGGATCAAAAATATTTGTGCATATAAATATAGGCTAACGAGCTAAAATGGTGACGACTAATGACAAAATAATTCTGCATATCATCCTCAGATTTTGCACACTTGAGGACATGGAATTTATGATCTAGGAAATAGATTTACCTGTTTCATGTAGCTCTCAGTATTTTGTTGCAAACTAAAGAAAAACAATTTTTTTTGTATTTTTCCCCAAGTTTCTTTGCATTTGTGGCACTTTATTTTGACTTACAGTCAAGCCGGAAAGTCTGCACACCCCTTTCACCTTCTCCACGTTTTATTACGTTACAGACTTATACTACAATAGATTGAGTTCATTTTTTGCCTCAAACATCTACACACAATAGCCAATAATGACGAAGTGAAAACAGGTTTTTAGAAAATATGCAATTTTATTTTACTGACAAAAATAGGTTATTTAGGGGTTACATATCTGTACACACCCTTAGCCTAATACTTGGTTGCTGCACCTTGGCAGCGATTACAGCTTCAAGGCGTCTTGGGAAAGAAGCTACGAGCTTGGCACACTTGTTTCTGGACATTTTTGCACATTCCTCTTGGCATATCCTTGCAAGCTCCGTCAGGTTGGATGGGGAGCGTCGGTACACAGTCATTTTCAGCTCTTTCCACAGATGTTCAATTGGATTCAGGTCTGGGCTCTGGCTGGGCCACTCAAGGACATGCACAGACTTTCTCCGAAGCCACTCCTTTGTTCTCTTGGCTGTGTGCTTCGGGTCGTTGTCATGTTGGAAGGTAAACCTTCGCCCCAGTCTGAGGTCCAGAGCGCTCTGGAGCAGGTTTTCTTCAAGGATCTCAGTGTACTTAGCTGCATTCATCTTTCCCTCTATCAGGACTAGTCGCCCCGTTCCCGCTGCTGAAAAACATCCCCACATCATGATGCTGCCACCGCCATGCTTCACTGTAGGGATGGTATTAGCCAGGTGATGAGCAGTGCCTGGTTTCCTCCAGACGTGACGCTTGGTATTCAGGTCAAAAAGTTCAATTTTGGTTTCATCAGACCAGAGAATCTTGATTCTCATGGTTTGCGAGTCCTCTAGGTGCCTTTTGGCAAACTCCAAGCTGGCTGTGATGTGCCTTTTACTAAGGAGGGGCTTCCGTCTGGCCACTCTACCATAAAGGCCTGATTGGTGGAGTGCTGCCTGGATGGTTGATCTTCTGAAAGGTTTTCCCATCTCCACAAGGATACGCTGGAGCTCTGTCAGAGTGACCCTCGGGTTCCTGCTCACCTCCCTGGCCAAGGCCCGTCTTCCCCGATTGCTCAGTTTGGTCGGGCGGCCAGGTCTAGGAAGATTCTTGGTGGTTCCAAACTTCTTCCATTTACGAATGATGGTGGTCACTGTGCTCTTTGGGACCTGTAAAGCTGCAGAGATTTTTCCGTACCCTTCTCCAGATCTATGCCTTGACACAATCCTGTTTCTGAGGTCTGCAGATAATTCCTTTGACCCCATGGCTTGGAGTTTGCTCTGACATGCACTGTCAACTGTGGGACCTTATATAGGCAGGTGTTGGCAATCCCCAATCATGTCCAATCAACTGAATTTATCACAGGTGGACTCCAATTAAGTTGTAGAAACATCTCAAGCAGTATCAGTGGAAACAAAATGCACCTCAGTTCGCTTTTGGGTGTCTATCAAAGGGTGTGCACACTTGTGTACATATGATATTTTACATTTAGATTTTTAATAAATTAGCACAAATGTCTAAAAACCTGTTTTCACTTTGTCATTATGGGCTATTTTGTGTAGAATTTTGAGACAAAAAATGAACTCAATCTATTGTAGAATATGTCTGTAACGTAATAAAACGTGGAGAAGGTGAAAGGGGTGTGCAGACTTTCCGGCTTGACTGTATGTAGAATACATGTCCCATGTTCACATTGTGCTATATTACAAACAATTTCATGAAACGACATTTAAATTATTTAATTGATTAAATTAAAGACTGAGGGCTCCATAAATGTGGACTCATGGCCACTAAAACTGAGGGTAAAGCCACACAGAAAGCGGTGAAATTGCCTGTCATCGCTCTCGCCTCAGTCACTTGTGGGCGTGTGTTCTACTTTTAAACCACCGTGCATATACAGGGGGCCCCCAGGACCAATGTTGGGAACCACGGTCTTAGATAGTTCGGTCAAAGTAATCTTTGTCATGAGGCGCATAATTACAAACTTTTTAATCTATTTTCAGGTCAAGAACTTCATATTAGTTCAAGTCCACTAGATGGCAGTGATGACAAATAGAAAATGTTCACACTGAAAACATTGTTGTCTGTAAACTACAGTATGTTAAAATTACATCAGCATTTGGCGTGCCTTGAGACAGCAAATATAAAAAAAAAATGAAAATGTAAGTCATTTAAACTTTTTATGCATACACCGACAGGCATTGAGCACAGGGAAATGCATTACCCCTCAGCATTCCATAGGGCGATTAATTACAATTAAAGCTGCCTTTGCATTAGAATTACCGTGGATTACCAAAACTGTTTTTTACGGTGGCTCTGAAGTGCAAAACACAAAAACAAAACGAAAAACGCAAAAACAAATACTTTCGGCTCTGAAGTGCAGATAGAGCCGCTGAAGTGCAACACGCAAACATACCAAAAGAAATACCGCAAAAACTTGTAGCTTTGAAGTGCAAATCAGTGAAATCACAAGCATAAGTAAATGTGAGCGCCTCTGAAGTGTAAGCGCCTCTGAAGTGCAATATTATGATCCCTGTTCCCTGCCCCCTGTCCACTCAGACCCCTGTCTACTATGTGCCCTGTCCTCTCACTTTGCAAGCAGTGTGCAAAAGAAATCCTGCAAAACTCTTTCCAAACTAGTGAGGAAATAGTTCATAACATTTTTTTTATTTTGATATTTTTATTGAGAATATCAATCGGTTTACATATGACATTTGTGTTACGCGCCATTGATTTGTAGAGTCTGCATGCTTGTGTTTCGTCTAGGTGCACCTGCGGCGACGACAGCCAAATGAATAAAAGCCAAATCGCTGTGCAGATTCTCCCATTTTCTCTCGCTGACTTGTTTTCTGCATCATTCATTTGCTGCCGTGTTTTGTCACTAGATTATGTTGTCTTGTCTGTGTATTTTTCTGTTTGAAGTTGCAGGTGGACAGACAGTTATTTTCTTTGTTTTTGCTAAGCACCTTTTTAGCTAAGCTCAGTTTAGAATTGCCGGAAGACTCACTTTTTCCTGCGTCTCGATTGAGAGTAGCCTAAGTAGCATTGTTTCAGGTTAGGCTACCTTAGCTCTAGACTGCCTACTGTTCTGTCCATCCTGGAAGTGTGGTAATGTATTGGGCATTTTGTCGTGTCTTATATCTTCTGTGTAATAAACAATTTTTTGGGATTTTGTAATTTTTTAGCGTGTTCACCGGGTTATTATAACTGGTGAACTTTGGGACGTAACAATGGTTACAAGGTGTAGATTATGAAGATGGAATTAACAAAAATAAAGAGTAGTTCGTAATATGTCCCGCTCTTGTAGGCTACTACAAGTTGTAGGTGCTCCTGAATCCCCTCAACAAAACCCTGGAAATAAGGGTTTCATCCTGGGATTCTAAGTCACCCACTCAAAAGCTTTTGGACAAAGTTGAATCCCTATGGTTGAATCAAATATATGAAGGGATCATATTCGGTCACAGCCTATGCGTCTGTTTTTTTTATGGTATATAATGGTCTTGCACTTCAGAGATGCTCGCGTTTACTTATGCTCGTGAGTTCACTGATTTTCACTTCACTTTTTCTTTTTGTATGTTTGCGTGTTGCACTTCAGAGCTGCAAGTTTTTGTTTGTGTTTTTTCTTTTTGTGTGTTTGCATATTGCACTTCAGAGCTGCAAGTTTTTGTTTTTGTGGTTCAGTGGTTCTATCTGCACTTCAGAGCCGAAAGTATTTGTTTTTGCGTTTTTCGTTTTGTTTTTGTGTTTTGCACTTCAAAGCCACCGTAGTTTTCACTGGAGTTCATAAACCCCCCCCCCCCCCCCCCCCCCCAAAAGGGGGTTGATACAATGTAATTTGAGCAAACCCCATTTATTGAGGGCAGACATTAAATAAATAAATAATGATAATGAAATAAATCAATAGGCAATGAAATATATAATGAAATGATTAAATCAGTAATTAAATATCTAGTCATTATTTTACGTCTCTTTTATTTATTTCATGCCGTTTTTACTTCCGAAGGACATCATGCACATTGGCTTTTATTAATTTTCTTGCATATTTAGTGATGTCTGGAATTCTGACTGAGTTACGCTATGGCCTACATAGTCATGTAGTTATCGGAGTCATGAAACAATATGACGTGGGGTTTCAGGCTACATGTGAAATGATAGAGAATACATTTTAAGAAATAGAAATTAACTTCCCACAAAGATTATACAGCTGCAAAAGCAATAGTTTTTTTTTTTAGCAAGTATTAGTTAGCAAGCAAGCTAGTTTTCACACAAAACAAAGATGGCGACAACCAAGTTCTGAAAAAACATGTTCTATTGGCTGAAGTAGCATCATATGTGCACTTCCTTATATGCCCAAAAGCATTACATGTTCACATTCGTGCACATCGTTCATTTTGCCTGTGTATTCTGCAATTGGCTACTTTGATCAGATGTTGTTATTGGCAGATGTATAGCTAAATCTCCAATTGGGATAATTGTTGATTGTGGGACTGGAGCGGCGGCGGTGGAGGAGGAGGAGGAGGAGGAGGAGAAGAAGAAGAAGAAAAAAATACAAAATAACCCAAGTTTGGGGCTTTATTGTGTTGGACTGTGGAAGTGTAAAATTGTAATTGAATTCTATGTGTTTACATTATAGTCAGAAGGTACAGAACGTAATGTTCTCAAGGACTGAGAGTCTGTGGTCATTGTGGTTATTTCTGTAGGAAACCCTGAAAAGTTCTACTTTTGGTGCTGCGTAGGTATGGGGCACGCACCAGCAAGCCGTAACTTGGCATGCTTGCCATCCCAATACAATATTGTATTTTCCATATTTTCCAAAAATAAGAATGAATAAATACACTTATGTTATGCAACTGTGCTGTCCTGTGCTTCCTTTATTGAAAAAGTGGTATGAAAATACTTTTGAAAATAAAACTGAATTAGTTACTTTGGCTTATATTGTATGAGGTTAAATACGGATGTATCTGAATGTGTGCATGTTTTATTTGACTAAAAAACTAAATACCAGGACAATGCTGCAGAATTACCCATACATGCTGTTCTGTGCATACCTATATTGGATATATGGTATAACCAATATATCAAACTCTATGATAATGTGGTTTGTTCACTCAGAAGTACAGAAAAAACAGCAGTCATTTTGACTTAAATCAATATTAGTCATCATCCAGCATTTTTGTATGTTTAAAGTTTTTTACATCTCCCTAAGTCAAAATATTTTTAAAAAAAATCTAAATATTGATAATTCACAAATTTACTTTGAACAGAAAATAAATCATTTAAAAATCATTTTTACACAGAATTACATTTTAGGCATGATCATATCGCTCTTGCTTAAAACACATTATTGTTTAATTGTACCATATAATATATAGATAGATGTCCCTATATGAGAAAGATTCATTAATAATGTCATTTTTAGGGAAAATTAAATGCTATCAATTGCAACTATTGCTGCTGTATCCTTTTCATACCTCCATCTTTGGTCTAAATTTCACATTTTTGAATACTCCTGATGAATTACACAAACATGGCTGAATTCAAAAACCTCGCTGGAATTGTTAAAAGTGGAAATAGAATCGATATATATTATATATGCTTTTGAATGAATTATTAGCTTTTAATGATAATGTGCAGTCATCAAACGCCCAAGAATAATTACATTCAGATTTCTCTTCCGAGTGAGACATTTAACAGCTAGAGCGTGAAATCCCAAATCAAAATCACTTCTACGTCACATTATGCCTAAAATAAATTAGTTAAATAAATTTGCGGGGGAAATCTATACCATTCAAAACAAAATATATAACCTAAACTAAAGAATCATTAATGCTAAATTTCCGTGGTCCATTTTTTGTAAACATTTACTTTTTTTTTTCCTATTCATTTCATTAAGATTCCTGTTATCCAGAGGAACACTGATTGTAGTGGGTCTCGTATACGGTTAGAAAAATAGTTGCGACGCGAAGGGAAGCTCTGTGACCGATAAACTTCTCCATGGGACACCGCGGGCAGTGAGGGGGACTCTGATTCGTCTCTTAAATAGCTTGCTTGGTTAATTCTACATTCATCGGAAACCCTTAACGGAAGAGGGGAACACGGATTAACTCCTTTAACGTGAAATGTGTATAGGCCTACTATTATTTCATATCTGCCTGTCTTTCACGGGGATACAAATGCATTCACATAAAATGTAAGTTGGGTCTGCATCCTTAAAAGGACTTAAGGCACTTTATGAGACACTATTTATAAAAAGCTGTATTGTTGGGTAGGTCTCATTTCCAAAACAATGTAGGCTATAAGTTTCGCCCAGACACGAAAATGGAAATACAAAAAGTGAGGTCCTTATTAAACCGGTTTGTGTTTTAAGAAAGACTGCATCCACATTCGTAATTGAAAAACGTAAAGTAAAAAGTCGAAACAAAACAATAACGAGCAGCTCACATGAACCATTTTGATGTATAATTATATTAACTTTATTTTGCATAAACGCGACCGATTACACTTTTGTCTATACCACAAATCCACATTTATGTGTTAAACAAAGGATTCTGAATCACTTAAACTTTTGACTTTTGGACATGAGAGGGAAGTGACGCCAGAATGGGGTGAAAAATAATAACAATATTATGTCCACACCAACACATTTACAGACATAACGGGTATTCTCGAAGACTGTTCATTGCATCATTTCAATGAAAGAAACTCATATGTAACAGTCCCATGTTCCCTACACGCACAGGAAGCGTGGAAAAAAAGGTATTTCCACATGATTGTCTGATGACAGTATCAAATTAAACAGACAAAAACATTGCATACTGCCGTGTCCCATCGCCACTTGAAAGTGAAATAGAAGTTTAACATGGGGTTCTGCAAGTTTGTACCTACTACTCTCCTTTCGGTGGTCCTTATAGAAACTTTTGTAATAATTTTTTTCTAAATAAATGTGTGCAAAAAGAGAGGAGGTAGGAAAACGGGCGGGTCCACTGAAAGCGCTCAAAAAACTATTTTCCCCTCCATCTCCTTTTATTAATTCAACTGGTCCCTTTTGATACCTGGAGGATTTAACGGTTTTTTTCCCCCAAAGTAGTTTTCTTTGTAAATATTTCTCCTTTTGTATTAGCTATACGTCAAATTCCGAGTCACTGGATGTTACTGAGAGAACGGAGGTGCCCGTTTCGATTCGGTCCATTATACTCGAGATGCTAGTGGTCGGACTGGCCGCCGATGGTGAACCGCGTGGCTCCGACAGAGAGCGCATCCCATTTTGTCCAATTCCATGGTGCTGAAGCCTGGAAGGAATAAGACATGGGTATATGAATCAGACATTATGACATACATAGGCCTTGTCCCCTCCGCATAACTTGTTCCTCTCACTCTGCTTTATTCTTAAGCGCACCGAGACCAACAAGTAGACTACACTCAGTTTTGCTTTCGCATACAGAACCGAAATTGTCCAAAAATTTAATATAAGAACAAATTCAGCTTTCCCGCCAGGGCTTCAGTTAGATTTTTTTTTTGTATTTCTTCAGTGACGTTGCCAATAAAAGTAGGCTAAAATATATTTTTTTAAAACAAACCTCGTAAAAGTGTCATAATCCATAGTCACACAATAATTATTTGTAGCCTAGTTTTCATTCATTTATTTCACTTGACTGCACGATATGATCCATCTAGACGTTACGTTTCATAGTCGCATTCTCCAAAGTCTAGTAGCCTATGACAACGTCAATTTTGTTTTCGATTTTGTACGTTTTGACTTTTGTAGTTCGGCTTTTCAAACAAGACATTTTAGTTCACGTAGGAAAAAATGGTGGTGTATGCTACATTTAACACCCTCTGGTGTTTATATGAATCGTGGTCTCGTATTAACACCATAGGGTGTTAAATGTACACCAGCAGTGTTAGATTTACACTGGCATTTTTGTCATGGATTAATTCTACAGGAGAAATAATTTCACAACACGACTGTAGCTATGTGTCAAAACAATTAGCCTACACGACCACACTGCTTCCTTGGGACAAAATAAATGTCTTTATATGTTAAAAGGAGAAACCAGATGTTTACAAGTTTAGAATGAATATGTAAGGCCTACATTAAAAGATCTGCTGTGATTATTTAAAACTGGGTTGGTTGAAAATAAAAATAAACGGAAAATAATTCTTCTAAATAAAATTCCATTAACATTTAAACAAAGAAGCTGTTTAAGAAGAGGCCAATAATTCATTTAAAAATCATAGCCTATAATTAATGCATTACAAATAGGCCAAATTAAAATAATAATCAACTATAAGCATCCAAAATACATTTTGAATACATGCATTTTCCTTACATTCAACAACATTGGAAAACAGTGCTCCCTTTTAAGAAGAGTTTAAGATTTTTATTCTGAAACCAAGTTAGAATTGGTGCGACTATTTACTCCGAAAACGAAATGCAGTAACTATTATAGCCTAGGCTACTTTCTGCTGCAGTTTGCTTTGTGAATAATTAGTTAAAAGTAGGCCTAGCTAATAAACTAGCCTAACTGCCGTGGTTCCATTTGATCAAGACATGTAAAGAAGCGTGTGCGCTACAAAGTAGAGGTTGCATTACGCCTATGTGATTTCTCCATATTCTGTTATTATGCTTAGGCCTGGAAAACAGAACTCACGGAGTTCTCTCTTTGTTTAAAAGCTGACTTCAATCACTTTCTGTTTTGTTCACATTTTTCTTGCGCATGCTGTAGCCTTGTGTATAGACTATCGCCGAGCACCACAAAACAAAATGAAGCTGACCTGTTTTTTGACGCCGCGGCTCTGTCCCTTTGCCTCCGGTTTTTAAACCAGTTCCCCACTTGCGTAGGTGTGAGTCCAGTCGCGTGGGCTAGTTCCCTTTTCTTACTTGGATTTGGGTACGGGTCCTGGAGGTACCACTCCCTTAAAAGGCCACGTGTCCGCTCTTTGAAACAGTGGCTCTTCTGCTCGCCATCCCAGATAGTTCTTGGCAACGGAAACTTCTTCCGCACCCTGTACTTGTCTACCGGTCCTAATGGGCGACCCCGCAGCTTCTCGGCCTCCTGATAGTGCGCTTCGAGCCACATAGCCTGCAGTTTTCCGTGTGAGTCCTTGGTGAACTTGTGGTGCTCCAGGATGTGGTAGAGGTCTCTGAAAGTCCCTGTATGAAAAGCAACCACGGCGCGAGCTCGCAGAATAGATTCGTGCTTGTTCATCGCATCGCAAGCCCCTGGCGCCACCGGCAGAGACCACAGGAACCGTCCCAGTCTCTCCACATCGCCGGTTTCTTCCAGTGTCTCACAGACACCCGCTACTTGTTCCGGTGAGAAATTAAGGGTGGGTAGCTGAAACATTGACAAGTCTTCTTCAACTCTGGGAGCGGGAGAGCTGTTCGCCAAGAGCAACCGGCGATCAGCGAAGTTTGAGAGGAAGAGATGCGAGCAATAGAGAGGGGGGTAGGCTACCAAAAACCATGGACTGACTGAGATGGAGAACAATCACAACAATCAGCGAGAAAAGAGGGGGGTAAAATGTTAAATTGCTATCACCTTAATGGCATCCACCTTTTAATGATCTTCATCCATTCTAGATCTAGCACAGCCTTAAAATAGCCTAATTGTGCTTCGCATTTTGCACCGTTTTCATGGTGTCGCTATAAGGTTGTCATGGCAACCTTGCCAATCACTGTCAAGTGTGCCAATCATTATCGAGTACGTAGAAGCCTGGACCACTTGTGCTGCACGCTCGGAGGGTTATCACAAAGTCCGATTGTGTTTCTTCACACTGGCTCGGGTTAAACATAACGCGTGACAATTTGTCAAAACGGAGGAGAAATAAGAGAGCGGGACGTTGTAAACCAAAAAAGACCAGTTATCCGAATTCTTTAGCAGGCATTGTCAGACAAGAGCAGCACATTTAAAAATCTGGGACTTGTAAACTATGGGGATAACAACACAAACTGAATGGATCGATCCCGGAAGAGCACACATAATTGCAAACTATAACCGCATGGAATTGTTTGCGGTGAACTTTTAAAAATCGATATTGCATCAATAAATGCAAAGATAAGGGTTGCGATTAGCTCTTACCGGAATACCTTTCTCAAATAGCCTGCTTTTTTTGGCCACCACACAGGTCCCAATTGTGTAGGATTTGCAGGTGTATAAGGCATTAATGATGTTTTGGCTGATTGAACTTGAGGAAATAAACATGTAGGCCTAGCCTAATATTAATACGATTCACGAAGGCATAGGCCTATTTATTTCCATTGTATACAAGGTCTACAGATTCCTGAGTGAGCATATAGGCTACGGCTTATTCGTTCGGTCTGTATTATATTGAACAATAAAAATAGCAATAGCATAGCAATCACATTATGCATATACATAGTCACACCGTTACCAATCCATCCTTTCGCAATATCTTCAGATTTACCATGCCTTTAATATAAAATATATTGTCAAAATATTAGCAATTATAGATAGCTTTTCTCTTAGCCCATGAGTTTTAAATTTTAACTTAAATTAAAGTTTTAAATGCTAAATTTGGTGTGTGCATTCTGCTGTGTCCTTTAATGACATATTGGCTTTGTAGAAAGAAAGAAATGCATTACATCAATACAGATCTGTAATTAGTTAATTCTACCTTTAACAAAATTTACCTTTCTAATTCTAGTTAATTCTATCTTTAATAAAAGTTAACATAGAAGTAAAAAAGTGCTTTGAAAATTATAAAAGCCAGCAGGCCTAATACCTTGCCTTGTTACAAGAGTAACAAAGCATGCAGCATGTTTATAAACAGTACAGATGCCTAATTGTTTTTCTTTGAAAGTATCAGATAATTTACATGTAGTGTCAATAAACTGACATACAGTAGCTCTGAATATTAACTGGAAATATTCCAAGATGCTAGCTTTAGTTAAGGTGCTCCACAGCAGACTTGTGTCAAATACATTTGAAGTATTTAATTTAATTTCAAATATATTTTCAGATTTTCAGAAGTAATTGCAGTAGCCTACTGTATTTTCAAATACAGATAATTCTAGGAGGTATTTGTAAGTAAATATCAGGTATTGAATATGTTTAGCTATGAGATCAAATACGTATTTAACAAGCATCCCCCATCCCACCATAGCTGCAGTGTAAGCCTTGCTACACTGAAGTAATCATATATTTCTCTGTGGACAGTCTTGCCATCCAAACTGTGCAAAACATGGATGATCCATGAACTCAATTATGGCTAATGTGCTTCTTGTTGCTGGGGTGCACTCAAAAAAATATTTAGGCCCAAAAGTTAAAACTTATGCATTTCAATTACATGTCAATTTTCCATCCAATTTGATCACATAACTCCAATGTCAAAGATGACATTTCAATCCATGTTTCTTCTTCATGTTCATGTAGATTTTATATGATTCAATCAGATTAATTCTGGATTAAACAGATTTATGTTGTCTTTAATTTATATGGATCAATAAAATGTTTTATTTTTATATACGTTTCATTTAAATTGTATGCTTAATGTTTATGAGGGCCAAGAATCTTTTTTTTGAGTGCATGGGTGACTCATGAACTTGGAAGAAAGCCCTTTCAGCTTGTGAATCCAAAATGGAGGCCATTTGGTACGTTTTATTTTTCTTTATAATGATTGCTTGAGCGCTTCTCAAGTGACGCTTACAGGTTCTGAGTGAGCCTACTCTTGGAAACACAGTGGTTGTGATGATTTCAGAGTCCCCTTATGCATGGAAGGATGTTGCTGCCTGTTACAATGTCTGAGCCTTGCACACAAATTGTAGAAATCCCAAAGGGAGTGAGGAGGTAAAACACATCTCTTAAGACATTCCTCTAATGCATGGATAGCTTGGTGACATGCAAAGCTCTGTTTCATCAGCTTTGAGTAATGATCAAACCATTGTCAGCTGGGAATTCCACCAGGCAGCAGTTGCAGGTTGTATTTGTCACCCTCCAAGGTGGCCCATGCAGAAGTAGACATGCTGCAGTTGGGACACAATGCTGGATTTAGGAGGTCAGTAGATCTGAGGACATATTGATGCTAAGCTGTAGAGTGTGAACATCTCATGATGAGGGAAGTTATCCTCATAAAAATCTGAAGGATATTCATCATCATTATAATCACTGATGTGCTCCTCTTGGTTATCTTGGTCTTCAAAGAAGGCAAATGCAGCAACCATGTTATTTGTATTGTCTGTAACCACTGTGCAGAACTTGGTGCAAAAAATTGAGACTTGGATTGAAGTAAAAAGAATTGCTAAAAAGAGCTAAAGAGCTAAAAAGTTATTTTTAAACAGGAATAACTAACATTTCAACAAACCAAATATGTAGTTATCTTAAATCAAAATTTTTCTTATAACCAAAGATTTTCAAATATCATAAAATCATCACTTCTACCTGCAACAAATGTTTTCTCTCTGCATTAACTTATATTTTCACCTTTAAGCAAATACTAGTAATCGGTTATTTGTTCCTGTTTTTGTTTGTTCTCAGGTTTTACAGTGGCTCCATTCCTCCCGCCTGATGGGCCACCCCGGTTCTGGGTGAACCCTTGACTTCATGAAAAGACGGTTCTGGTAGCCCGCCATGGAGGCGGACATACGAGACTTTGTGGCGGCCTGTAGTATCTGTGCCTTTAACAAAATTTCTAGACAGCCACTTGCAGGGCTCCTACAGCCGCTACCTATTCCCTCCTGCCCATGTTCCCAGATTTCTATGAACTTTTTTACGGGGTTACCGCCATCGGACGGGTTTACTACGGTCCTGGTCAAGGCTGCTCATTTTATTCCCTTGGCCACGCTGCCCTCTGCCCAGGAGACGGCCCAGTTGGTCATCCAGCATGTATTTCGTTTGCATGATTTGCCACTTGACATTGTCTGTGACTTAAGTCAAAACATCCAACTATCAAATGGGCCATGAACTGCCAATTCATGATCGATCAGATGGTCACAAACAGCCCCTGCAGCCGATTAGCGTTAAATCTGACCTGATTCATAATCCCTCCCTCACATTCTGCTTAATACAGGCGGAAGGTGACTGTTCTCTGTGGAACATGTGATGGAGTCAACCCCTTACCCCTATGGATGTCCATATGAATTAATGAATACATTAATGAATGGTCATGTAACATGTTCGCGGTCTCCCTCAGTGAGGGAATGTGTGCAGTTTCTGTAGCAGAAGATGGGATAATTGCGAAGCCGGATTGAATGAGTGAACGATTGACTGAATGATTGGAAGACTGAGTGATTGGATGAATGGATGGTACTCATTGGGGAATTAAGTGATTGTAAGGGGAACGCTGGGGCTGGGTTCCCTGAGGGAATATAATAAGCGCACCTGGGGTAAACGAGAGAGCTGACGGAAGGCGAGCCATGCTCTTGCATTTGGCGGTGTTTTCTTTTCTTTTTGTTTTTCGTTTGGTTTGGTTAGTTTTATTTTTCTTGTGCGATTGCGACTGTGTTGTGTTTGTGTACGGCGTGAACTTACCTGAACGAGGCGGGCAGCTGGAAGCGAGCTGAGGCGGCCTGCGGAAACCAGAACCACAGCGGCTTTACACCCGGAACTGGCAGCCAGCAACGACGGCGAACTGCAGAGCTGATCAGTGCGACGGAGCCAGTGTGCCGGGGGATATTGCGATGAACTGTTGCTGGGGGAACTGACTTCCCCCAGACCGTAGCGTGTGTGTGTGTGTGTGTGTGGGTATCAGACGGGAGCAAGCGAGGAACTGGGCGGCAGTGGCTGTGTCCTTTTCTCCCGTCAGAGTCGATGTCCCGCATCCAGCCCGGCGAGTGTGACGAGGGCGATGGTGCAAAGTGAAGGCCTGTGTCCCGTGATTCGCTCGAGTGGCGGACAGTCTGAATCCTCGTTGGCGACCACCAAGGGCGGCAAAAGCCGTCCGATTGTGTGTTTGTGTTTTTTGGTGTTTTTTTTATTTTGTGGCAGTCCTCCCAGTGTTGTGTCGTGGGTAGGACTCCACAGTTATTCTTTCTATGTGTTTCATGTTATCTGTTTGTGGGGTGGGATGCTAGTGAGTTTGGTTATTTTATGAGTGTGTACCACCGTGTCTATTTGTGTGTGGGCTTTTCCCTTGTGAGTATTGTGGGGCCGGGCGGCCGGCAGCCCCCGAGGTGGGCTATTGAGGGTGTGATCACAAGTGTGTGTGCCCATTTGCAGTAGCCTAACTATTTAGAAAGGGCACAGTGTGTCTACGAGTGGTGTGTGGGGGTAGGCACGCTTACCTGCGGGTGGGGTCGGCTTCGTCCAGCAGAGTGGAGAGGGAGACGGGGAGGGGAAAGGAACCCACAGACGGGCATAGCCTCTGTCAGCCGTGTTGGTAAAAAACTCATTGTTTTAGATGAATTGTACAAAATAAAAATTATGTCTGGTGTACTGTTTGGAGAGTGGTGGATCCGCAAAAACCTGGTCTGGATTCGGGCACGGGATTTGCCCGGTTTAAACCGTGACCGTCATCTTTAGAATCTCATGTGAACCTACACCATTCCACATGTTGCTAAAAGCAAATCGATCTGACAGCCTTCTCCCAAGTCTCATCTGTCCCTGAAGAATGTGACACGCTGTACCACTGTGTACCTTTATATCTCTGCCAGTAAAGGCTTCTGGGAAGTTTGATATCAAAGGGCTGTAGGAATAATGACCGCTCTCCTTTTTCAGGTGTACGAAAGGCAGACTACAATGTATTTCTGATTCGTTCTATTTATCGTTATCTAGTTGTTTTGTCACTGAGGAGGCAAGACTATTGTGTGCCAGGAACACCAAAAGGGGCACTGGTGTGAATAAAGGGGGGGAAAGTGTTTATCACAAATTTGGGTTTGTCACATTTTCCTCAGAGCGGACTCACAGAGCACCATCCCCGGCCAGACGGTGGAACGTGAGGTGAGAGAGCCGATTTGCACGCCTATTTTCCCCCATCGCAGCCATAGCCAAATCGAGGCTCTCATTTTAGATTACTCTGCCCATTCTGTCAGGTGGTGCTGGGCTTAAGGGACAGAAAACCCAAAGCAAGCCCAAATACCTCCTTCTGAAACACAGACTTGGGCGCATATTTATAAAGTATCTCAGAGTAGGAGTTCTTATCTCAGTTTAGCCTTTAAATTCATAATGGATAAGGTTAGGATATGGGTTTAGGTATATGGGTAGGGGAAACCTGATCCTACAGCAGCACGCCAAAATGAGCCCTTGATTCAATAGCTTTTTGTCTTTAGACTCACAATTAAATGCAACTGTTAGTTTTATAAATACTGTATGCTTGGAAAGTCCAGCAACAGTTCATGGTAGGGTCATTCTTGGACTGGACGCCAAGAACTAGGAAAACTAAGTTACTGCTGGGGGACACTCTTCTCTCTGGACCCAAAATAAATACACAGAAATTATGGTGGAGGTTCTTTAAAGAAGAAATTTCCCAAATGTACCCTGCCCAATATTATCATGTTGTATGGCTGGTACTGTTAGAGGTACTCGGCTGTAGTTCCACCAGTCAGACGAGACCTTAAAGCAAGGTGCTGACTTGCTGTGGTCATTAAAGGTCTCATGGCACTTTTTGAAAGAATAGGGGCTTTAACCCCAGTGTCCTGGTCAAAGTCCCATGAAAGTCATCTCTACATCTGGCCTCCTAATCATACCCTACAATCTAATTGGTTACGTAATCACTTTACGCATTTCCCACCAAAGTTGATTCCCCAGGTTGTCTGACGAGAATTTAGTTGGCTAACCAAATCAACCTGGCTAAACAAAGGTTAAAATAATAAATAAATAAATAAATAAATAGACACTGAGCCTGGAAGTGAGAACAACACCATTCTCTCCCCAGAACATGTCCATTTCGGCAACATTTTCATATTGCTTTCCCTGCTATCACCAACAAGGCTGTTGACGAAGAGGTGCAAATTTAGAAAGCTATGATAACCCCTAGTGTGACGTTCCGTTCCCATCTAGTCCGTTTTCCCGGTTTTGTCATGTCCCTCCGTGTCTTGTTGGATTCCCTTGTCCGTGTTTTCCCCTCTGCTTCAGGTTGGGCGTTTCCCCTCTGTTTGGCTCTCTTTGTGCCCACTTTAGTTTCCGCCTATCGCCTTCCCCTCTCGTTGTTTGCATTCCTCACCTGTCTAATTAGCAAGCACTCCGGTTTCTTTCCGCACCTGTGCCTTGTTGATTCCTATCTCACTCCCTTATTTAACCCACCTGCTGTCTCCCCTTCTTTGTCGGTTCATTACGTGTGTTACCGTTCTGACCCTGTTACAGTTTGTTAACTAACCTACCTTGTCTATGTCTTGTCACGCTTCTGGTCCGGAGTTTTTGCATTCCGCTGTGATTAATCTGTTCACCTGTTCTGCGGTTTGGTAGCTATCTTCCCGTAACATTCGCTGTTGCATGCTACTTACTTGTCTCCCTTCAAATCTCCAGACGCCGTGGTTCCAGCCTCCCTGTAGCAGTGTTTGTCTTCCCTATATGTTGTGTGAGTGTGTTGCGGTACTCCCACCTCCAGCTCGGGTCTAGATCCGCTGCCTAGTCTGCCTGGCTATCTCTCTCTGTTGTTCCTGTCCGGCCGTAGCTACCTCCTGTACTTCGGTTACGGTTCCAGGATCCCTGGAGTTCAGCCGGCTCCGACGAGATCTACCCAAGCTACACCTCACCTCCCAGCCCCGTCGGGTTTTCGCCAGCTTACCCTGGCTGTCGAATAACCTCCATTAAAACCTCCCGGTCGTAACCCTGTCTGCAGAACCCTGCTACTAACCTCTGCTTTCTACCCTTTAACTCAAGTTGTAAACCCGGTCCAGTTCCTGTTCAGTCCCGGAGTGAGATTCTCCGCCTAAGTAAAGTCCAGTTTCGGCTTGGAACATTCGCGCCGTTCCAGAACCTGCACCTGAGTGATTCACCCGGTCCAGTTCCAGTCCAGTCCCGGTGTATAGCCCACCATTCCGTTAAAGTCCAGTTCCGGCTTGGAACGTATGCCGTTCCAGCACCCGTTTCCTGAGTGGACCTCCCGGTCCAGTTCCAGTCCAGTTCCAGTCCAGTTCCTGTCCAGTTCCTGTTCCAGTTCCGGCTTGGAACAGTAGGGCACTCCCTGCAGCTAGTCCGGCTTGGACTTCCAGTCCTGCACCCCTTTTGGTTCCGGCTTGGAACCCACCTTGTTTTCAAGTCCAGCTCCAGCTTGGAGCAGTCCGTGTAGGACTTTATTTATGTTCTGTGTATATACCCTGTTTTCCTTTCTGTACAGCTTTGGGACTACCCCAACGCTTAATAAATATTCCTTTTTTTGAATCTGCCTCCCAGTCGTGCATTTAGGTCCAAACCTTCCCCAGGATCGTAACAGAATGAACCGACCAGATAAGGACCTAGCCGACTTCCTGTCCCCGCTCCACCCCGCCTTCGGCCGCTATGCTGCTAGGCAGTCCCGTTACGAACTGGCCTGCCAGGATGCTCTGGAGAAGCACCTGAGCCAGTGCCTTGGTGAGAGCCAAGGCCCGGGCGATGCTAGGACCGCCGGCCTCCAGGGCAACGCACTCGCCGTCGCCACAGGCCGGTCTCCAAGGCGACGCCATCGCCGTCCCCTCCGGCCGGCCTCCAAGGCTACACAGTCGCCGCCGGCCAGCCCTCAGGGCGATGTTACGGTCACCGCTGCTGTTACGGTCACCGCTGCCCGTCCCCAGGGTGACTATGCAGTCGCCGTCACTCCCTCCAGCTCCCAAGACGACGTTGTGGAGCAGTTCCGTCACGCCTTCGCCTCCCAATCCGCGACCGACGATCTACTGGACCGCCGGGTGGATCACGTGTTGGAGGTGCTGAAGGGTCTGGCGGAGCAAGTTTCGCAGACGTCGCTTGTCGGCAGCTCCCTGGACGAGGAGTCCTTTTCCGCTGCCCTTCCCCAGGGCGATTATGCAGTCACCGTCGCTCCCTCCAGCTCCCAAGACGATGTTATAGGGCAGATCCGTCACGCCCTCGCCTGCCAGACCGCGGTTGGTGATCGACGGGGCCGCCGTCTTGATGGGGTGTTGGAGCTTCTTAGGGGCCTGTCAGAGCAGGTTACGCGGACGTTGCTCGCCGCCCGTATCCAGGGCAAAGATACGGCCTCCACCGCCCCTCTCCAGGGCAATGATGTGGTGGTCGTCGCCCGTCCCCAGGGTGAGGAGCCCTTCGCCGCCTCCTGCCTCCAGGGCGATGCAGTCGTCGCCGCTTCCTGCTTCCAGGGCGATGCAGCAGTCGCCGCCTCCTGTTTCCAGGGCGACGCAGCCGTCGCCGCCTCCTGTTTCCAGGGCGACGCAGCAGTTGCCGCTTCCTGTTTCCTGGGCGATGCAGCAGTCGCCGCCTCCTGTTTCCTGGGCGATGCAGCAGTCGCCGCCTCCTGTTTCCAGGGCGACGCAGCCGTCGCCGCCTCCTGTTTCCAGGGCGACGCAGCAGTTGCCGCTTCCTGTTTCCTGGGCGATGCAGCAGTCGCCGCCTCCTGTTTCCAGGGCGACGCAGCCGTCGCCGCCTCCTGTTTCCAGGGCGACGCAGCAGTTGCCGCTTCCTGTTTCCTGGGCGATGCAGCAGTCGCCGCCTCCTGTTTCCTGGGCGATGCAGCAGTCGCCGCCTCCTGTTTCCAGGGCGACGCAGCCGTCGCCGCCTCCTGCCTCCAGGGCGATGCAGTCGTCGCCGCCTCCTGCTTCCAGGGCGATGCAGCAGTCGCCGCCTCCTGTTTCCAGGGCGACGCAGCCGTCGCCGCCTCCTGTTTCCAGGGCGACGCAGCAGTTGCCGCTTCCTGTTTCCTGGGCGATGCAGCAGTCGCCGCCTCCTGTTTCCAGGGCGACGCAGCCGTCGCCGCCTCCTGTTTCCAGGGCGACGCAGCAGTTGCCGCTTCCTGTTTCCTGGGCGATGCAGCAGTCGCCGCCTCCTGTTTCCAGGGCGACGCAGCCGTCGCCGCCTCCTGCCTCCTGGGCGATGCAGTCGTCGCCGCCTCCTGCTTCCAGGGCGACGCAGTCGTCGCCGCCTCCTGCTTCCTGGGCGAGACAGTCGTCACCGCCTCCTGTTTCCAGGGCGATGCTGTCATCGCCGCTCCTGTCCGTTCCCCTTCCAGCCCTCCTGTCCGTTCCCCTTCCAGCCCTCCTGTCCGTTCCCCTTCCAGCCCTCCTGTCCGTTCCCCTTCCAGCCCTCCTGTCCGTTCCCTTTCCAGCCCTCCTGTCCCGCCACGTTCCAGCCCTCCTGTCCCGCTACGTTCCAGCCCTCCTGTCCCGTCACGTTCCAGCCCTCCTGGCCCGCCACGTTCCAGCCCTCCCGTCCCGCCACGTTCCAGCCCTCCCGTCCCGCCACGTTCCAGCCCTCCCGTCCCGCCTCGTTCCAGCCCTCCCGTCCCGCCACGTTCCAGCCCTCCGGTCCCGCCTCGTTCCAGTCATCCAGTCCCGCCCCGTTCCAGTCATTCAGTCCCGCCCCGTTCCTCTCTTCCAGTCCCGCTACGCCGCCGGCCTCCTGTGCGGTTCCGCCCGCGCCGCGGCTGGCCTCCTGAGCGGTTCCGCCCGCGCCGCGGCTGGCCTCCTGAGCGGTTCCGCCCGCGCCACAGCCGGCCTCCTGAGCGGTTCCGCCCGCGCCTCTGCCGGCCTCCTGAGCGGTTCCGCCCGCGCCACAGCCGGCCTCCTGAGCGGCTCCACCCGCGCCACAGCCGGTCTCCTGAGCGGCTCCGCCCGCGCCACAGCCGGCCTCCTGAGCGGCTCCGCCCGCGCCACGACTGGCCTCCTGTGCGGTTCAGTCCGCACTGTGGCCGACCTCCTGAACGTTCCTGCCCTCTTCCTCCGGTGGTGTTTCTGTTGAACGCCAGGAGGCGTCCTTTTTAGGGGGGGGTACTGTGACGTTCCGTTCCCATCCAGTCCGTTTTCCTGGTTTTGTCATGTCCCTCCGTGTCTTGTTGGATTCCCTTGTCCGTGTTTTTCCCTCTGCTTCAGGTTGGGCGTTTCCCCTCTGTTTGGCTCTCTTTGTGCCCACTTTAGTTTCCGCCTATCGCCTTCCCCTCTCGTTGTTTGCATTCCTCACCTGTCTAATTAGCAAGCACTCCCGGTTTCTTTCCGCACCTGTGCCTTGTTGATTCCTATCTCACTCCCTTATTTAACCCACCTGCTGTCTCCCCTTCTTTGTCGGTTCATTACGTGTGTTACCGTTCTGACCCTGTTACAGTTTGTTAACTAACCTACCTTGTCTATGTCTTGTCACGCTTCTGGTCCGGAGTTTTTGCATTCCGCTGTGATTAATCTGTTCACCTGTTCTGCGGTTTGGTAGCTATCTTCCCGTAACATTCGCTGTTGCATGCTACTTACTTGTCTCCCTTCAAATCTCCAGACGCCGTGGTTCCAGCCTCCCTGTAGCAGTGTTTGTCTTCCCTATATGTTGTGTGAGTGTGTTGCGGTACTCCCACCTCCAGCTCGGGTCTAGATCCGCTGCCTAGTCTGCCTGGCTATCTCTCTCTGTTGTTCCTGTCCGGCCGTAGCTACCTCCTGTACTTCGGTTACGGTTCCAGGATCCCTGGAGTTCAGCCGGCTCCGACGAGATCTACCCAAGCTACACCTCACCTCCCAGCCCCGTCGGGTTTTCGCCAGCTTACCCTGGCTGTCGACTAACCTCCATTAAAACCTCCCGGTCGTAACCCTGTCTGCAGAACCCTGCTACTAACCTCTGCTTTCTACCCTTTAACTCAAGTTGTAAACCCGGTCCAGTTCCTGTTCAGTCCCGGAGTGAGATTCTCCGCCTAAGTAAAGTCCAGTTTCGGCTTGGAACATTCGCGCTGTTCCAGAACCTGCACCTGAGTGATTCACCCGGTCCAGTTCCAGTCCAGTCCCGGTGTATAGCCCACCATTCCGTTAAAGTCCAGTTCCGGCTTGGAACGTATGCCGTTCCAGCACCCGTTTCCTGAGTGGACCTCCCGGTCCAGTTCCAGTCCAGTTCCAGTCCAGTTCCTGTCCAGTTCCTGTCCAGTCCCTGTTCCAGTTCCGGCTTGGAACAGTAGGGCACTCCCTGCAGCTAGTCCGGCTTGGACTTCCAGTCCTGCACCCCTTTTGGTTCCGGCTTGGAACCCACCTTGTTTTCAAGTCCAGCTCCGGCTTGGAGCAGTCCGTGTAGGACTTTATTTATGTTCTGTGTATATACCCTGTTTTCCTTTCTGTACAGCTTTGGGACTACCCCAACGCTTAATAAATATTCCTTTTTTTGAATCTGCCTCCCAGTCGTGCATTTAGGTCCAAACCTTCCCCAGGATCGTAACACCTAGTTTGTTAAAATTGGGCAGTAAGTCTGATCTTCTGTGGCTACTGATACATATCTGCACTCTGTACACGTTGTGATGCAGGACTGGGGAGGGCCGCTGTATCACGTCACCCACGACAAAATAATATAATTAATGCTGCGTTTTATTGTTCTACACCAAACAGAAAAGCACTCACCAAACAAGAGGGAAACAAAGTCCCAAAATACGCAGCAACAGTCTCAAAAAAAAGTCCAACCAAGACTGTCCGTTGGGCTTGGGGAACCAGGCCCTTTTCTAAGGTGAATCAACAAAGTCAACGTGGAGCAGCTGGACTGATTGCAATCAGCCTCAGCTTGCTCCCCTGCCTGTGTGTAGTGGCGGTGCCATCCAGCAGAGGGTGGCACCCCAACTACCTTCCTGGCACCATAACATGTATGCAGTTTCTAGCTGTGTGTGTATGTCCAGTCAGTCGTTAGGTAGGCCTTTTTACTTCTACTAAATGCTTTGACTCACCACTTGGCTATCTGCAGTTCTAAATCCTGTCTGCTGGCCGGGAGGTATTGATAGCCAGGGGAGCAAGTGTGTGTGTGTGCGTGTGTATGTGTACTAACTGTGAGAGTGTCTGTGTAATGGAGTGAGGAGGGCATTCTTCTGGCTGTTCTGGAAAGAGCTGCAAGAGTTGGGGCTATTTAGGCACCATCACAGATATTTCAAACTGTATGAGTGGACTGCCTGTCTCGTTATTTGGCTGTACGTGTGTTGCCATCCACATTTTTGTGAAATTTCTGGAGGCAGACTGGAGTTCTGGAGCAGGTGATATGGAGGGCATATGTGTTTTGTGAATGGGTGTGTGTGTGTGTACTGTATGTTTGTGTGTCCGTTTGTAGTTTGGTTTGACTCTGGCCCCTTCCATCATTAACCCTTGGAGAATTAGAGCCAAGTTATTTTAATTCTCTTTGTGTGTGCTCTCAAGAAAACCATTCAGAGTCCATGGAATTTCCCAGATTTCCTGTTCCAGGAAGGCTTTACCCAGCATTCGATTGGACCCTCCAAAACATCCCCGGTTAAAGAGTTAAGATCCTCTTTAGAGGGACACAGGGGGGTCGGTCCACAAAATTCACCCCCGCAACCTGCAAATCCTACTCGTTAATACAATTAAATTGTATAAGAGCCTATTTTATATACATTGTCACTTCCCAGGGTAATTAATAATCTTGAATTATAGGGTGGCGTAATTGGTTATAGTAAGCATTTGAGTGCTCTTCCTTACAGATTGTCCTCTAGGCATCTCATTTAAGTACTTTTGAACTCTTGAGGAAATAATAGATTTTTTGACAGAGCTGTGGGTCATATAGAAAACCATGATCTCTTTTTCATGTTAGGGTTGAAAGATTTGTGAAAGATTTAAAATGTACTTCCCGGTAGACAGATACTTATACGTGGCTTACCTAACAGCGGTTGACTTTCTGGGCGACTGGTTTTTCACAGGTTGAAGGCACAATACTTTTTATCTTTTTGTGCAGACCCTTAATGCTGTGTTTGAGAAGCACTCAGAAGTACAGTGGTAAAGAAGGTAGTTGTAAGTTACATTTCAAGAGGTAGCCTAGTAGAAAATTCAGATTACTGCAAATTGATAGAGGGAGTTCTTTCAGTGTAAACCTGTTATTACATACATATACATAGTAGATATTTTGTGTTATGTAGTTCTTTCATACATTTTTGCTTTGGCAATATTTGCTGGTTTGGAAATTCAGGAAAATGGGGTGTCTTGAATTGAATTGAACTGGATCAGAGAGAGTAATATTGTCGTGTAGATTGTCACTTTGCACAGATTTGACCCCCCCCCCCCCCCTCCCTCCCTGGGGGCAGAACAGTTCATTTAGCCATAGATGATAGATAAAGACACCTGGGACTATTGGAGAGTGCAAAGGTTAATCGCCATAGCCTGTTCAGCCCGTGAACATCCGCTAATTCCTCCAAAGGCAAACGGCATGTGGTGTTATCTCTGCTGCCGATAAAGACAGTTATTATAAAGGCCAGAACAGGGGGCTTGAAGGCTTCAGGCTTCACTTATCAGTAGTTACTCAGCAACAGCGCAATTCCAATATGCATTCAGCAAGCCTCACTTTTAGCTAATTTGGTAGACCTATTAGTGCTCCTCCACTACCCCTCTTGGACCCAATCTGTACCTTCAGACCCACCCATTTTTGCCTCTGCCCCACTCAACACACCCCAAAATCATGCCATTATGGGTGTCAGCTAATTTTAAGATCACTATAATGCCTACAAAATTGGCACAATTTGACTTATTGGGGCCTCTCTCAAAAGGTTTACATTTAAACACAGCAAGTTTCATTTTCCAGAGCTGTATGTTTGATTGAATGTCATAACTATTGTGCTAAATCTGTTTGCTTGTTGTTCTCTTTCATTCAGAAAATTAAAAAATATAAGAAAGAAAATGGATGAAAAACACAGGAAACATAGATGAGTCCATTATCTTTCTTGTGTTCCTCAATTAATTTGAAAAGTTTTAGAAAGAGTTTGAAAAAGCACTCAAAATGATACATTTGATGGATCATGCCAAAAACCACACCCACCTCCCCAACACACGGACACTCACAAACTCGCACCCGTGTGCACTTCCACCTGCATGTGCACACACTAACACATACACACATTCATAAACACACATATGCATCGTATGCACACACACAAGTATAAACACTCACTCAGACATACAAACACACACATGCCTTAACACATTCACTCCAACACTTACACACACACACACACACACAAATCTTTACACACATGCACACAATCACACACATACCTGCTGCCACACACACGGGCAGAGGAAACTATGTACCAAACATATTCAGAATCAACCTTGCTCCTAATTGGGAGGTTGTGGAGCACTGCTGGGGGAGAGAGGTCGCCAGGGGAGAAGAGCCCTTCTGTGCCACCTTTACCGCTTCCCTGAAAACGTTGGGGCTCCAGAGGTGGACATTTTTATTTGTGTTCTAGTGGCTCCATGTGTTTGTTTTTCTTTTAGCTTTCTTTTTCCATAGGGGGGGGGGAGATCTCAAGCTCTTGGAATGTCTCGGGGCAGACCCTGAGCACGGGTGAGACCGTAATGAACCTCTTCATGGGAAACAGGAGACAGGGAGAGAAAAGGGAGAACCAATTTTGAGGCCTGAGAGTAGCAGTGAGCACAAAGGCCTTGTTTAAACACGTTATTCAGGGCATTCTCCGGCCGCGCACAATCCCTGTTGCAATGCGCCATTCACCTCAAGTGTTCCGGTCTCGCTCACCCTGCAAACAAATGGCTACACCGGTCGCTATTCAACGTCTGTATATTTCACTTTAAAATCCCCATATGCGACAGTTCACCGGTATGTATGGGAACGACTGTGTGATTGCATTGTATGTATGTTTGTGTGTGTGTGTGTACAGTTGTATGCAAGGGGGTGCTCATTCTCAGACAGAAGTGGTAATAACATGATTGTGTAATAATTATGGTCTATTGTGCACGGTGACCAAGGTGCATGAATAGGGCCACAGTGAAAGACGTGGATGTTTGCCCAGGCTGTAACAAAGCGCTGTGCGTCCTGCTACTTAGGGCCTCATTTTCACCTGAATCCATGAGCTTTGGAGGTAGAGCGCCAAAATCTCACGACCGCCCCGTACTTCAGCACTCAAGGTCAACAGAGCTCGGTGGAAATGTGATTGGACCTCATTGACGCTGCTTAGGAAACTTCATATGTATCTTTTTATTTATAAAGCAATTCTTGGTAAGCTTCCTCCCTATCTCTAGCATGCTTTCTGTTTCTTCTAACAGCCACCACACTAGGTCCTCAAGAGTTACTACTCTACCAAGTGCCTAGGGTCAACTCCTTTTCTCACTATGCTCCTTGGGCTTGGAATAATTTACAGAAAAGCAAGATGGAGTTACACTGCCCTCGTGTCGGTATTTTAAACATATCATTCAAGAGACTTTTAGGGAAGAATGTAATTTATTTTAATAGACAAGGCTGCCTCCCTGTGTGTTATACTGCAATGCGACTGTATTTTATGTCCTAATTTGTTTTAATGTTACTCTTTGTTATTGTCTTATTTGTATTCTGTGTATGTATTTTAATGCTTACTTATTGTCGCTGCTATCTTGGGCCGGTTCTCTCTTGTAAAAGAGATATTATATCTCAAGAGACTTCCTGGTTAAATAAAGGTTAAATAAAAAAAATAAATAAGAAAATGAGGTGACACGAGGCATAGCAGCGGAAAGGAGAGAGGCTGAGGAAGATGGGTGAGTGAGGAAGAGAGGAAGAGAGGAAGGAAGGAAGGAAGGCACCCCAGTCAGCAATGGTTCCGTCTGTGTAGAGTGGATGGTTCTATTCATGGGGATGGTGTGTGTGTGTCGTTTGTAAGGCCCCACACTGTACTCTGCACCCGCAACCCTGACAAGTGCTCCAGGGAGGTCAGGGTGCAGTAATTATCCAAGTTCACAGGGCTGAAAGTATACTCACCTTTCATCATCAAAAACAGACTACGGAACAGGTTTGGCATAAGAAAAATACTGTGTGTATGTGTGTGTGTATGAGACAGAGACTGAGAAGAGAGAGAGAGAGAGAAAGAGAGAGAGAGCGAGGAGCTTTGCCCAGATTAAGGTTTCCATTAACTTGACCACTTGCCCTTTCACACAAAACCTGGCCCAGCCCATTGGCCCTCCCACCTCATTATGTGTGATTAGGCTCAGAGGGCTCTGTGCAGAGGCTGGGCTGAACTAGGATCTGCTAAGGCCCATTAGAGCTGCCACACACACGGGCACGGCATGCACGCACGCACATATGCACACACACAAACATACAAAACACATGCGCAAACACACAAATGCGCATGAACATACACACAAGCCCAGAGCCAGCATTAGCACAGTATTAGCAATTCCAGAAAATACAAATAAGAAGTCACAGGGCTGGCAGGTTTGTGTTAAGACATAGTTCTCCCCCCCCCCCCCCCCCCGAGAGTCCAGTTGAAAAATAGGGAAGAAGTTGGGTGTGCAGGACAGAGGGGGGGGGGGTCTGGGTGACATAAAAAGGGGTTAATGTGTGTGACAGCTCAAATTCATGACTGCCCTAATGAGAATTTATATGGCTGGATTAAAAGGGGCCTGCAGTGCTTGGCCACGTTATCAGTCTTCGGCCGCTCCCCGCCTCATTCCATTGTGTTCTGGGGCGGTGCAGATGAGAGGATAACATCGTGGTCTGGGGGGAGAACAGCCCCC
This sequence comes from Synaphobranchus kaupii, assembly GCA_029718625.1. Classification (NCBI taxonomy): domain Eukaryota; kingdom Metazoa; phylum Chordata; class Actinopteri; order Anguilliformes; family Synaphobranchidae; genus Synaphobranchus; species Synaphobranchus kaupii. The sequence continues at coordinate 96,583,633 of CM056379.1, read as the reverse complement.
ACCCTGCATAATTCCTCCAGGGAGAAAGGCAGACTCTCATAATTTAACACATATGTTAATCGGCCACATTGCAAACTGCTTTAGAAAAGTAAACATTGGAGCTGCTTTTATGCTAAAACATTGCAGTTTGTGCAAAAACAATCGCACGCCATATGGAATCAGGAGGAGTATGACTTTTTGATTAATCTACATGACAGAACTAAAAAGTCAGGCCTGCCATAACCGTAGATCCAGTAAACCGTTGGAGCCGGCAAGACGCTGGACCAGGTGGAAGAGAGGGAAGTTTACGAAAAGCATTCTCAAGGGCAGTGACGATCGGAGGCCTCACATTTAAAAGCAAAATGTCCACAACACATTCGGAAAGAAAGCTTGCATGTTGAGAAGCTATTCAGAGGATGAATAGACAGTTCAGAGCATTCCCAGAAGAGACTGAATGTTTGTATTCTTTTCAGAAGACAGATATATTTAGATCATAAACTGAAAAATGTGGAAACATTGGAATGCAAACTGTCCAATATGGAGACACAGATGGTTAAATCACAGTGTTGCATTTGTCCTGTATGCCTATATGTGCACTACAACTTAAACTTTGCCATACTCATTCCAAGCCATCTAGTGTATAGAGCTAGGGCAACCCTATTGCTAAGGGTTATTGCTGTGCAAAAAAACGTATGCCAATTAATTATAATAGAAAGTGTATTAAAGTATGTGTGTGTTACAGCTGCCCGCTATTGAATTTCAATGACAAGTGGGTTCAGGGAGGTCGTGTGGTTGGCATGTTGCCTGATGGCGGGACCACCATGACGTGGCCTTTTATCGATGGCCACATGGGCAATGCCAACCGACACACTACTCTGATAACGGTACATTCATGCAAGCCACATACGCAGTGTTAATGTACAAGCGAGTGTCTATGTGAGATGGTAAATTCATGCAAGCCACAAAAGCAGTGTTAATGCACAAATGGGTGTTTATGTGAGATGGTTCAGGTGAGATAGTGCTGACCGGCCGGTTGTTCACATGAATAAACACCATAAAATGTTAGATATATTCACTTCATTTGAAAGTCTCTTCCTTAGTCAGCGAATGTCTGATCCATTATAGTTTAGTGTCTTTTTGGCCTTTATGATAATAACATTTGCTAGCTTGTACATATTTTCTGTGTGCCTGGAACCCCACTTTCTCTTTTAAAATGTAAAAAAAGATATAGATGACTTCCTATCTCTTATGTATGAATATGAATGTATTAAGTTAATACTTCGTAAGTGGACCTTTTCAATAATTTGGTCCCCAGGAATGTCAATGTAGCACATTAAAAACAAGGCCTTTCCTTTGGTAGTATGCTTTCTCAACAGCTTAGAGATTCTCTTCACTCACATGCAGAGTAATGGTAAAAACAGTTCTTGGTTTGGATAAAGCAAATGGTGGTGGTTGTCAGGGCAGTGGCAGGCAAGTGATCAGCTATCTTTTGTCATCATTCTGTATTTTATTTGATAATAAATTGCGGAATTTAATCCTCATATTATCTTCGGGGTCAATTCCACCTGATTCAGTGTTTTGACGTCTCTTAAAAACCAGTTAACCTTATTTTTTCCATCTTGACACTATATGCTTTTTTTCTAATTTGTTTGGATTAAATAGTAAACATACAATAATCATAATGCTATGTTTATTCCTGTGCCAACTTTGTATAGAAAAGTGTTGGGTGGGGTCATTTGTGGGGTAGCTGTATAAAATGTAAGAAAATATACAACCTTTTTTTATTTTTTAACTCTGATATTTGTGGGTGATTCTGGTGGCACTTTCCCATGCAGGTTTTAAGCTTCACAAACTTTCACTTACCTCAGACTCAAAAATGAGATGTTTCATCACAGATTTTCAATATTTAGGGATAAAAGGCTGGTCAATGTTTTTCCATTACAATAGTTTTGTGTCAGTTTAAACCTTTGGGGTCAATTTGAATTCAATTCAAACATAAAAAGCATCATAAATTGTCCAGATAATACAAAGGTTACTATCCAAATGGAGCTCACTGAATCAGGTGACACATTTATATTTTCATTGAAACCAAAATTTGAATGAATACAAATCTTCTTTCTTTATTTAACGGACCATGGCTTTTTAAAAAAATCACATAGTCCTCCTGCTTTCCTGCAAAGTGGGTTCCTTAGGCTGCTGCTTCATTTCACCCCACAGGTCCCCAGCTGAGCTATTCGGTCATTATGTTGAATGAGTATCAGACAAGGACAATCCGGGCGAATGAAACCCTCCCTCCCTTTATGAAGCGGGGGCTGTTGGCAGAGTCAGCGCTGGCACGGTCAGAATTTGCTACCAGAACATGGGGTCAATTCACACATTGGAACAGTGGTTTAACCGGGTAGGGCACTGATCAGACCTGAACTGATTTTATATTTTAATCATGTCTTTGGTTCCTTTTAACGGGGGGGGGGGGGGGCAGCACAAAGCGAGTGAAAACAGATGGTGGGCATCATTTACGTAGCAGTTATTTCGCATTATCATATTTTTATCTATTTTGGTGTTTGGAACAGATGCTTCAGACTAACATTCGGGTCGGTGGGTAAAATCAGAGCCAGTAGATGGTGAATCCATTGCCTTTGTCAACACAGTTAGAGCTTTATTAAAGCGCAGAACATTCATTAGAGATAAGTGGAGATTATTTTTTTGCCAGTGCAGTATTAGTTTTTATTGAGGATAAATGGAGGATGTAGTGTAAGCCACAAAGTGTGCATGAAGTCTTTCCTATCAGTCATCTGAATGTCAAACCCCTCTTCACCTTCAGCATAGCCCATTTTTTCTCTCTCACTCTCTCACACACACTCTCTCTCACACACACACACACACACACACACACACACACACACACACACACACACACACACACACACACACACACACACACACACACACACACACACACACACACACACACACACACACACACACACACACACACACCGTTTAGTGGAGAAAAGTTTAAGAAAACATAAAACAAACATTCTATGTCTCTTTTCTCAGAAACACGGGTGGGAATGTAAGTGCTAGCCACAGAAGGCAGGGTTCCCATACTTGCCTGTTTCGCAAATGAAAACATATAATTAAGTAATTTCAAGCTCCCATTCTGGCAAATTCAAAGGAGGAAGGATGTGCAGTTGGCTATGTCGCCAGGTGTTGCTGACAATTTAAAGTAAACTGAAATTTGACTCAATACCTCTGAAAATGAAAGAAGGCCCAGTCAAAACTCCAACCACTTTACTTAGAATTGGAATATACATCTATATATAAAATTGGAAATAAATACGTTTTCAAGATTTTAGGACTTTTCATTATAAGGGTTTTTGAGAAACGTGAACATTGAAAAGATGACGTGGCCCCCTACAGCCAGAACAAGAGCACAATTGGTTCACTCAGCACCCTCTAGAGCCAGAACAAGAGTATGAATTGGGTCCCCCAGCACGCCCTATAGCCAGAACAAGCATGGTTCCCTCGGCTGGGGAACTTGGTTTGAAATCAACAGCAGGACTATCTGTGTTACACCTGCAGTTGCACTGTACGGAGTCTGTGAGTCTGACAGGACTTCCCTCTGAAAAACCCTCCCCTTGCCTTTCATTACAATCTCCTGTCATACCACAACCCACAGATTTCCATATTTTCCAGTGCAGTGGGAACTCTTACTTTGGAGGGGAATGCCTGTCTTCACATCAATGGACAAACAGAACTGTCAGGATGGACAGAATATGCAAATACATATACATGTTATGTATATAAACAGCATGCAGAGTGAGAGAGAACAGGGGGAAATGGAGGCACTAGAAGATTAAAATGTTACAAACATCCTCAGTCAGTAGGGTGATCTCAATCTCTTTCTCTCTCTCTCTCCGTTTCTCTCATAATTTTCTTCTTTCTGTCCCAATCTCTCAGAGTTATTTACTATTTTTCCAACCTGTCCATTTGCTGGCCCGTGAAGCGTGAAAAAGAGGCAATTTGTGATAAATGGAAATTGCTCTCTCAGCCGGCCCACGGAGAATAGCATGCTGCAGGTTATTGTTTGATGAAGCCAGAGTGACATCTCTCAGAGACGGAGACATAATACGAGCACTCTGGAGGCTCTCTATGGGCAGGGTGGCCTTCTGCTACGGGTTCCGCCTCACGGACACTGTTCAACCTGTGAAAAACACTGGACACAGTCACTGGGACAATATGTCCCTGTAAAAATAAAGACTTACTAAAACAAAACTGCTCAGAAGGCCAGGACATTTTGTTAAACACTAAATAACCACACCGTTTTCAGTGTGTGTGTGTGTGTGTGTGTGTGGAAAGGGGGAGGTGGATCAGAGTGCAGAGGGAGGCAAAGGGCAAGGTGATTTGGGGGGGGGGGGGGGGTTATAGTTTTCCATACCTGTCCAACACTTACAAAATCCACTATTTAAACCCCTCTCAGTTAAAGCGAACTCCCATCGCCCCTCACTCCCTCTCAGGGCATGTGTCGGCCATTCAAAATGCTTTTACTCTTAAAAGCTGCCATCTGCCAGCAATAATCAGTCATTATTAACACCCAGTAAACAAATATGATGTCCCACGGGACCTCAATCTCTGCTCCAGGCAGGGGGTCGGTCTCTATCAACACCCCGATTCGGGAAACGTGAAACCCCGTCCAAAATCATAAAAGCCGTTTGCCCACTCGCGCCGGCAGCACTGACAGAAATCTTAATCTCCCTAAAGAGTCAAAGCGAGGCGGTGTAATTATATGTTTGTGTTTCGAACTTACCATCATGGCCAAACCCACCAAGAGGAAAGAGCGGGAGGAGGAGGAGGAGGAGGAGGAGGGGTAGGCAATAAAAATGAACAGACGAAGCACTAAAATCAAAATGAATAATCTAAATTAATTATTGATATGATTTAAAATGTACAGGTAATTAAAGATGAGGTTGAAGATGTAACTTCAATTTTCTTCATCATTATCAACAGTGCCGTTATCACCAAACCTTGCCCACCTGATATTAAGACTAAGGCGAAAGTCTGGTATTTAAGCAGGATGTCGTAAAACATTCAGCGCCATGCGGTGGCGCTCGTTGATATACAGCACGCAAAGCGACAAAGTGCAGTGCAATAGGCAACAAAGCAAGGCAAATCAGCGCAAACAGCGCACGTTAAAAAACAAAAACAAACAAACCGATGTTGTTATTCTACCACAACCTGCAATAACTCAATGCCAACGTCCCCGCAGTGGCAAGATACAGAAGGCTTCGAACTGGCTTTAGCACTGTTAGTATTTCATAAGGCAATTCCACTTCCACTCACTCATCTGAACAAACCGAGGAAATGCAAGGCATCTTTACGGTGCAGGGAGGCGCTTATTTGGTGGTAGTTTCACCCTGGTGTACCCCCTGTGGAGCTGAACCTCCTGCAGTCTGCCTGGACTGTCTGCATAAGCGGTCATCCAGCACAATGACTGTGCATCTAAGCCAGTGGATTGAAGAGTAATATTAAGCAGCAGTTGACTACACCCATTTAAAAGGATTTACGTACATTCTACTCTCTCCAAAATTGACAGAGGCTTAAAAATGGCAAACACCATTGCTATAGTTTAATAATAAATAACAACAGGCAACATGTAGTGGTGTAGCATTAACATATATTTAAAAAATGTATGGAAAAATGAAGAAATACATAAGGAAATGATTATTAATAATAAATAAGTATATAATGCTAATAATAATAAAGATTTCTTTCTCTCAAATTAAAATTCTAAGTTCTCCTTTAATTCACCGTTATTGGCATGACAAAATGAAGTATTGTATTGCTAAAGCAGATAATAAAGGGTGCGGTGATAACAGCATAACTGATTAAATAATCAAATAACTAATTAAATAATATAACTGACAGTAAATAATCTACCCACCCAAGTTGACGTATTTTGAACGTTCTGGCACAAAATTAGTAGTCATGTTTGTATTGTTCGGTTTTCCAGGGAAAGGCCGTACGTTGCCGTCATTCTGTTTGGTAAATGGGGTGTAAGAAGAGAGCCTTTCAGGTGACAGAGGCGTCGCTAGGCGGGCGTCTCTCTCTGCACTCGGCACGCTTGGCCTGCCTTCCTGCTGTCCTTCACATAACTTTGTAAATGCTGTGCTTTCTGTCACTCTGTTGCCCTTACGCACTCTCTCACCCACTCCCTCCCTCCTTTTGTGTGTATGGACATTTTTCTGGGACATTTTACTGTGTGTCTTTTTTATTTGTTTGTGTGTGTGTGTGTGTGTGTGAGCTACAACATGCTTTATTTCTGGGTCACTTCTCCATTGTGTGTCTCTGCATGGTAGTGTGACAGATTTGTTACATGGCAATTTAAGCCCCACACAAAAGGCTTTCACTGGCAAGGACAAGGAGGAAGAAAGAGGAGCCTGCCTGTGACACACTGTGTGTGTGTGTGTGTGTGTGTGTGTGTGTGTGTGTGTGTGTGTGTGTGTGCGTGCATGCGTTCACACTCACATACTGAACTCTGAATAATAGTCAATTTTTCAGGCCAGCACACCTTTTATAATGATTAGTAATACGTACTTGGCTTTATATCTAGCAGTATAAGTAGAAAGAATGCCACCGTGCGTTATTAAAGTCAACACTCAGGATGGTAACTTCATTTGACTAGTCGTGCATTGACAAGCACAAACCTATCAGCTGCATTTCCTGTCGAGAATGCATGTAGTTCATGCATATGTGTAGGATGCCGGTCTTCTTTTGAAAAGGAAAGTCCCACTAGGCTTTGCAGTTACCGTCTGCTTTGCCTCAAAATGGAGTCCTTTTAATGCTTATTAATTACCTTTTGTTAACTGGGCGCAAGAAATTAGACATCATCTGCAGTCAAGGCCTGGGGGATAAATGTTTGAAGAGATTACAGGAGATTTTATAGATGAGCAGATGTAGAGGGGGTGACTAGGTGGACACATACAGAATGAAAGTTCACGCAGAGACACAAGTTTGGTGGAGTGCAGTACCTGACCAGGTATAATATATTTTAACCTGGAAAAAGTAGTTGCAAAACATTATTCTCCAATATCAGAAATGTTCAGGGTCTGTATAAATAGACAATAGGTGCGTTCATTACACAAACAACCTGAGAAATGTGAGGAATGGACAAATAACTGGCAAAATGTTTTTGTTAGTTTTAAAAGCTGTGATAAAAACTTAGCCGGTCCTTATGGTGCCTTTTGTACTGTGCTACAGTATGAAGGTCAGTCAGATGCTCCAGTAGGTATGTTGCCAGGTGCAAAGTCTGGCAGTAAACAGCTCTACAGTAACAGCGACGGTATGGGGTGTGAGTGGGGACGGGCACAAAGGCGGAGAGGGGAGGAAAATAGCTGCTTGACTTCAAATAAGCATAGAAATGGTGCACCTTGACCCTGCCCTGCAGGAGACACCTCTATTTGTGCCAATACTGCTTTTCCCACAATGCCGAGCATTCCGCCACATACCCTTCGAGAGTGAAAATGCGGGCAAAGCTGCTGCCTGTTCAGAGCCCCTTCTCTTTGCAACAAACCAATAAGTAGAGAACAACAAAGAAATGGCAAAGGGGAAAGTGGAAGAAAAGGGGAAAGAATCTTTATAGAGGGAACATTCTCAAATGCAAAGAAATCTCAAGGCCAACTTCCATAGTGGTGTTGGGAAGGAAGTACACAAAGTGTGTGCGCACAACATGGGGGTGAAATGAAAAAGCATTCACAGCAAAGCTAAACGCCCACATTCCAAACGCCTGCCTTCACAGTAATCTTCTGAATATTGCCACTAGCAAATAATGCATTACTGTCGATCGCGAATGCACAACTCTGAGGGAGAACGGGGGAGAGGGTGGAGAGAGTGAGGGCAAGAGAGAATGAGGGAGAGAGGTGGTGAGCGGCATGGAGAGAAAAGGAGGAAGAGCAAAGGAGAAATGGGAGGAGATAGATGAAAAGACAGGGAGGGGTGGAGGTAGGAGCGATATATTGTGTGAGACAGAAGGAAAGATTAAAGTATATGATGTCTGTTGAGCAAATATGGGTTTGTACACCCCTTTGAACATGGACAGGGCCTGTATATGCATTATCATATGTGTGGGAAACTAATTGGATGAGCAGCTCATTCTGTGCTAAATATTTGAGGGAAAGGGTGTCTAGTGAGGAGGGTAACAAGTAAAACCACGGTCTCAGACGAATCCGATAAAGAAAGTAGTGGATCTTCAGACAGCTCGGTTTTATCCAATAAAAGTAGGAGGGCGGGGTTAAGAAGCGGTTATTCTTTTGACGCGATTAGGAGGTTCCTCCAAGCTACAAAGGGTATGCAAGGAGTAAAGGTCACGGATCATTTTCCAGATCGTAGAAAATTCTTGGGAGTCGGTTCGATATTTTATCGGGGGGGGGGGGGGAGCAGTCTTTTACCGAGCAGGAGGGATATAGGCTTAAAAAAATTGCTCAAAGGTTGAGAAATCAAGCAAATAAAGATGATAGTGAAATGGCTTAATTTTTTTTCTGTTTATTTTTTTCTGCATTGTCCTTGTTTCTATCTCTTCATATAAATCAAATGAGAGAGTTCATAGTTTGCACACTCAATTTAAATGGTGCTAGAAAGAGGGTGGTTTTATTTGAGTTAATGGAACAGAAAAGAGTGGATGTTATGGTCACTCAGGAAACCCATAGCGATGATATGAATGCTGCTGACTGGAGAAGAGAGTGGAAAGGGAAATACATTTTAAGTCATAAGAGCTCTATTAGTGGAGGTGTTGCTATATTATTTTCCAGAAACTTCTCACCTCAGTCCTGTGAGGTAGAGGAAATAGTACAGGGGAGATTGTTGAAAGTTACAGCTTTGTTTGGGGAAAATAAGATAATATTCATCAATGCCTACTCACCAACCATAGGTATTGAGAGGGTTATTTTTTTTGGAAAAGTTGATTCTGTGCTACAAAATTGCAGACAAGAGGAATATCTTTTCCTTGGAGGGGATTTTAATTGTACAGTAGATCATAAGCTGGATAGGAACCATGTAGAGCCTCATATAGCCTCTCAGAGGGCCTTCACCTGGGTGATAGAAGCCCACAGTTTGAATGACATGTGGAGAAATGCCCATGGTAATCAAAAACAGTACACTTGGACACAGGCAAGGGATACCTTTATTACTATGGCCAGACTGGATAGATTATATTGCTATAGACACCATGCTAGCACTATTAAGTCATGCAGTATCACTCCAGTAGGGTTTTCCGATCATTGCCTGGTGTCCTGTACAGTCTTGTTCCAAACAGTAAAGCCTAGGAGTGCTTACTGGCATTTTAATACAGCACTCTTGGATGATGCTCATTTTAAAGAGGTTTTTGTATTTTTTTGGAAAAGGTTACAGTTAGAGAAGGCTTCTTTTCCGTCACTGCAACAATGGTTGAATGTTGGGAAAGCAAAAATAAACTGTGCCAGCAGTACACTGTCAATGTCACAAGAGATATCACCAGGTCAATGAAAGCCCTGGAGACCAAAATAGTGGATCTCCAAAATTTTGTGGAAGCCACAGGAGACATGTTGAAGTGCTCCAATTTTAAAAGGCAGCATTCGTAGATCTTTTAGGCATAAAAGGACAGGGGGCTCTGGTCCGTTCACGGTTCCAGAGCATTACGCAGATGGATGCCCCATCAAAAAGTCTTTTCAGTCTGGAAAGGAAAAATGGCCAGAGCAGATACATACATTCACTCCGGTCTGCTGCAGGCCTGGAACTCACCGACCCCTCTGATATTCGCAAGAGGGCAGCTCAGTTTTATTCCGAGCTGTATGAGAGTGAGTATGGGGAAGCAGAGGATGTGGCGACTGCTTTTTTCCATGGCTTGCCTCAACTCATGGATGAGTACAGGGCGGGGCTTGAGAGCGCCTTGTCTTTAACAGAGCTTCACAATGCCCTACTGAGCATGGAGAACGGGAAAGCCCCTGGCATAGATGGGCTTCCTCCTGAGTTTTATCAGGCATTCTGGCCGCTGTTGGGAAAGGATTTTCTGGAAGTGCTGAATAATAGACTGGCCAGGGGGTCTTTGCCGTTAAGCTGTCGGGGGGCTGTCATTACCTTGCTGCCAAAAAAAGGCAACCAGCAAGACCTGAAGAACTGGTGGCCCGTCTCCCATTACAAAGTTCTGTCAAAGGTTCTGGCTATCAGGTTGAGGGATGCGATGGGGCAGGTGATACGGGTTGACCAGACCTACTGTGTGCCTGGGAGGTCAATAACAATAATGTTGCATTGATTTGGGACCTTTTGGATGTCTCCAGGATATTGGGGCTTGATGCTGGTCTTATTTCGATTGACCAGGAAAAGGCGTTTGACCGGGTGGAACATCAGTATCTCTGGCAAACACTCGAAGCCTTTGGGTTCAGCCAAGGTCATATCGCTATGATCCAGGTGCTGTACTGTGACATTGGAAGTGTAATGAAGGTCAATGGTGGTTTGAGTGCTCCTTTTAAAGTAGAGAGGTGTCCGGCAGGGATGCTCATTGTCAGGGACGTTATACTCTCTGGCAATAGAGCCTCTGCTTCATAGAATACGGAAGGAACTTTCCAGTTTTAAAATACCGGACTGCAGTACCAGTTTTTAGTTATCGGCCTATGCCGATGATATCGCCATAATGGTTTCCAATCAGGGTGATATAGATAAGCTGAACGCTATTGTGCAGGAGTTCAGGGTTCTGTCTTCCGCAAAAGTAAATTGGGGAAAAAGTGTGGCCTTGCTGGTTGGGGAATGGGGAGGTGGGATGTTTGCCGGGAGGGTTAATATGGAAAAGAGGAGGGATAAAATATTTGGGTGTTTTTGTTGGTGATGAAATGTTTATACAAAAGAACTGGGAGGGAGTTCTTGAAAAGGTGGAGGGAAGACTGGGCAAATGGAAATTGCTACTCCCACACATGTCCTACAGGGGGCGCACACTATGTACTCCATAGTGTGCTGTAATTTGGTTTCTCCTATAGTAAATTGGTATCTGGATCCCTGTGATCTGGCCTTTTTTTGGAACACCATAATTGGTTAATTTTCAGTGCCCAATCTTGACAATAATTCTCTAGCAATTGTAGGTTCTGTTGTAACCAGTGTTCTGTAGGGGACATCAAGACTAGATCATCTGCATGAGGAATTTAATTTATTTTCCTTGTAAATCTAGTCCAGGACTAGGAGAGTTTTCAAGTGTAGTGGCCAATTTGTTGATGTATGTTGAACAGGGTAGGTGATAAGTTGCAGCCCTGATGAACTCCTCGCCCTTGATTGAAATATTCCGTATTTCTGTTTCCAATTTTCACAGAGCATGTATTTTCTGAATATTTAGATTTAATTAGGTCATATAGTTTCCCACCTATGCCACTTTGAAGGAGTTGGAAAAGTAATCCGTTGTGCCAAATTGAATCAAAAGCCTTTTTTATATCTACAAACCAGACAAATATCTTTCCTTTGTTTTTGTTGTGGATGTGATTCTTGATAAGGGTATGTAAAGTGTAAATATGGTCTGATGTTTGGGTAAGAAGCCTATTTGACTTTTTGATAGGGCATTGTGTTCAATAAGGTATGTTGATAATCTGGAATTTAGTATTCTCTCATTCATTCTCTCTCTCTCTCATGGGGCCATAGCTATAAACAGACATGTGGCTCACCTAAATCCAGCAGTGGGTGGGGAGTGTCCATTTTGTAACACATTTGAGATACTCAGTCATCTCTTTTTGCAGTGTTCACGGCTCAGTGCCCTCTTTAGACTAGTTCAATCATGGATTGAAGCGTTGGGGATTGCATTCTCTGTTGATGTTTTTATTGGGGGACCCAAATATAGTGTTCAATTGAAGAAACGGGTTAATTTGATAAATTATCTATCAGGACAATCAAAACTAGCAATTTGGAAAAGTAGGAAGAATAAAATGTTGGGAGCTGGGGGTATAAATCCTGAGGCCATGTTAAGGGGATTTGTGGCTGTACGCATCAAGGTTGAACATGCCTATTATAAACTGGTAAATTACATACCCAGTTTCAGTGAAATTTGGGCGGTGGGGGGAGTTTTATGTGAGGTGGATGATGCAGGGCAGATTTCTTTAAAGTGCTAGTTTTTATTTTTTTTAAACCTGATAATGGTATCAGGTAAAGTTTGCCATGGTTGACATGTTTTCCCTCTCTTGTGAACATGGTAGGGTGAATTGAATTTTATGGAAAAAGAAGCCATTTCAACGGCAGCATTCGTTATGCAGATGTTTTGCAGACCACTCGAGGACGGTGTATATGTCATCTTATCAACGGCCCCTGACATGCAGGTGTGGGCAGGCATGCTCTGGCAAGAAGGGACAGGTGTAATGAGCATAGCAGACAGGTGAGTGCACAGGTGAGATGGAAGAGAACGCTGGACTCTCCTCTCCAGCGAGGAAGGAAATGGCACCATAGACGTGGTTTCCCCTCCAAGTAGATATGAATGTTAACAAACTTTTCAGGTTAATCCATGTCCTGTGAAAGTCAACAACGTGCATGCGTCCTGACAGTACAGCATGTGGAATTGAATTGAATAAGATTGAGATGTACTGTACATACTACAAAGAGGAGAACAGCTATTCATGAAAGGACGTGCGGTATTACGACGTCGGGGAAAATGGAGGATCCACAAGGGCAGACACAGAAGGAGCAGCAGAACCTTGCATTGCATTGGCACTTCTCTCTCCCACTGCATGGAAATATCCAAACTAAAATGTGAATTCCCCCGAGGGCGGGTTAAAACTAACGCACTCGTCACCCAAACTAGCTGCTCAAAATTATTTTCATGACATTCTTCTGTGTTTGTCTATTGGTGATATTGTTCTGCCAATTAAGCATTGTTCATTAATTTCAGTCTCAGTGTAGTCTTGTGTACCAGATCCCGAATTCTATGGAAGATTTTCAGTAACTTTATTAAAGCCGTCGCTATAGTGACACATTGTGAAATGTAAGACACATCTGCTTTTGCTTTTAAATAAGCATGCATTGATCACTCCATAATTAAAAAACAAAACGCCAGTGCGCGGTTTTCATGCCACAATTAAATGAAATACTGACCTCGGAATGTAATCCACGTGCCTAGTCCATTTTGCTCCGTAGAATTCTGTGTAGTTACAACAAGCCCAATATATTACAGTAGAAAAAAAAAAAATCTAACCATGGCAATTTGTATAGGTAAGAAACCTCACAGGTCATATACTGGATGGGAACATTAGTTCAGTCAGACAACTCACGATTGAATTAAGCAGAACCCACAGGTGGAGGTTGGGATGGTGGTGGGAGTGCAAAAGATATCCTGAAAGGCGTACATGCAGGAGTATGCAGGGCAAGTCGAGCATGGGTAGCAACCGCAGCAGGGACGGCACGGCATCAACAGCACGGCGGAATGAGCCATACGTGAGCAGGTGAGGTCGGCGACTTAAATAGCCCTCCCATTCAAGAAGCGAACATCATGTGACCCGACGGTGATTTGGCGCTTCTCCGGTCTTCTGCCCGAACCGGCTCCACAAGATTCGCATCATATAGGGAAAAATAATCTTGCAAGGTGATTGTAGGGGCACATCTGGTTGGAGCTTTAGTTGAGCCAAGACAGCTCAACTTGCTGATGTTTCACAGACAAACCCTCCCGGAGCCTAAGGTGATGTCACCATGGAACTCCAAGGGAAAGACATAATCAGCAACAGTGGGTGGAAATGCATACTCCAGACATGGACACAAGTCATACTTGTTTCAATGGCACCCAATAAAAAATCCAATACCTCGTGCCTCTTGCTATCTACACCTATCACACAATCAGAATGGACTCCAATCTCTCACTGAGTTATATTGAAAAAATACATTTCTGAATTTGTTCATCCATTACATAAACAAAAAACACAAGATTTTCAAGCTCACATGCAGGTAGGGTTCTAATAGTGATTCCTGTGAACCCAAAGCAAGAAGACAAAAATACTGAATCTAAAAATGTAACTATGGAGCACTGTAAAATATAGGCCTATTCATGTTGAAACACACATCAGCTTTAGGAATATTCAATTCTCAATTGCCCATGGTAGGAGTCACTGCACTGAAGTCACTGAAAATAAACATTACACTGCAATGGCTTTGATTCCAACCATTAGCAAACCCTCCACGCTTTCCTAAAAATTAGCCAAGACCTGAAAGGAATTTTTTTATATTTCTGTTACTTTGGAAAACACATTGCTTTCTGGCTCTTTCCTTTATTGGTGGATGAGATTTAGCTTTCACACGGGTTGAAGGAATACTGGTAATGGCATGATAACCTGTGGAAACAAGGTAAAGGCAGGAAAATGTCATTTGTTGCTTTCTATAAAGTCGACACATTACATGGAGTTAATAGCCTTTCCCTCTCTGGGTTTTGTAAGGATTCATTGGCTTCTAATTTGTGTAATAGTTCCTGAAGCTCCAAATGGACATCATAGCAGCCTGTATATAACTGTAATCTCTCTTTTCTTCTCTGTGCCCAGAGAGACAGCTTAGCGGCGACGTGTCCCGCGCGCCGTTTTAACACGCGTTCCTGCTCCGCTGAACCGCCGGCATCGTTTAGCTGCCCGGCCGTAATTAACGGAAAGAACCCCAGAACCGGCAAATGGGAGATAATAGCTTTTCTCCTTTTCTTTTCTTGCTGTGCTAGCCCCTCCCTCTGTGGTGCTTCAATGACATATTTCAAGCTGGCTAAACAAACACAAATACTCAGTCCTTGAATGACAGTGGGAGCGGAGGGGGGTGTTCTGTACTGTACAAGGATCAGCAGGGACTGCCACTCTGTCCGAGTCCGTGCCCCTCATCGAATTCACCACCATCTTAAAACGTGAGCCCCTTCATCAAGCAGTTACACTAAGAGAATTAACAGATACACAATAACTACACTCCCATTATTGAGAATATGTGCTTCAGGGAATGGGCATTAGCCTACTGAGCTGCCAGACGTTATAGTTCCCAGTAAGTTGAGTTTCAGAAAATGCTAAATTACATGTTTAAATGTGCATTAAAGCAAATTTACAGTCGCAATCCGCACAAAATGTAGGCTACCCCCCCCCCCCCACACAACCCACAACCCACTTTGCCGCACTAAAAAAATCATTATCACGTGCATCTTCTCAAGACCCCAGCGTAAATTCACTGATAACATTGAATTTGATAAGATTAGAAGTCTTTTAAGAGAGTAATATGTTCCCTGGGGGTCGAAGGACAGACGGCAGAAGTAGTCAATAAAAGTGAAAGATGCAAAAAAACAAAATGAAGTAAACAGAACTTTGTGGGTCACAGAGGCCTAGAAGATCCTGTGGGGTTGTTAGATGTTTGGCAGTAAAGGTCATCCTAAGGAGTTTTGCAGAAATACATTACATATCATAACAAGGCGTGAAGATGAACAGTGTGCTAATCGAGTGCGGCAGCATGGACAGAGTGGATGGAGGGAGAAAATGGCAAAAAAGAGGCCATTAGGAAGCACTGCCCATGATTCTGAGGCCAACAGTACAAGGCAGAATCAGAAAAAAAAGTTGTAAACTAGGAAGCGCTAAAACCATTATTTCCTGCATCTTAGAACAGTCCATTACCGCCTGTCGAATGCTACTGTCAAATTCCTCACGCTTTTTTGACTCCACCCTGGACCTCGTTTCGTTTTTATTATAAATGTATAATTGCTAAGTGCCCCTCTTTGTGTTGCGTCATCTTAGGACGGGGAGCTCCATGCTGTCAATGTAAATTTAGAATCGGATGTCATTTTGGAAAATATCTTCTCACCCTTGAAGGAGGTCTGGGTGCAGTGGGTACCTACCTTGTGTTCTGGCAATGCAACTACAGATCTTTGGACTTACAACTGAGATGTAGGTTAATTCCTGAAGAGCCGAGTGATTTGGTTGTATTTTCTGAATGTTTTTATATGGAGAGATGGGACAGGATCAGCTACTTTGACCAGGATGCTGTGCACTTAGTCACTGTGACCTCATCCACATGTAGGGGTAACCTAAGGGGTCCTGTGATATGTTGATATTATGACGATGTATGTGTAATTCACTGCGATTTTGATTGAGTGTTCGTGCCCCATGTATTGAACCCGGTTTATGATGTGTTTTTGAAATGGACCTGCTGTGATGCAAAACAAATGAAGTTCTATTGTATCGTAGGTCACATCTGTATTCTAATATTTCCCCCATTCTACGTGCTTCTAGTTCTGTAATTATTTTGGGGTCTTTTCTAAACTTTTGTTGTTGATGTGGACTCCCCCCCCCCCAATTGGCTATCTGTGTTATATGCATCATAAATCAATGAACAATAAACTTTTTCTCAAGTTACACGTACAATCTGTGGACACAAAAGCACACAAATCCAGAACTGAGCTTCCTGTAAATACGTCACAGCCACAGGACTCATCTATAGCTGAAAGAATAAATGTGTAGCCTGAGGGTTATAGGTCAAGATGGCTTTTAAATTTAGAATGCCATTATTTTTGTCTTTTTTCTAACTAGCAAACCACTTCAGAAGTCGGCTTTGCTCTTATCTACTTACCTCACAAAATAGGCATTTCAAAATAGTATTTCAAGAGTAGAAATACTAAAATTACAATTATTGCACACTTAAGAGACAAAAAAAAGGAAGTTTGAAATGGCAATGTGGCGACATACCACAACCTCTTGTGGTGGAGTCAACAGGCGCTTGCATAAATGCAGCTGTCTCACTCTGATCACCTCAGTGCCGGAATAAAAAGCTGTTGTCAAGCAGGATATGACATCAGGGTATTGCCTAATTAACGCAGGGTGCGTCCTAATATTCTTCACTCCCCACCTCCCACCTCCCTTCCCCCACTCCCCCACTACCACTCCTCTCCTACCCGGAAGTATGCAAAACTGTCTAAATGTTTCGAGTACAGGTATTTGCATGTACAGTATACAATGCACCTGACATTGCGGTTTGCGTCGAGACATTAATTAATATGTAACCAATAATACGCAATTAAGATGTAATCAACGACATTAGATTAAAACACAAAGATCCGTTTCCGGGGCACAGAGAAGAGGGGGTGTTAGTGGAGAAAGGGAGGGTGCATTTTTCCAGTATTGGGACACACCCATAATGGAGCTAAGCCCCCCTCCTGCTCACCAGAATACACTGCTAACATAGCTCTTTTGAAATCTTTTACGTTCTGCTGTGTGACTGTCGGCAGTCACACAGCAGGGGCTTCAGCGCCCCCTGGTGGCAGTGGATGTATTTGCACGTGCACAGATGTACGCAGCACTTCTATACCAACATAAAAACAAAACACGTAATCCTCACGTTCGACGCAGTAATCCAGGGGAGGGGGCTGCGCTGGCAGTTCTCACATCTCACACAATAGTGTGTGTGTCTGTGTCTGTGTCTGTGTGGGGCAGG
Source organism: Synaphobranchus kaupii (assembly GCA_029718625.1). Classification (NCBI taxonomy): domain Eukaryota; kingdom Metazoa; phylum Chordata; class Actinopteri; order Anguilliformes; family Synaphobranchidae; genus Synaphobranchus; species Synaphobranchus kaupii. Next base: position 96,566,233 of record CM056379.1, on the reverse strand, counting down.
CTGAGAAATTCCTCTCAGAACCGTTCCACGCAGTTCACAGATGCCTGAGATGGATTTAGGGGCTTGAATGGAAATACTGAAAGGGCACATCTTCAGTCACCCCATCAGGCAAGCATGGTTGAGCGAGTGATCCCTCTACCCAATTTAAGCCATCCGGTGGCCAAATTTGTATTTATTTGTTTGCGGGTCCGAGAGAGAAAGAAATGGAGCAAGGAGAGTCAGGAGGAGTACAATTCCTTAACCATTCAACGGGAGATGGATAATGGAGAAATAGAGAAAATGCCCCCCTTCTCCCACCTGTTAATTAATTATAGAACACACAGAGGAGTCATTTCCTGTTGAGTTGGCAGCGGAGTACCCTCCTTAATTTGTAGTCAGTGCAATCTCTGTGTAATAACTTTGTTACCTTGTGTAGCAGCCAAAATCTCTTACCGACTGCCATGAGTCTACCTTGTACAATGTACCCCCCCTATTGTCCACAAACTCAGAAAGAAGAAAAGACTCTCGGCGCTAAATATAAAACCACCACACTCACAGAACCAAATACAGTCTTCATGGACCTGGTGCCAAACGCCCTTGCACCAGCAGGTAACATCTCCTGGAGTATCCTAAGCGCCAGCAACATACACATAAAGGCAGATGTATTTAGCGACTCTTTATTGAAGACAGCAGGGTGAGCATGATCATTGTATGTTACTAAACAGCGTAATATCACACTGGGGATTGGTAAAAGGAGTTCGGGTGGACAGGGGATTTAAAAACCTGGGGAACTCGGATGGAAGGGGGGGGGGGGATCTGCGCCACCCTCCAAACACGCCGGAAAACATCTCAGCACATTCTCCTTTACAGCACTTAATCTACAAAGCTAAAATCTAGGAATTCATAAATTAAACCATTGCACCATTGCAACAAATTCATTCTAAATCTCAGATATCTGCATTATACCGAAGGACACGTGTCCTTGAATACCAGAAGCACACAACGTGATTATGCAATCAAATCATTTGCATTGGTAATCATAGCTTTATTCGTTATAATGGGAAGCCTTTCCATTGACCAGCTTAGAGTTGCAGTGAACTAGCAGGAAAGCGTGGGATAGTCTTTTTTTTTTTTTTTTTTTTTTAAAAAAGCAGCACCGGAAAGAGATAAAAACACAGAACAGGGGGGGGGGGGGGGGGGGGGGGGGGGGGGACATCAGCGAAGTCTTAAGAAGGCCTTCATTACTAATGTATCCGTAATTCTGTGAAATTACATTCAGTGCCGTCCCCACAGCCCGCTATTCCGCCGCGTGAACCTTTCCCTTTCTCCACAACCCAGAAAATGACAGGAACTTCCAAAGCTCTGCTCCTAAAAAATAAAAAAACAAACCTGCAAAAACTGTCACACACAAAGCATTTTCAGGAAACCGATCGTCTCGCACCACGCTGCCAGAGGTGAGTAATCGGTGCCGAGCAAAAAAGCACCCGCCTCCACCGCCCTCGTTTACCGAAATTGCGAAAAAATTTATTTTTAAACTAGTCGTCTCAGCTCAAATCTCAGCTAACATTTGATTCTCGGTTCCTTTTCTGTCACTGAACTTTGAAAATGCAATTAAACAGTACTGACTATACACAGCACGCTCTGAAGGGGCGTGTTCGGAACAAACCCATCATTAAATAATATTGCGGGAGGAAAAGAAAGGCAAATTGATGCAAGGATCCCAGACAGAACAAAGTTAAAATAAAACTTTTTTAAAAAAGCTAAGGAGAAGTAACAGGAAAAAGTGAGGGGGTGCAGGAGGAAAGGAGTTGGGAAGTGGGGTGCCTTTACCAGGTCCAGAGTGCATGCCAGAAAATATCAAGCATCGCTCCCCCCAGGTCACACTTTCTGCAGTATCCTCCCATTCCAGGAGTACATAAATCTTTTTTTTTAATATCCTCTAACAGCAGGACAAAATAAAATTGCGACGAAGAGGGAGGGGGCGATAAAATCAGCTGGAAGCGGGCTTGTGGATGCCAATTTTGAGTACAACAGCGAGCTGCCGATCTCGAGTTTAAGCCGCCCGTTTCCAACCAAACTGCGTGGTTCCTGAAAAGGTAGAGCGCAGACCAGGGTGCTCTTGGCGTCCACGGCGACGGATGTCCCGCGTCGGCCTTCCGCCCCAGAACGAGACGACCCTCGGTTTTTTTTCCGAATTTGCAGCCGATCCGACGAGCAAACGCAGAGAAACGTGTCCGCGCGCAAACAGGCTGCCCGTTTGTTTCTATGTATTAAATCTTAAAGAAAAAAATTACGAAAACAATCCAAAAAAGCATTGGTTCTCGATTACTTCTGTTGATTCGATTAAAAATAACAACAAAATATGAAGATATCCTATAATTTAGGGTCCTCTTCTGACTTAAAAAAGTCTACCATCCTTTTTGAGTGGTATTTTTTTTCCTATGTATATGTTTAAAAACCTTTGATTTTCCAGTTGATCTCTTGGTGTTGAGGGAAAACGCAAACACTGAGGTGAATAACCATTGGCTTCTGTGTGAATTTTGTGAACATTCTTGTGTTTAGGGTGGGGGGGGCCAGTCTGTCTACCAGGTATCATCCAGGTCACCCACCATTCTGAGGGAGACAGACAAGAGAGAGAAAGAGAGGGAAAGAGGGAAGTGAGTGAACTGAAAAAAGATGAGAAGGCGAACAGACCATGTGAAGCACATCAAAGGCTCCACAGGCAGAGAGATTGAAGGAAGACTGTCTAAACCCTGGGAGACCATTGGAGGTGCTGGCACCAAACAATGTCACAAACATATTAAAATAACCTTCACTCCTCAGGAGGAATGAAACTGGGAGGGGAAGAGGCTAATTTAAGTCCAGTGTTTCCCCTACCATTACCGCCCGGCCAAACTCACGTGCCGCCCGGCTTGGACAAGAGGGAAAATAAATAATTTTAATGAAAAAAATAAATAAATAATTTATATTATTCTTTTTTTTTTTTAATATAATCTTTTATTTTTATTTTTATGTAGCTGCAATATTTCCCTTACCGCAGAATGCGGGAATGATCAAAATAGCATCTGGAAAAACCCTTGCCAAAACAGCTTCGGTTTCCCGTTAGGCCTAATTCAAATTTTCAATGGCAGCGCTGATATTATGAGGGTGTAATTATAGTTTCCGCCCCTCTACGCAAAATGGCGCACTTTCACCGCCCGGCCTGAAAAAAAAATCTAGGGGAAACACTGAAGTCAGATAATTCACTTGACAGAGCGAGGCAATTCCTGCAATCACGAGTAGTGGACGTGAGGCCCAAATGGTATTTGAACTTCCCCCCCGCCCCCCAAACGAAAAAAAAGGGACCTAGTTGACTAAGCAAAAATCAGACAAAGTTGCTGATGGAATTTGAAGTCCTGAGCTACATAAACGTAGTCCACAACCAGTGTGCAGAGAAAGCCTCTTTTCCACTCTGGCTCGTTTGGAAGCAGTCGTGATTAGCTCAGCCTTACATGCTCGCATTTCTCTAAAAAACAACCCAAGTATCAATACCACTTCACAGAGAGGAAGACAAGACGGCATTTTCTGTTGGATGAAATTTTATTTGCTCAGAAAAAAAAAACACAGCTGCAGCATGAAACATCTATACAAGACAAAAAAAAATAAAAAATAAAAGATTAGTTTCTGCTCAAAATACAACAGCTTCAGAGGAAACCGAACTGGACTTTAAACATAGAACTTATCATCAAACACCCGCACTTTAGTTCCTAAAATTTGACCAGTAGCAGGTGAATTCTACCTGCTTTCCCTCTGTTGTGTAATCATTTTAATTTCTCCACAGGTTTTCAGTGCTGAAGGTATATACGTATAAAGAAACAAACATGCTTTTAAAACACACAAACAACAAGGCTTGATAATTTGAAGAGGTTAATATAGAAAATCCTTGCATTTGCTCCCTAACTCAGAAAACACTCTGTACTACTGTATCCCAGCCTCACCCACATATAACTGCATGTAACGTTCTGCGAATGACAGTGGGGCGTGATGCCTCGTCAGCCAATCACAGTCCAACAGCTGGCTCTGTCAGGGGCAATGTGGACTCCCTGTGCCAGGAGGATGTCAGAAACCAACAGAGACCATCCGTGTCGGTGTGGAGTCTCATCTGAATCCAGTGATGTCGCCGTCGTTATGCTATTTCTGTGGCACTGTCGTTACGATGTCACAAAAAAAGCCTGCGGCCCGTCAGGGTTACCTCGCATCTAAAAAAAATAGCATTAGGAAATGCAGGTGCAGAAAACAACACAGAAGGTTCTGAATGCCATGCCATTTTGTGAACTTTCTTTTTTGGTTACTTCGTTAAATGGCAAAATTTAAACGGCTTGGTAAAAAGTGGGCGGTTAACAGCCTTCCATTCAGCTAAATACAGCATGCCAATGACAACTTGTCAGGTTAGCTAAGTAGTGAGCAGGGGGGAGGAATGGAGGAGAAGTGAGGGGAGAGAGGTAAGAAAAGAAAGAGTGAAAGAACACTCTTTAAAACACGCCTGCAGCACCCACGGAATATCTTGCACACAATCTCTACACACAGCTTTTCCTCACCCGTCTCTCACACACATTCAGATTCAATTTCTAAAAACACATTTGGTGCAATACACCTATACTGATACACCCTTACACCTTACATACACACCACCTCCGCTTCTCTACAAGACGCACTCCAAGAACTCTCACCTTTTAGACTCAAACACACGCCGCTGCCACAACATACTTACTACCCAAACTGCCTCTCTAACATGCACCTGCATACACACTTGTGCACACACATTAGCCTATACACACACTCATGCACAGACATAACACAAACACAAACGCATGCGCCCATACACATAAGCATGCCGTTTGAGCACAACAGCATAAATGAAGCGCCGCTAAAAACAGCGTATGCTAATAATACGCATTCTGAGACAGACCTAATGCTCCAGTCAGCCACTAGACTACAGTACACAGAATGCATTGCGTGTGCGCAAAGTATTGTGGGAATCATGTACTTGGCTACATGCCGCATAGTGACAGGGTCTACTGGCCCAACACACGGTCAGACCACAGCCGACAAAAATCCGTGCATAGCGTGTCTTTCTTTCACACAGGAATGAGCAAGCAGTTAAAAGGGGAAAAGTATGATGGTTGCTCACCAAGGTGTATATACTGGACAATATGTCAGTCAAGCACAAGTTAACTCTTACGGTCTTATAAAAAAAATAAAAATAAAAAAAATCAAGAAAGAGTGTGATATTACGGTCTCATAAAAAATCAAGAAAGAGTGTGAAGTGCGTGGTTAAAGCCGTCTACAGGAGGACAATTACAAGGAGGGGAGTTTGCTGAGAGACTAGGCCTGATTAACAATCGCAGTGTGGACAAGCTGTTCCAAATACTCGTCTCTGTTGAATTCTCACGCTGTCTGAAAAGTACCGCCTCCTTTGCCCCACCCTAATGATGGGAGTCTCTGTCCTGGGGAGGGGCGTCACAAGTATGTTTCCTTGGCGATACGTTCCCTTCGGATTTCTGCGACGAACTGTCCACCCCTCTCTCCTCTACCCCGCTGTCCTGATTGGCCAGAGGGTAAAGCCTGAACAGTGCACTGTGGTGGGGGCGGGGCAAAGGGAGGGGGCGGTGGAAGGGCTCGCGCTCGGTGTCGTCAGGGAACGTGGGGTTCCGAGGTCAGAGGTCACACGGTGGGCGGGTCGGGGTTTTCAGGAGGCGGAGGAGACGGGCTTTCCAGCTGCCCCTCGGCGTTCCGGGGTCCCGGGGCGTCGGACTCCGGGGGTGGGGCTTCGTCGCCGGCGCCGGGGCTCTCTTCGGCCGTCTCGCTGAGCAGGCAGATGGTGGACAGCGCCTCCTCCAGGACCTGCCGGTACTGGCCCCTGTGACTAATGCGGAACTGCCGCAGCGCCTCCCGCAGGTTTGTGCCGGTACTGCCCTCCTCCGTTTCCTCCGACTCCTGGTGCGAGACCCCAGCGTCAGAGAGAGTAGCCGACACACACTGCGTAACACAGCTACAGCTCCACTGGAACGTGCTGCTTACACAGCTACCCCCTTTCCACTGCAGAGCTCAAACCAGGCTGAGTCATTATACCCCTTTTATGATGTAGAGCTAAAACCAGCCTAGCTCAACAAACCAGTTTTCCACTGTAGAGCTGACATCAGAACGGCTCAGCGTACCCTTTTCCCACGGCAGGGCTGGAACAACACCGCCCCATTACAACCCTTTGCCACTACAGAGCAAGAACGGGGTTGAGCATGGCCAATTGCAGCGAAGATTGACTCGACCCTATTGGTTGACCCTGTACCGACTGACAAGCTTGTTAGTGCATTAATTCTGACCAATGGGAGAGGAAGGGGACAGTTCTCACTGTACAGGCCGCTATTAAGGAGAAGAGCCCGCTTGGGACTGTGCAACGCGTTCTGTACACGTCACACGCATGACCGCCAGGCTCAGCCGTGTCTGTGCCCTGTTGGTTCTGGGCATGAATTCGCTCAGAGGGTGCGCCTCTCAGAGTAGTGTGCGTGCGGAGAGTAATTAAAAAAGGCTCACCCCGTCCGCCTCTCTGAGAGGGTTGATTCTCCTGTACACCGCCTCGATCACACTGCGCCTGGGGAACGGAAGACAAGTATACACGCACGCACGCACACACACACACACACACACACACACAACAAGAAAAAGAGGCTGAAACTCAAATGCAAGCAGTCTCTTAAATCACATTATATTTATGTCTTCATTATTGTTATATTATCAGTAATATAGTAGCACAGTTGGTGCAAGTCTGAGGTCTCGAGCATTTATAATCGAATCGCAAATGAGAAATTCAAATCAAAATGAATCTGTGTTAAAGTGAACAGAATTCACAGAGAGATCAGTGTAAATACATGTGAATTCACTCTCACGCATGTACAGGCACGCACGCACACAGGCACGCACACACACACACACACAGGCACGCACGCGCACACAGGCACGCACGCACACACACAGGCACGCACGCACACACAGGCACGCACGCACACACACAGGCACGCATGCACACAGGTGGGAGGAGCTGAGCGCACATGCTTGCATATTTGTTTATGCTTGCATCCTTATGTGTATGCATGTTTGTTTGTATGCGTGTGTGTGCGTGTGTGTGTGTGTGCGCTGCGACGACGTGAGAGCTTCCTTACTTGCTTGCAAGGCCGCCCCCTGGTGGTAGGTTGGGGATATTCTCTGCGGCTAGGCTGCGCATGACGTGTCCAAGATCAGGAAGTCCCTCCTCGCCGGGCGTCTCCATGATCTCTGCAAGAAACGGCATACCGAAAAGAGGGGAACACCCTTAAGCGACACTACACTGGAACCAGATAAACGCACACAATTAAAAATGCAGAATGTTTTTTGTGTCTGTATGCGCGAGATAAAAAAAAAAAAAACGCCATACGTCAAAAAAACACCACATCTACATCACACGAATCCTGTCGGCTGTATTCTTTCACAAGAAATGTTTCTAAACAATGTATTTCCATAAAACTAAACCATTCTTACCACACATTCAAATTTTAAGACGAAACCAGCAAATGAATGGCTTCAGTCCACTGTGAGAAACGTGACTGTGGTGCAGAAATGAAGCGATGGTCATGGTGAATCATCATTTTACACAAGCGAACTTCAGAACTCTCTTCACACAGCTGGGTGTTTTATGGAGTAACAAAGTAATTTACACAAGCTGAGTGTTTGTGGGAGAATTTGTCATGGTTGGGTTCTTCTGGGGGTAATGGATGTAGTTACCTGTATAGCTGGGCATTTATGGGGTAATTGAGGTAAAGTTGCTCACACAGAGCTGGGACCAGATTGGCTTGTTATTAGGGCTGGGCGATATGGCAAAAAAGTGTATCACAACAATATTTTTAATATTGCTCGATATCGATAATTATCACAATATACACTTAACAATGCTCCATTTAAAGTTTGAAGAGTATTATGCGTATGCCTGAACCCTGAAGAAACAAGTAAGTTAATTATTTAAAATCAAATTTTTTTTCAATATAATTGACATGAGCATTCAACAGAACGAAAATGACTTTACATCCAGTAAACGTTTCATCCGTCCACGTTGCTGTGTTATTTATTATGAATAGTAAGCATACATTAACAGTAAGCATGCAAAAAGAAAAGTTAGAGATGTTTTTCTGGCTTCAGAAGGGCTGTCTGCAGCAGGCATAGGCAGCTATGATAGCTAGCGTAAGTGAAGTTCCGTCATGGTTCCGTTACTAATAAGCACAAGCGATGAGCGATGAGAAATTTCAATAACTTTCAGCCGTACTGACGGTTTTGCAAGGTAGATGCGCATAACGTTGACGCTTTATTTGTTACAGCAATATATTGGACATCTAACGTTGATCCAATATATATATATATAAATATTTTCTGTATAACGTTGAGAAAGTTAACGTCAACCAACGCCTATAACAACCATTTTCGGTTGCTTTTGCCGGTGACTCATTTACGATGTCAGGTAAACACACGTGGACACTCCGTGTAGCGTTGTTTTGAGTGGGTGGGCGCATCAGCAACGTGCGAGTCTATTTCTGATTGGCTGTTCGTGTTGTATTTGGGTAAGTAGAAGAAACGGACGCAAATGAGTTTTATCGAAAATAAATCTTATCGTTATCGTGGCAAATTTTATTGTGAAAATTATCAATATCGTTTAATCGCCCAGCTCTACTTGTTATACACCTGTCCCACTGCAGAGCTATTTTAGCTCATTAAACCCCTTTCCCATTGCAGAACAAGAACCATTTTAGCTCATTATACCCCTTCCCTACTGCAGTGCTAAAACCATTTTGGCTTGTTATACCCCTTTCCCACTGCAGAGCTATTTTGGCTCATTATACCCCTTTCCCATTGCAAATCTAGAGCCATTTTGTCTCATTATACCCCTTTTCCGCTGCAGAGCTAGAACTACTTTGGGTCATTATACCCTTTTCCTGCGAAACAGCTGGAACCACACTGGCAATGAGGAGGGGAGAAGGGGATCCCTGGGGATCAGGCATGTGAATAATCTGGGTGCCTAGCCAGCCATCACCATCTTCAGCGCCCGTCGCTCCCGAAATCCAGCCAAGGCTGCATTCCAGCGGCATTCAAATAGCGCTGAAACAATTCCCTCCACGGGAGAGTGAAGAGCTTACACAGCCAGAATGTTTTAAAAGGGTCAGCGGGAAAACTGTAAGCTCTCATGGCCAAGGGAGAGCAGGAAGAGCACAACACACCCTTCACTAAGCTCTGAAATCTGATTGGTCAGCGGCGCTTTTGTCACTTTGTGTTTGTGTGTGCTGGTTAGTATGCGTGTCTGCAGATCTGTGCACACGTACAGGCATACCTGTGTGTCATTATACCCCATTATACCCCTCACACACATGTGAACGGTTGAGTGTGGTCCTTACCTTCCACGCGAGACTCCAGGTACTTATCCAGATCGGCTTCTTTCTTCTTTGCCTCCTCTGACACCTTGGGGGCGTTGGGTAAACACACTAACACCACACTCATGTTATCGCGACTTCCCTGCAAAACATGCACACGAACGGTGTTATTCTGGCCTCTTACAAGGCAGCTCACTCACTCTCACCCTCGCTCACTCTCTCACACACACACACTTACACACAATTGAAAGTGGTGGCTGGGAGGTCGGTGGGGGGTAAATAATTCCTCCAAAATGACCTACCTCTGAAAGCCCAACCCATCAACACAAAGGCCAACTAAACACACGCGTGGTACGAGACAGGACAAAGTAGTGGAGAGTCCTGGCTCTGCCCGGTCTACATATGCAAATGCTAGAGTCATGTGACCTACAAATGGCAGCTTACATATGCTGTTAAGCCTGGGGTGGGGGGGGGGGGGGGCTTTTGGGCAGCAAAGATTTGGAATGCCGATCATATTTGCAGGCCCATCCTCCTTCAGTTTGAGTGAGTGGTGACTAGGGTGCATGTCCTCTAAAGCATGCGCTGCTAGCCGCCAACTGTTTTCACTCCACAGTCCACTGGTCTGGGTCATATGTCATGCAGGCCAGTGGGGGGGGGGGGGGGGGCTGGGTGGGCCTTACCTTGTGCAGGCATGTGTCCACCACAGAGTTGCAGACCCTCTCTAGGTCATCGTACACCTCCAGGCGGGAGCCGACAAACTCGCACAGCTCCTCGTTGCTCATGACGTCCCAGATGCCGTCGCAGGCCAGCACCACAAATTCGTCCTCGGGGGCGCGGGCGATCTCGAACACCTCGGGCTCGGGGGACACCAGCTGCTCCGTGGGGCCCTTCCCGTCCACGCACTTGTAGTCATAGTCGCCGAGGGCGCGGGACACGGCCAGGGAGCCGTTGACGCGCTGTATCATGACGCTGCCCGCCGGCGTTCTGGATGCGCTCCTTCTCACGCGGGTCGCAGGGCTTGTGGTCTTGCGTGGACAGCCGCACCTGTCCGTGCCGGCAGAGCACGGCCCGTGAGTCGCCGCAGTTGATGAAGTACAGGAGCGCGGGCGACAGCAGCACGGCCACCGCCGTCGACCCGCTGCGGTCCAGCCCGTTGCGAAGGTCCGAGAAGCTGCGCATGTGGTCGTCGATCTTCAGGAAGCCCGCGCGGATCCCGCTCTTCACCGCCTCCACCGGGGGCTCAGGGCCACTGCCGTCATCGGCCGCGGAAACCGTCGCCCCCCGTGATGTGCTCCAGCAGGTGCCGGGAACAGTAGTTGGCCACGCGGGAGCCGGCGTGCCCGTCGTACACGGCGAAGAAGGACCAGTCGTCCAGGCCTCCCGGCAGGCCCACCACCGCCGTGTGGGCGTCCTCCATCTCCACCCGCCAGCCCTGCATGCTGCTCAGCCCGAATCGCAGGCCGTTACCGCCTCCATGGGCCGTGTGCTTCTCGGTCTTCGGCTTGTCGAGGAAGGCACCCATCGCTCAGGGTATCACCTGGGAAGAGGACGCAAAGGGGGCATGGGGGGGGGGCAGACAGAGTGAGAAGGCTACAGTGTTACTGCACATCACCTGTGCAATGTTTCGGTAACAAACGTTATCCTGTTATAGATATAAGGGGTTTACCATGCTTTAATTCGCAATACAAATAATGAAGCAAACTAGGCGGAGTCGAGACCGCGAGAGGTGACCTCGTTGCGTTTGCAGGTGAACTCTGCTGCGATAGAGATTTGGCCCTCTAAACACCTGTGTAGTATGAAAACAAATATAAGTTTGATTGGATATGGACCACTCAAAATAAGCATGCGCAACCTGCAACTGACTGTCAGCGGTTAATGTCTAATCGCTATCTTCTGATGTTGCACTTGCACCGCATCCAAAATGAAAGCAGTAACTCCAGGTCCTGCGGCTCGCGGTGTCCGCAGGCACTTGCGCCAACCATGCACTACGCCGACTGATTTCACTACTTATTTTACCGCATTCAGAAAAGTAAGCTCATTAGCGAAATCAGGTGGTGTAGTGCAGCACGGATGGAGCAAACGCCTGCAGACACTGAGGCCCGCAGGACCTGGAGTTGAGCAGCCCTGCAGTAACTGAAGTTTGGAGACACGCAAATCCAAAAGCAAGTGCAAGACATACACAATTTGCTTTTCTATTCCACGATTTTCACAAAGTCGCATATTTCTGTTTCAATGGAACCTCCAATCGAATAAATTGTGGCAAAAATCGATTCAAAGTAAAAGCATGTGTATGATATTTTCCAACAAACATCATCCATGTTATCAGTTAGGCTACGCAAACAACAACTGCTGTTGATCAATTGTATGCGAACACAGAATCCCAGCTGAAATGGATGTGGACGTGCTTGTGAATCACTGTAGGCATGGGAGCAAACGAAGTAAAAAGATGACATTTTTCTCTAAACATAGAGGTGAAAAAAGTAAATAATCACAGGACATGCAGTAAACCATCTGGACTGAAGCCTGAGGGGGCTGAGAGATGGTGAGGAAATAAAAGAGGGAAAAGGGAGGAAAAATGTGCGACAGCTCAAGAGAGAAAGAGTTACCCGTTACCTCATCTACATTTCACTCTGGCCCAATCCACAGTTTTACACTTTGCTCTGAGCACACATACAGACAAACTCACCATTAAGGAAGTGCTTGTCGACATTCCCCACCAATGACCATGCAGAACGAGTGAATAACGCAGTCAGTGCACCGCCTACTGGTATCGTCACGTTTCAGTACCAAACCGTGGGCCCAAACTGTACACCGACATCCAGATGCTTAGCAGGACAAACTACCGGGCTGCCCCATAATGCACCGCTTAATTACAACATAAATGTCTCTCTTCCAATAGAATACGACCGATTTCAGAAACACGGATGATTTCCCTTTTACGCACGCCAACAGAAATTTATAAGGGAAACAAAACTGATCCGTCCTCAGCACACACGTCAAAGGGCCTTTCACCCCACAACCTGCAACCGGGATTAGGGAGCAGTGCGGCTCTAAGCCTCTTAAAACAAACCTCACCGGTAAGAACATTACACACCTCCAAAGATAGCAGCACACCATGGCACGCGTCAGCCAAATTAGACCAAACCGCAGGGTGATGATGACCCACATCGGTGACCGTGGAGTGGGCTGGATTGAACTGTGCATTGGGCCAGAGCGAACTTGGGACTAGGCAACAGGACCATACCAAACCTGTAGTACATCAGCAGGGTCAGCACTTCTACATTACATTACAGGCATTTAGCAGACGCTCTTATCCAGAGCGACTTAAAAAAAAAAAAAGCTAAAAAGTTGTGTAACATATTATCCATTTATACAGCTGGATATATACTGAAGCGATTCAGGTTAAGTACCTCGCTCAAGGGTACAACGGCAGTGTCCTACCTGGGAATGGAACCTGCAACCTTTCGGTTACAAGGCCAGTTCCTTAACCATTGTACTTCTACACTACACTTCTAGTTACTTGTTATGCATTTCTGAATGTCCAGAATTATTCCCCCGCAGCGCATTAAGGCAACAGCACGGTGCCATTACTATGCAGCTAGATTCCAGCGTGAATGGTGGTGAACGGAACCATGACCCGAGCCAGAGCTTGAAATCCACAGCCAGGGCTTGACGGCGCTAAATTCCGGCTGACGCCTTGAGCCCTCGCCCTGCAACGTCATCACAGCAGGATTGTCCCGGCACCTTGGATCAGAACCGGCAGGGCTCCTCTGGCAGCGGGACGGTCTGGGGCTATAATTAACCGCCTTGCGGCCCCGTGCGTGCAGGAGGCACAGCGGTCATGTTCCCAAAAAAGTGAAGTCTGACCCCGCCCACTGCTGCCCGTCCCCTCCCCACAGCCGGCAGTGTTGTGAAGAGTCACGACACTATCCGCTAACATGTCTGCAGCTCCAACAAGTTACACTATTTATAACCCCCCCCCCCCCGCCCCCAACTCAATCCTGCAGCCCCACAAACCACCCTTCTTAGCCCCTACGCCGCCTACCAATATTTATTACTCCATATCAGTAATCCATCATGGAATGTGTCCCCAAACACACAAGCCTCCAGTATGTATTAGGGATGGGCATTTGGATGAGTACCCGAGGGAATTGCAATAGAGTACTAGTACTTGTTCGCTCCCTGGGGGTGGGGGTTTTGAACGATTTTCATAAACATAGATGCACAGTATCACTTACAGCATAGCTCTGTTGTCACTAACGCACTTGAACAAAAACACAAAACACAAACCCTGCCCAATCATAGCTCATCCAGTAGACTGTTGCCGCACATGCTGGAATTCCCAAATGAATGAGCAGAGATGGGCTGATGTCATATATTGAATGTTAAAAAATCTATTTTTAGGGCTATTCGGGTGTGCTAGCTACAAGTTGCAGGTTTCTCCATCATAAAACAGCAATAAATAAAGGCTAACAACAAGCTAGCACTCAGTAATAAGTTTGATCTATAGTAATAAATTTAATCTCCACTGCAGTAAAGTAAAAAAAGTCAACAAACTATATTTTCTCAGAGAAATGTTTTGTCTAGCTGACGTGCACACAATGCCTTCTACCTTCTAAAGACCCATTTTGCCAGGCCTATCTACAGGCTAACCTACTGAACATTATGCCCTAGCCACGTCCGAGAATGACAATTGCATTTATTTAAAAACCACTGTTTCATTATAGATCCAAATCATGTTGCCACGGTGTCAAATCAAATTCTGACAAAAAGAACCCTAGAATCGAGGGAGATTAACTGCCTTCTTATTGCCAGTATCCTTGATGAGGCCAACAATGTTGAAAACTCCACCGATTCAAAGTCACAACTGCTTCCGAAATACAGACTTAAGAGCAAGGATTCTAGAAACTATCGTTATTACCCATAAAACAACAAACTGTTAAAGCTGCAATGTAAAATTAAATGAAACTAAAAATGTTATTTCACTTATTATCAAGTTTCAATTCCCAAACCCGAAACCCCAACCCCCCCACGCCCCACAAGTACTGTATAGTCCTTGGGTACTCGTGCCCATCCCTAGTATGTATGCTTGTTCTCCTATTTGGCTGAAAATAAACAAACTGAAGAGGAAGACACTTTGTAAGCGCTGAAGCACAAGACTGAATTCTAACAGACTATCTTTTCTACTACGCCACTTTTGCGGAGCAAACGCACGCGCACTGTTAAACGCACTTGCACAGACATACATATGCGCACGCTCTCACAGAAACTGAGCAGAAACCCACATGCCACATCCCCCTGATCTCCGGCCCTGGTGAAACCATACGCTCTCGACCTCTCTCGCCCGAAACTACTGCGGCCGGAAACCCATCGCTCCAAAACCACTGATGGAAACCTGATACTCAGACACTCAGACAAAGCACAGCGAGGCGGAGAGACAGCAAACCGATCAGACAGTTAGACTCAGCCGGCTCAAACCCACACAGTGGGTCGGCGGGGGGGGGGGGGGGGCTTCGGGAGTCAGAGACCGGCCTTCCCTACCTGCCCTGCAGGAGGGACTGTGAGGGAACAAGACCTTAACTACGCTGTCACTGCAGTAACTTTGTGATTCTGTAAAATGCAAAACTGCAACTGATGACTTGAGCCCACGACAGCAGTGTCACGTTCAGGGTTTAAAAAGAGCTTAACGCCGCATTCTCACAGCGAGCAACTTGGTCGCTGTGTCGGTCAAGTCTACTAGGCTGGGAGTGGGGCAAGGGCTTCCCGTTGTGTCATCCAAGTCCGCTCGTGCAGCGACAATTTTTTGATGGAGAAACAACGGCAGTAGCCTACATATAACAAAGACATATTTACGATTCATCCTATTCTTTATAGTTGTCATGACACTGATAATTAGGTGTTCTCGGTAGCTAGCGATAGGCTATATCCATCTTCGTCGCGAGCTAGTGATCTTTATCTATCTAGCTAGATACATAGATTCATGTATAAAATTCAACAAGCCACATACAGTCAAGCCGCGTTTTATTACGTTAGACATATTCTACAATAGATTGAGTTCATTTTTTGTCTCAAAATTCTACACAAAATAGCCCATAATGACGAAGTGAAAACAGGTTTAGACATTGGTGCTAATTTATTAAAAATCAAAATGTAAAATATCATATGTACATCCAAAAGTGAGCTGATACTGATACTGCTTGAGATGTTTCTACAACTTAATTGGAGTCCACCTGTGATAACTTCAATTGATTTGACATGATTGGGGATTGCCAACACCTGCCTATATAAGGTCCCACAGTTGACAGTGCATGTCAGAGCAAACTCCAAGCCATGGGGTCAAAGGAATTATCTGCAGACCTCAGAAACAGGATTGTGTCAAGGCATAGATCTGGAGAAGGGTACGGAAAAATCTCTGCAGCTTGACAGGTCCCAAAGAGCACAGTGGCCACCATCATTCATAAATGGAAGAAGTTTGGAACCACCAAGAATCTTCCTAGACTTGGCCGCTCGGCCAAACTGAGCAATCGGGGAAGACGGGCCTTGACCAGGGAGGTGAGCAGGAACCCGAGGGTCACTCTGACAGAGCTCCAGCGTATCCTTGTGGAGATGGGAGAACCTTTCAGAAGATCAACCATCCAGGCAGCACTCCACCAATCAGGCCTTTATAGTAAAAGGCACATCACAGCCCGCTTGGAGTTTGTCAAAAGGCACCTAGAGGACTCTCAAACCATGAGAATCAAGATTCTCTGGTCTGATGAAACCAAAATTGAACTTTGTGGCCTGAATACCGAGCGTCACGTCTGGAGGAAACCAGGCACCGCTCATCACCTGGCTAATACCATCCCTACAGTGAAGCATGGCGGTGGCAGCATCATGATGTGGGGATGTTTTTCAAAAGCGGGAACGGGGCGACTAGTCCTGATAGAGGGAAAGATGAATACAGCTAAGTACACCGAGATCCTTGAAGAAAACCTGCTCCAGAGTGTTCTGGACCTCAGACTGGGGCGAAGGTTTACCTTCCAACATGACAACAACCCAAAGCACACAGACAAGAGAACAAAGGAGTGGCTTTGGAGAAAGTCTGTGCATGTCCTTGAGTGGCCCAGCCAGAGCCCAGACCTCAATCCAATTGAACATCTGTGGAAAGAGCTGAAAATGGCTGTGTACCGACACTCCCCATCTAACCTGACGGAGCTTGCAAGGATATGCCAAGAGGAATGGGCAAAAATGTCCAGAAACAAGTGTGCCAAGCTCGTAGCTTCTTTCCCAAGACGCCTTGAAACTGTAATCGCTGCCAAAGGTGCAGCAACCTAAAAGTATTAGGTTAAGGGTGTGTACAGATATGTAACCCCTAAATAACCTATTTCTGTCAGTAAAATAAAATTGCATATTTTCTAAAAACCTGTTTTCACTTCGTCATTATTGGCTATTGTGTGTAGATGTTTGAGGCAAAAAATGAACTCAATCTACTGTAGTATAAGTCTGTAACGTAATAAAACGTGGAGAAGGTGAAAGGGGTGTGCAGACTTTCCGGCTTGACTGTATATCCTTTAAGGTTATGTTATGACACTGATAATTATAATGATATAATTATCCTCCATTGCTGCAATTTGAGTGAAATTGGGCGGAACAATTATTCACTAAATGGTTTTGTGTCGGTTGGAGAAATATGAAGCCCGGAACTCTGATTCACGAAAAAGTTAAACTGTGGGCAACATTTATCGGCCGATTTTGGTCGCTCAGTTGCCTAGTTGCTCAGGTCGCTGACCGTCACTCAGCTTCATAGAAAATGAATGGACTTCCGGCAACTGGGCGAATGAAGTTGCTCGATGTGAGAATGCAGCGTAAGCTTGCAGCACAGTTGCATTGAGTATGTTTCTCCAGTCAAGTTGGATACATGACCATACATGTTCTATAAATGTTTGATGGCTACTGTTGCCAGAATGCACCCTTTACTGCTCTACCATAATAAAGGCTCCATCGTTAGGATCTTCTTTGCCCTATTTTGACTTAATTTATATAAACTGGCTTTTGGACCTTCTCCCTAAACCATTTTTGACTGCAGTTATCCTTTGAAACTTCCCCCATCGCATTTCCATTGGGCTTTTTCACATAAACAGCTGACACAGGCCAGTACACACCTTCAGGCTCCAGGTTTCTCCACAATGAAGGACATGGGGCCATTTATTTCGAAGAATACTTATGAGTATTTAATTGTTTCCCATCTTACACATTTCTTTTCTGTAAATCTTAGTTTGCCCACTACACCGTTACATTACGTTTTCTCATTCATCAAATCAATATTTATTTATATAGCGCATTTCACAACTAGTTGTCACAAAACGCTTGACAGAAAACCCCAGCCTAAACCCCCACAAGATCAAGCCAAAGGCAACAGTGGCAAGGCAAAACGTTCATCATTCATCAGCAGGGTGTGTAGTTGTATGGACGCATATCCAATTATTGTCCAATAGGCAGAACGGAGAACATGCTGACATCCAGATGATGTTGGATAATGAAGTCAGAATCGCACATCCGAATCAGCAATGAATTCCTCTATTGGTGCATCCCTTCGAATAATCAGTAATGCTCTGGGTGCCTGCAATCCTCATGTGCAGAAGGAGACTTGGAAAAGAGAATACAGTTGACAGCAGAAGTAACAATGTGAAGAAAAAGCTAATGCATGATGGGAAGAACTCAAGTCTCGCTTGGGTTTTGAGCGCAAGCGAAACACGCGTGTTTGTTTGGCATGACGGCGGCAGTTAGCCTGCAAGTTCTCTTCCTGTAACAACTGAGGTGTTTTTTAGGAGCAGTTCACCAACAAAGCACTGAAACCTAAATCTGAGAATGGAGCCAAGTAGCCTACTGCTCCCCTCCTTCACTATAGCCCACTGCTCACTTCTTTCTTTCACAACAAGCTGTTGTTCACCTCCGTAACTATAGCTTACTGTTCATCGCTCTTTTGACTATTGTGTGCTGCTCATCCCTACCTGTCCATTCTATGTCCGTTACTGCGCACCTGTTACGACAGCTTATTGCTCACCTACAGCTCTCCATTTCACTAAAGCTAACAGCTCATCTCTCTTTGACTATAGCTTATTGCTCAACTCCACCTAGAGCCGGGCGTCAAACTGATCCTGATAAAATGAACTTGATTTATTTTCACCATTTTTTTTGTCGTTTTTGGTTTTGGACTCGGTTTGTTTCTCAAGCTCCAAATCCCACCATAGCTTTCACGCAGATAAATAAAAGATGGTCAGCCACACGTTCATGCTGCAGAAATAGGCCTACACAACAGCTTGCACACACTGTTGACTGCTCAAAATGACCATGCCTGCTGACTAATAAAGACACCAAGATGAGCTGTCGGAGTGAAAGTGTCTCAGAGGAGCGTAGCCTTCAGCGACGAGGGCATTTTTGCCAGGAAAGGTAACAAGACTGATTTAAAAAATGGAAATAAACCAATCCCACCGCAATAGAGTGACAGGTCCACATTATATTAGTTTTGAGGGAGGAGCATAAAACAATGGTATCTTCTCGAGTACAATAAAACAAGTTTTAATGCATTTCTCAACATAATGGGCCTCACTCACAAATCTTTTCAACTTGTCCGAAACGCCCCATTTGTGATCGAAATAGAGTAAATTTGTTGTTGCATTTTCTCAATCTCATTAACAATGTAACCAGGATGGCAGGTGAAATGAGCATCATGCAATTTCTACTTCTATTCAGATAATTTTTAATTGAACTTTTAAGATAATTTTTAATTGAACTTTTAAAAAATCTAATAAAATCTCACTCTCACTCGTCCCTTCAGACTAGGGGTTGGAAAATTTTACTTGTCCGACCAAAAAATAGACTTGTCCCAGACAATAGGACAAGCCTTAATGTCAAGCCCTGCTCTTGCTTAATAACTTACACAACAATTTTATACAACATACAACAGACCGTTTAAAAAAAAAGCAAGGTTAATGTGCAAGTAACCATTACAACACTGATTTCACCTCCCTTTAAAAGTTACAAGCATTTCAGTTAAAACTGTACATAGAGCATTACTTGATAAGTATTGACTGACTAAAATGTAATAATTTACTGTAATACTGTATGCTGCAATAATCATTTTAGACTATCTATACATCAGCCCTACCCCCACCACTATTTCACAATAAACCGCTCATCTCCCTCTTTCACTATGACTGTAGATTACAGCTCACTTATTATAGCTCAGATACTTTTAGAAGCACTGCTCTGTAGAGGGGTCATCTTTACCTGTTCCTCAAAACTGAAAACAGGGGATAAGATTATGGTCTAGGCTACATGTTGATGCGTTTCCAAACCTGCTTATGTCTAAAGCAAGGGGCCAAGACTGGGCTTTTCGTTTTGAAGCTCACTTCCTGGTTGGGCTGGGAGCGGCAATTGTGCCGTTGCTCACTAGCGCCACTGCGATTGGCCAGTATAGGTCATTCACCATGTAAGCCAATGGCAGCAATGTGGTCAAAATACTCACTCAATAAATTTTTCCCACAAATAAATTTAATTGCAATAGGTGCCTTTCCTTCATCTAATGCCTCTGCATGTGCTGATTTTTTTAAATATTGTGTTGTTTGGACAGGGTATTAGCATTTGTTCAGGACCAATCAGAGGGACAGGTTGAGTCCTCTTCGGCTCCACGGAGCAGACGCAGTTTGTACAAACTGGCGGCGAAAAATGCATCCGGTGCTTCAATTTGGTTTTTACTAGGCCGTGGGAAGGCAATGGGTGACGTCACCGTGACTTTGTCCATATTTTTATGCAGTCTATGGTCTAAAGCCAATGAAGGTCTGATTAATTCACTAAAAAACCACAATCACAATAATGGTGAGGAGAGAGCCATATAGTAAAGGGTCAATGATCCAACTGAAAAACTTTGTGTAAACTTGCTATGCCAAAGACATGCTTCAGAATAAATACCCTGGCAGAGAGACCTCACAAGCACACATGATCTCACACACACTACTTATAATTGCCATTACTTAGCCAAATTATAATGAAAACATTTCTAAAATAAAAAATTCCCCATTTTGTATTTAAAGCACAACATAATTTTAGTTTGAGCACACATTGCTGTCTACTTATGAAAATAAGGGAATTCACAATTCTTGAATGACATGGCTTGAGATTGGACTTCCTGAAGGACAGATATTACAGTGCAGTCCAAAAGTATTTGGACAGTTGTTTTGGCTCCGTACTGCAGCACATTGGATTTGAAAATGAGTCAGGAGAAACAACCCTTAAAGTGATCCATCCAGATCGGCTGCATATCTGGCAGCACATTGATGGTGTGAGGCCCGTTTGATACCTCAGACCCTTGATGACTTACAGCCATTCAGCCAACCATGTGTTCTATACTGTTCCAGTGTAATTTACAGCTTAATGTAGTCCCACCCCTCAATTCCCATAGAGATCCATTCAAATGCAGAGAGGTTATAGTATCGCTTGTAAGAGTACCTGAAAATAAGATAGTCTTTTGATATCCTTTTATACCCAGTCAGGATAGCATCACCTGTTTACCTATGGAATGTTCCAAGCAGGTGTTTTTTGAACTTCCCAGTATTTTTTTTGCCCGTCCCAACTTTTTTGGAACGTGTTGCAGGCATCAAATTCTGAATTGGCGTATCTTTACAAAAATCAGTTGATAAGGTAAAACATTAAATATCTTTACTTTGTACCGTTTTAAATTAAATGTATGTAAAAGAGAATTTAGAAATCACTGCTTTTTGCTTTTATGTGCATTTTACACTGTCCCAACTTTTTGGATTAGGGGTTTGTAAGATGGGAGTCTTTTTATGTTATTGGGCATCAGGACTTCATGCAAAGGATAGGCAACCAAATATTAAGTATGATGACTAAGCTAATTTGTCCAATTACCTTTAGTCCCCTAAAGGGGGGGGGGGGGGGGGGGGGTGGGTGGGCTACAATTTCTACACGGTTCACCCAATTTGGATGTAAAAATCTTCAAATGAAACCTGAAAGTCTATTTAACCTCAAAGTCACTGTTCCATGTCAAACCCAACGTGCTGGAGTAGAGCCAAAACAACAAAAAAATGTCTCACTGTGCAAAAACTTTTGAACTGCACTGTACATAAAAAAAACAAGCTAATTTGAATGAACTGAATAGTTCAAAAGTTCCCTGACCATATGATAGGCAGCACAACCATGCAATGACCAAAAAACACTCCCATGCAGACAGAGAAGCAGGAACATGGTGGAGCTGGCACCGGCCCAATTGAGTGAGTCACACACGCACACCGCCCCCCATTCGCAGCACCCATGGAAACCTCAAGAGCAGTTGGCCCGTCACGGTGGATGTTGGCAATCTGACACGGCTTCCAGTCATGAGCACGAAACACAAAGCAGACCTCAACACCTCAGGCACCGCGCATGGACAGTGACGCCACGATCGCTGTCAAGGAGACATGTCACAAGCCCACAATTTCCCAGTGCTGAGCAAGCGAAGCAGACATTCGTCCAACAAGGCGAACGTTAGATCATATTCGCAAACACATTCAGACTTTCTTCTGGTTGTCGTGAGAGTTCCCTAATTTTAGCCAACCACCTGAAAAGCTAGTGTGCAGAAACAAGTGCAAAACAGCAAGTGGAAAAAGTCAACAATCGTTTTGCTTAGGCCTATATCTCATCTTATTAAATGTAATATATTCCTAATTCCTAAGACAGTCCGTGAAAATTTTCATCCTTATTGTCATGTAAATCTTAACTAAATAACATATTTGGTGAAAAAAACAGTTCAGGTGGTCATCACAATGGCTTGGAGAGGAGATGCTTAACCCCATGCTTTCCTTTCCTCCAGGCTGAAATTTGGGGTCTTGGGGCTATTTTCCCCATCCATCTGTAAACTAGGTACCAGAATTGGACAGGGCTGTCCATGATCGGAATGAAGAAAGGCAGGGTTTTGGTTTATGTTGTGGATATATGGATATAGCAGTAGCTGTAGCAATGGAACATAGTTTGCTGTGAAGGCTTGCTTGTTGAATGTAAATTTAGTTCAAAACCTGGAACATTGAGCCACATATGGCATATGTTACACCACAACTGAAACTACCTTTTTTAGGTAAGGTGGTGGTGGTGGTGGTGGGGGGGGGGTAGGCCAGGTTTGTTAGGGTAAGCAATAAGTCCTTTGGAGTACCACAAAGATCAGTTTTGGGTCCTATGCTCTTTTCTCTGTACATTATAAGCAGACATGGTGTTAACCACCACTGCTACACACATAACATACAACTTTATATCAGTTAAACCAGGTGAAATTAACCAGTAGGCCAAACTAGAGGCATGTCTTAAAGATGTAAAGGCCAGGATGATCCAAAATGTCCTCCTATTGAATTCAGAAAAGACAAAGATATTTGTCCTACTAAGATATTAGCAGAGGTGGAAATCCAGGGGACAAAGTAAAAGTCCTACCATGTGTTTCTTCCACCCATAGACTCAGCCAGCTGATTTCACCAATTAGTTCTACCTACCATAGAGCTGTTGCTAGCTGAACTGTTGCCCTGCTACTGCGTGTGAACATGCTGTCCTGTTCCGTGTTGCGGTACTGTCAGTCCAGGATCACACTCAGGTTGTGTGCACCCCTCTATTCACACCTTTTAGTTATGCTGCTATAGCATAATGCCCTGGAGCTTTCTATATTACACTCTGGCCTCCACATTTGCAAGTATTACTCTCCTAATTCAGTAAGTACCTAACCTACTCTCCTGTCTCTTTTCTGGGGGCTTCTGCCCTTCCCTCACCCGGATTGTGCAGACCACTCCCGCCCTGTCCCTCCCCTGGTTCAAGCCCAAACCTTGATGCAACCTGGAGTCCTAGATGTTTCACCCCACCCCTCTGAACTGCAAATCATACATCACTTCATTCATTCCACTTACCAGCTATATCTCAGACTTTAACCTGCTCAACCCATTTGATTAATTGCTGTGATAGATCCTTCATTACATTTTATTACCATCCATTCCACTATTATTTAAACCAGGCCAGTCAGTGGAGGATGGGCTCCCCCTCTCAGGCCAGGTTCCTCCTGAGATTTCTTCCCATCGGGAAGTTTTTTTCATTTGCTTTTTGGGGGTTCAGGCCTGGTTTTTGCGTAATTTTCCTTCTGTTTCTCTGTACAGTGTCTTTGAGACAGTTCTCTGTAAAAAGTGCTATATAAATAAATGAAATTGAACTATGACTACATCAGATATTATGCTGTCTTGATGAGTAGGCTTGCAGATCTATGCTGACTTATCCTTCTTATTCAATCTACTACGCTGTTCAGTACCTGTGTGAGATTTTGGACATTTTATGTTTTCCCATTTTCATATCAAATCCCTGATAGCACACAGACTGCTGATGCATACCCTTAAACCAAGGCCAATAAAACTGAAATCAGTACAGGTTGAACTGAAGTCAGGGCATACCAGGCTATACCCACATCAGTGCATAAAAGACAAACATTTGCCTCAAATTTGCTTATCAGTTAGTGGAGCCAATTCTTATTGTTTTACCATTACAATTGTATATAATTGTTATGTAAAAATAGTATCCACATTCAAAGTCTACAGCACTTTAAGCAACCTAACAATGACAGAGAGGACATATGATCCATCCTATTGTACGTTCATGGACTGCTACAAGCAATACATTATAAAAGTAACCATTCATAATGTTGAGACATTTTTAGAAGTGACAATTAAAACACAATTGAAAGGTGTATTTTATGGTAAATGTTTCTCTATTCTTGTGGTTTCAGAAATTAGGATTTCAACTTGCTGAATTTTGCTGGACTTCTAGCAGGTGTGTTGAGCTGCCATTTAACGTGGGTGTTTATTTTTGATGCGATTGAACATAGCTCCAGTGCAGCCATATGGAAACCGTATTAATAGCTCTGTATAAGAGACAACACTGAACTTATTTTTCCCATATTTTCTCATAAAAGGCTAGATGGGGTTATTTTCTTTCTCTCTAGGTGAGACATAGCCTATTTATAAATACAATCATTGCATCATCTCATAGGCCTACATTTTGTTTTTAAATTACACACCATTCTTAAAGACATAGTACACGTTTATGGGCAACTTCTTGGGGAAGAAGAAAAAAAATTAAAAATACCACACATTCCTAGTGCATAGGCCAACCTGGTCAGAATATAAGCCAACCAGTAAATGGGTGGGCAAAATACAGAATATACAGCAAAATAATGCATGGACAAGGTTTGCACACAGCATTTATGAAACATGGCAGCTTTGCAATAAATCCTGAAAAAAAAGCTTTGCTGATCAAATCTGAAGAACCACAACATTTTGGTTTGCGAGCAACAAACTGGCCACTGGCCAGGCAGCCGTGCGATCAGAGCTCCCACCTATGTGCACAGGAAGACAGTGGGCTCAGAAACCACCTGGAACACAACAAAAACCAAAACCCTGCCTTTCTTCATTCCGATCATGGACAGCCCTGTCCAATTCTGGTACCTAGTTTACAGATGGATGGGGAAAATAGCCCCATTTCAGCCTGGAGGAAAGGAAAGCATGGGGTTAAGCATCTCCTCTCCAAGCCATTGTGATGACCACCTGAAAACACATAGGAGCCAGCATGCCATGAACCTCCATAGAAGAGCTCATGGGATAGAGTGTAGATCCTGAACAGTAGGGATCTAGAATCACAATAGTCAGTGTGAAAGAGCTGAGAGGTACGTGTAGATGTTTTGAAGAAGTGGACATGACCTCCTAGAAACGCTCTCGTACATGTGGTTAACACCGGTGACAAATCAGTCCACCGATTTATCATAGTTGGGAAGTAAAAAATTCCCCCAATGCATCCCCAACTACATGAATTAAAATAAGCAGGTAGTTTCAGACAGAAAGCTTGCTTTATATTCTCTGTGCTTTGGAAACACAACTTCTAGCTGATTGATGCTTATCTCATTCTATTACAAGTGAATAATACCTTCACTGCCACACTGCAAACGTCTCTGAGACGAAAAAATGAGTTATGGCATTCTAACCCTGCTCACAAGCTT
The DNA here is from genome assembly GCA_029718625.1 of Synaphobranchus kaupii. Classification (NCBI taxonomy): domain Eukaryota; kingdom Metazoa; phylum Chordata; class Actinopteri; order Anguilliformes; family Synaphobranchidae; genus Synaphobranchus; species Synaphobranchus kaupii. Next base: position 96,540,781 of record CM056379.1, on the reverse strand, counting down.
AAACCACGGGTGTTTAAATATAGCGACCAGGGCATGGGGAGGGGGTTACACAGTCGTCCGAGAGGCTTGGACTCGGCCAATGCGTCCTATTATTACTGTATGTGACGTTTCCAACAAGCCGACCCCTAACTCACACCATCCCTTAAATCGGGACCCAAATATAGCGCACTGTGGATAAATAGCGTGCTCCATCATCGGACAAAAGCAAGAACATCATCGTTTGCTTAGAAGGCCACACTGTCAATATTAATCCTTTCTAGCAAAATAGCATTTAGCTGGATGCATTAACTATATAGGGGACAAACTGCGAAAAAAATATTTCTTTTGAATGGTGTTATACGCATTCATTGCCAATGGCTAACGTTAGCTAGCTCGTCATACAAACCAGTAACATAATCTGGACAGCAAGATAGTTTGCCAGCTACCTACTGAATTACATAACAAACATTGCTAGCGTTAGCTGGCTAATATTATGCCTGATCCGATTGGATTATTTCTGACGCGCGCCAGTGTTTGTTGATCGCGTTAAAAGTAATAAACATGTAACTTACACCGGTAAACAATTTACTTTAGCCAGCTATCATTAGCTAGCCGATATCTCATTGGCAAACTAGCTAACAAGCTAAGCGTTAACGTTAGCTATACAAATTATTTATATCCCAAGCGAACCCCGTAGCTAACGTTGGCAAGCTTGCCAACTGACCAACAAAAGCAAAGCTAACACTTAGGTTAGCTAACGTAACGATAACGTAAGTTAACCAAGTTAGATAAACGTTAGTTAACTGCCGTTTAATTAGCTTGCTAACGTTAAGTCGTTCGTGAGCGAACTTAGCTGGATTCCAGCACAGCTATGACAGAGCTAACGTTAGCTTTATGCTATTAGCCAAACAACATGGCAAACCAACTAACAAGTTCACCCGTTAATGGAACCGAAACGGTCGCTGATCACCATAAACACAGTAGCGTTACACTGCCTTCCACCAAGCTGCTAGCTTGCTGCTCACATTACCTTCCAAAATATGGTACTTACGTTGTCAAAAATGAATTAATGCAGCTCCGGGCCTCCGAATTATTTTTAGGCGAATGTACCTGTAGCTAGTCGGCTAATTTTATTGTAACCTTATTTAAATTTTTTCAACCTAGCTAGCAAACTAAATCGAGATTTAATTCTCATAAGCGGCTAATTTTTTTTATCCAATGGTTCTCTGCACTGGTTATGTGCAATCGGATACATGTTTGACACCTATCGATCAGTCCACTAACGTAACCGAAAAACAATAACGACGTTCAATATGTTGGGGCGCGAAACAAAACGAGACATTGAAATGAAGTGTTAAATTAAATGTTAGTAGCTAATGACGTTCTGGCCTCCATTGCAGGACCACAGCTCTCCCTCGGCGGCTCAATGTCCTACTTAAGGGGAGGGTTTTGCTTTACGGGTCTTGAATATGATTGGCCAAACAACTGAGCGATAATTGGTTGTTCTGATCGACAGCCGTTTCACGAGAATAACAGTATTGGTCTAAACGTTTCTGAATTGGTTACGGTCTTGTCAAATGACCTCGTTCATATGTTGAAGTAAAACCTATATTTTTATTTAGTTTTTGCACAGTGTCATGCAATGTCACATGTCAGAAAAGTATATCGCTGAAAATGTACAACCCAAACGAGTAAATGTTACCGTAAATTATTGATTCAAATGTAGGTGTAAACTAAATGTTAATCTTTCTTTCAGGCAGATACAGTCCCTGGAAAAAAAACAATATAATGCAGTGTCTATCTGGATGTGATGCTTTTGGATTTAGGTGATGTAGAATTTAGGTGAATGTGAATCACTGTCAACCAGTTCCAGGCATTATATCACATTCATCAACAGAACACAATGCGGAGACTGTCAGTAGTAGGCTTATAATGTGCTTTCTGTACAGCCTGGCAGAGTGAGCATGAATTGTAGAGCTAACTTTAGGTACAAATAGAAGCATTTGCTCTTCAAATCTGCCTATACTCTGACACAAACAATGCATACTGCAATTACTCACTCAAGGCCACCCAATTCCTGCACTTTCCATTGAACTATTTACATTGTTCTCTCTCCATGAGTATTTTTCTCAGGCACAAGGACCATTAAAGTCAAGAGTCTTCCGTAAGTAACTCTTTCTGTAACATGTAAGTAACATTTTCTTCTTTTCTTTTTGTCAATTTGGTTCACTTTTTAATTTCTTGAAATGTCTCCTCTTCACCACCTTTAAGCTGTTACCAGTATTACAGCACTATGACAGCACTTTTTCAGCATTATGCTTTCCCTATGGCTGTGTGGATTATAGAATAGAATAACTTTTATTTTCCCATGAGGGAACTTCAATTGTACTTGCCGGCCATAAAAAAGACATAGACAGTGAATGCCAGGCAGTCCAAAACTCCTTCACCACATGAACCATAGAATACTATTTCATGGTATTAGGAAGGTAATTTTGGCCAAAATAAATGTGCAATATTTTCAGACTCACCTTTTAATAATGTGCTACCTTCTTGATTCAATAATTGATTAATGGATTGGTTGATTGATTGGAGCACTGGGATCTGAGGAAAAATTAGTCTCACTCCCCACCTGTAATCAGAAGTGAAATCTTGGTTTGCACTGTGATAAAAGGTAGAGGTTATTGTGTGATTTTCAGCAGCCATGTTTTTAACACAACAAAATATCTTTCATATGCATTGTTCCTTACCTCAGCCCAAAGCTCCCAGGAATCAGTATGTGTTATCATCAGTAAAAAAGTAGTCTATATATGAAGTGCATGCATCAAAAAATAATAGTCCCTTCATTTGGGGTATAGGAACCTCCAAGGACTGAAATTCTGTATTTGGAAAGGAAGGCCTGCAGCTGTCCTGCAACTTTGCTATGTGCCATGTGTTTAGAAGAGGAGCAATCCAAAATTGGACACAAACAAAAATCCCCTCCAAGAAAATGGTGAAATTGATTCAAGTCAGGGAGAGATCTATGATCTAAACAAATTTATGGAAAAACTGAGCATCCTCAAAGTTTGAGGTGTAAACATACTCTATGTGACAGGATTGATAAAATCCTAGAATTTACCCTCATATAATTGGGTCATGCTGTACCAGGCTATGAAACTAGCTAGCATGCTAGGTAGGTTTTACCATTCTTTTACTCGGTTCGCTCAGAGCCAAGTCAATCAAAGTCAATTGGCTATAAATGAGCGCATTTTCCCGTAAGCAAGGAAGCCTTACCTGTGACGGTTCTTGACTCATTCCCGTATTCCTGTGTGCAACTTCCTTGTCATTGAACAGGTATCCATAGCGTGAGTGGCGGTGCCTGGCTTAATTCGGCAAGCTGTCAGAAATAAGTCAAGGACACTGCTGGCTGCTGTTTTGCCCATAGTTTTATGATTGCGACAATTGTTTTATGTTCATTTTTAACGGAGTCAATTGCTCTCCCGGGGCGAGTAAGCATCCTAATATAGTGGTGGTTAGCCATTGTCCAGCTGGCTAACTGGAGCTGCGGTTACTGGACCTCCATTCTATGTTGCTTTTCGCCGTATCTGTGTATTAATTGTCCTTGTCATAGTTAGCGTGTGATTTCTGTTTTGTGGTTCTTAATTGACAAACCAACGGGGCTACGAGGTTGTCTTTACCTTTTTCTTGGCAGCTGTGCATTGGGCTCGTAGCATCAGGAGGGACGCGGTAGCGAGTTACCGGGAGGGGAAAACTTTATTTACTGTGTGCGTGTGCGTATATGCGTGTGTTTACAAAACGTACACTTAACTGTACTATATTTTAATAGTCCACGGTTGCTGTGAGCGTGTGACCCTCACCATCACGAGTGCCTGTGGTGATTCTGCTTCTTCCGGTGCGTGCGTGAGTATCCCTCCTTGCAGCAAGTCCCTGCCTGCATGCATTGGTTGGCACCCCTAGTGATTGGGATGTCCTCCTAGTGTCTTAAATTGTTTTACAAGGGTCATTGTTTTACAGTACTCTGGTTTCTGTTTTATAATAAACTTTGTATCTTTGATTCAATCCACGTCTCTGTCCACTTCATTTAATTGAAGGTGCCTGAATAGGGAATAATTGGTGCTTTGTGCATTATATACGAACCACTATTTCCTTGGGTGAAATTCCCAAGGTGGCGTAGTCAACTGACGTAGTACCCGCCACATTTTGGTGTAGTCGGCAGGATCTATAAAAGCAGAGACGTGCATTCCATTTTTATTTTTTTTGCTTTTCTTAGTTGGTTTGTCATTCCAGTGGTGAGAGTGTGTAAATGTATTTGTGTGGTTAAAAAGTAGCATTATAAGGCAAAACAGCAGCTGGCACAGTGTGGACCTGACGACATTCCTCAACACCTGGGCGTTTCTCCAAAGACACTGAACTTTATCATCAGTTTTTTTGTTGTTGTCCTGTTGAATTTATTGTGTAACCATGGAAAGTGAATTGCAGGAATTAAGAGAGATGGTGATGCAGCTACGGGCTGACAATGAACGCTTACTACAGGAACGTGCAGAAGCCCAGGTTCAACTTAGGGCCTCACCGAGTCCTCGTGAGACAACTTCCTCTACCAGTACCAGGGCCGTACACTATGTTTAGGGGTAGGAGGGGCATTGGTATAGTGGAATGGATGAAGGAGGCTCGGTCATGCATACGGGCTAGGCAGTTGTCAACCATTGATCAGGCATATTTTTTATATGATCACCTTGAAGGGGAGGCCAGGGAGGAAATTACATTTCGGCCTAGAGTGGATAAGGAGAACCCTAATAGAATTTTTACAATTTTACAAGAGCTTTATGGGTGTTCTCAGTCGTATGTTGCATTGCAGGAACAGTTCTTTTCTAGGAAACAGTTGGAGGGTGAGTCACTACAGGAGTACTCGCATGCCCTGTTTTCCCTTATGGAAAGAGTAGTGACAAGTGCTCCAAATGCCATGCCAAATGCTGACATTTTATTACGGGATCAATTTACTGAATATGTTAATGACAGTATGCTCCGCAGGGAATTAAAGCAGTTGGTTCGCCACCATCCGGAGTACACCTTATTAGATGTTCGGGGTCAGGCCATCCGGTGGGAACAGGAAGGTAGGCCCAGTGATGCAAGGGTTAGGAGTTGCTCTCTTCCTTGTGCTAGTCAATATCAGGTCCAGGGGAGGTCCGAGGTTGTGTCCGGCAGTCAACATGAACCGGCAATAGCGGAATTAAAAGGCCTGATGAAAAGGCAACAAGAACAGCTTGATCAGCTTTCTCAGACGGTGATGCTATTGCAGAACCCTAGCAAACAGCGCCAGTATAACCGTAATGGGCCAGTAATTTGTCATAGGTGTGAGAAACCAGGGCATTTTGCACGAAACTGACGGTGAGCGTGTCGTTTCACAGGCACCGCAGTATCAACAGCTTCCACACCCAGGTGCTGTTCCCACCAGCCAGCCGTTGGGAAACTGATACCCTCTGTCATGAAGAGCCACATTTCAGAAGGGGGGGTTTCTGGCTTCAGCTCCACTACACCGGTGAGCTCCAATGTCATTTCCAAATTACTAAGTCCATGTCCACATGTAACAGTTAGAATTGGGGGAGTGGAAGTTCCTTGTCTATTAGATACTGGGTCTATGGTTTCAACTATCATGGAAAGTTTCTTTTTACAGAGCTTTAAACCCTGGGGCAATGAGAAGCTCCGGACCTGCCAATGGTTACAGCTTCGGGCAGCTAATGGACTGGACATCCCCTATATTGGGTATTTGGAACTTGACATCGGGGTGTTAGGTAAGGTAATCCCAGGGCGAGGGGTGCTGATTGTAAAAGATCCCCCTGGTTCCCAACACAAACAGGAAGTCCCTGGTGTTCTAGGAATGAATGTTGTGCGACACTGTTACGATGAGCTGTTTGGTCAACATGGCTCCGCCCTTTTTGACCTTCCCGTTGTAACGCAAGCGGGTAACCTGTGGCAACAGGCGTTACAGCACTGCCATCAAACTTTAACAGAGTCTGAACCAGACAGAGCTGGAATGGTGAAGGTTAGAGGGGGGAAGGTAATGCGTATCCCAGGGGGCACCATGAGGTTTGTGGCTGCTACATGTTCTCAACATTACTTTGACTCCCCTGGTCCTGTCTTATTTGAACCCCTAGCCAACGATGTAGTGTTGCCGGCTGGGCTTCTAGTATCCCCCGCCATGGTTAAGGTGTACAACGGTACGGCGTATATTCCAGTGGTGAATGTAGGTGTTACTGAGGCCTCCTTATACCTTATATCCACGCATGAGAATTGGTACCTTAAGTCAGGCACACATCGTGAGTTTGCCCCCAGGTGTAGAAGTTACTGGGGAAGCCTGCAGTGTTACAGCTACTGTATCTTCCCACATGATGGTAGCTGACCCGGTGTCCGACGCCATTCATTCTACTGATTTGTCGGCCCTCTCTGAATCGGATCAGTGTAAAGTATGGTCGCTTCTACATCGGTATAGCTCTGTGTTCTCTGCACACGAAGGTGACTTAGGTTGTACAAAGCTAATCTCTCATGAGGTTCCACTACTTGATGAGACTCAGAGATATAGGCGTATCCCTCCCTCAGAGTATGAGGCCATAAAAGCTCATATACGTCAGCTACTGGACAGCCAAGTTATCAGAGAAAGTAGTAGTCCCCATGCCTCACCCATTGTCCTGGTGAAAAAGAAAGATGGCAGCCTACGCATGTGTGTCGACTATAGGCAGCTTAATGCAAAGACGCGTAAAGATGCCTTCCCACTTCCCAGGATCGAAGAATCGCTTGATGCCCTGTCCGGTGCCTGCTGGTTCTCCACAATGGACTTAGCCAGTGGATACAACCAAGTCCCCATGGCTGAACAGGACAAGTCCAAAACTGCCTTTTGTACCCCATTTGGCCTATTTGAGTTCAATAGGATGCCCTTTGGGCTTTGCAATGCCCCTAGTACCTTTCAGAGACTGATGGAACGGCTGTTTGGAGATCAGCGCTGCCAGTCTTTACTGCTGTACCTGGACGATGTCGTAGTATTTTCAGCCACCGTAGATGAGCAGATTGAACGTCTCGCAATGGTGTTGGGGCGCCTGCAAAAAGAAGGTCATAAGGTAAAGTTGGAAAAATGCTGTTTTTTACAACGGGAAGTAAATTACCTGGGGCACGTCATTTCCAGTTCAGGTGTCTCTACAGATCCAGACAAAATCGCAGCTGTCTCAAATTGGGCACGTCCAACCCACGTGTCTGAGCTGAGGTCGTTTTTGGGGTTCGCCAGTTATTACAGGCGGTTCGTGGCTGGCTTCACACGACTCGCTGCTCCTCTGCATCACCTGGTGGCTGAGCTGGCAGGGACAAAAAGGAAGGGCTCTGGGAGAAATCTGCTGGATGCCTGGACAGAGGAATGTGAGAGAGGCTTTCAAGACCTGAAGACCAGGTTAGTAACAGCACCTATATTAGCATATGCTGACTTCACCTTACCGTTTATATTGGAAATTGACGCAAGTCATAGTGGGCTAGGTGCAGTTCTGTCCCAAGAACAGGATGGGAAGATCAGGCCTATAGCCTATGCCAGCCGGGGTCTTCGACCAACTGAAAGGAACATGTCCAATTATAGCTCGATGAAGTTAGAGTTCTTGACACTTAAATGGGCAATGACTGAGAAGTTCCGCGAGTACTTACTGGGGCAGAAATGCATCATGTATACGGATAATAATCCACTGAGCCATCTTACCACTGCGAAGTTGGGAGCAACAGAGCAGCGCTGGGCTGCTCAACTGGCAGCTTTTGATTTTAAAATCCAATACCGCCCTGGCCGCTCCAATGGAAATGCTGATTCTTTGTCAAGGCAGTATGTGCCCAATGACCTTGAGAATGTGGTCCCAGGAACACCACTGCCTGAGGATTTACTACAGAAACTTAGTATTGAAGGGATGAGGGAAGTAACTCAAGCTGTTATTTCTGCTTTACCTTACCAGTCAGCTTCTGATTTACTGGCATTGCAGGAGGCTGACCCTATGATTAGTGCCTTCCTTAGGTTCTGGAGAAGAGGACAGGCCCCTGACCCAAGTGAACGACAGGCACTCTCGAAGCCAGTGCGGGAGCTCTTACGCTAATGGTTAATTTATAACGTTAATAAAACACGGAACTTTCGACGCAAAATTGTTAAAAACAGTCACAGCCTGCGAACACATTCGTTGATATGCTTATCAGCTCTCAGGTTACACTACAGAGCCATAAAGCAGCAGGGTGCTAATAGCCCAACCCACTGTTTACAGCCTTCACCTCGCCGCAGTCACAGGCAATAAAATGCATATCAAAAAAACTCTTGGTACAGTTTCTACAAAAAAAAAATCAAGATCCGATTTAGGAACAATTGTATGTTACTGAAAAGTTGTATAAATGAACATTATGTGTTTTTTCCCCGTGCTCACTTCACTACGCATACAACTGATGTTCTTCCGGTTTTGTTTCAATATATTTTATTTTCTACAAGATCTCTTGCTAAACATGTTTAATCAATTAAATTTTATACCTGGTTATGCAGTTATAACGTTTTCTGAAGAATCTTGAACATTTTTTCGTAATCCATTTATCCATTCTCCAGCAAAATCTCGATTTCCATGGTGCGTACCCATCGCATTTGCGTTTGTACTACGTTACTACCGTTGCGTAAAAACATTACTAGACTGCTTCGGGGTTGATCTAACGTAAACCACGTAGTTTATCTTCTACGGGGTTCCCTGCCCTTTTAAATGATGTAAAATATGTCATATTCTAGCGAATGGGAACGGCGCTGTATCCACGCGTAACGACAGCCCATAGGGCAATCGGCTCTGCGCTCTCGACTGTCGACAGGGTCAGATGACGCCTGTGGCCATTTTTACTGAGTTTATCCTGGAAGGGATGGACTGGATTGCTGTACAAGTACGTTTTTAGTCTATCCAGATGATATTTAGCAATGTGTAGCTTTTTTGTGAGCTGAAAATATGTCACAGGCCAGTGTTTCTCTGTACGCATACACGGGTTGCTGTATGGTCTAATTGCGCTGGTGATGTCTTTGCTGCTTCAAAGTTTACAATTATTTTATACATTTATACGCGAACGTGGCAATCAACGGTGGAAAGAAGAGCGCTTATTTCACGGTTGTGTAAGACAGGATTTGACACCCCAGAGCACCTAAAGAGAACACGGTACCGGGAAGTGACAATCTTTGTAATCTTTGAGAGCTGTAAAGTCATGCGTCTGATGCCGGGACATTTGCTGGGACCATCTGGCCTCAGGTTTACGGTGTCCGAGAAGGTCCTAGGATTTTATGATCCTGGGAGAGACCCTGATCTGTTTGAAACTCCCGCGCACGGACAATGCAAGACTGCTCCCACCTGACGTCACTGAGGCAGGCCACATCCCTTTCATTCAAATAATGTCCACACAGCATGGTATAACAGTACAGACTGCTTTGGTCTTCAAAAAGCCTAAAAACCTTAAAATGTGATGAATATTTATGCTACATTGTACAGTATATACTGGAAATAGTCCTGACACTGGAACATACATTGTACACTCTTTTTCCAGAGGAATAAGTATGTATTGTTCAGTTTCTAAGTGTTACATGAGTAGATATACACATTTAATGTACCTGACTGAACAGGGGAAACTAGGGTATAATGTAATGTTCTCAACAGGAATCCTGAGACTGTTTGTGGCATTAATATTAATCACATTTGAAAACTATGCAGAGATGGGATTCTCATGACAACACGAACGTAGACCTATTCATGTTTGATATCGTTTTGATGGTCTTAGTGTGTGTGGTGCAATGGCCTATATTTCCTAAACGGTCAACATGGAGGAAATATATATTTCATAACTCAGGAGTAAACTGCCGCTGTGGAATTATACACAGGAAACTCTTTCTGCCAAACCCCCCTTAGAGGGGGGACGAAAAGTGCAATATTAGCCTTTTGGCTAGTTTATGGTTTTACGATCATCCACAGCCAGATCAAACACAGAATTTGGGCTTTGGGCTGTAGCCAGACCCTCCCGCACATCTCACTTTGTGTATTGTGTGTAGCGATTGCCAGGTATGACTTAGTATTTTACTCTATACTCTATTTTGAATATGTTGTGTTGTAATTTGTAACAATGATTGATTATTTTAAAGTAAAGAACCTACCTGGTAAACTGTTAAACTTGATTTGTGTGGTTTCTCTGAAAAAGACATTCTATCTCTGTTAACACGGTAATGAGTTGATTAATTTCCTCAGTCTGGGTTACCCCCTCTGCTGATCTAGGGAGATTGACTAGTTAAGCTTAATGTATCATGGAGTATTGCACCCGTAGAACTATGTCTTAAGTTAGATCATCTCCGCATGACTTTTATACATGTTGAGAACGGATGTTGTCAGTATTATCTTCTCGGGTCCCTGAGCCTTTTTGGATAGGCTATACCTTATGAAGTGGCCTTTTCCGCAACCTCTGAGATAAATGCAGACATCTAGTCAGCCGTGAGTGGTGTACATAAACGGCCGTATGTAGCACCCGGTGGAACCAGCACATCCAGTTCAGAGAACAGGCTCAAGAGTATGAGAGTACTTTAACAAATCAACTATAAATTCTACATTGCAATTATATACTAATAATTAAATTGGAGTCAGATACATATGAGTATAGAATCAGCGTTGGTGGCTGACAGTTAATATAATATACACAGGCTGCCTTTTTGGATAAGCTGGGGTCAGCCTGCAGACCAGACTTAGAGCGGGAGGCAAAGTGATACTATTACTCTTACCTTTTCCCACAGCAACAGCGGAACATATCACGCTTAAACCTTCGCTCCGGGCTATTCCCTCATTGGTCTAGCTGCGCGAGATCTACAGTTGCTCAGGTTTTGGAGGTGCTCCACCGCAGTGTCCCAGAGGTGAAGAAGTCTGTGCTCTGGCAGAGCAATGACTCTGTGGCATCGACCCGTGCCTGGACATGTAAGTGTTTTAAAAAATATATAATACAAATTATTATTATTAATATTATTATTATTGTTATCATCATAATCATCAACAGTATGGAGCGCTATTATCTAGAGTATTTTTAGTTTGGTGATAAATGGATTCTTGCAGGAGTTCGCTAGCTAGCTTCTATGTTGTCACAGGCTGTTAAGGATCTCCTGCTAAGGGGGTTTGTTTTGTAGCGTTCATTCGCAGTTTCTTTGTGTAGCAACCAACACAAGGGCTAGTTGTTGAATTCACGCATGAAACTACATCCATTCTCAGTACTTTATTTCACGGTTCAGTCAAGACATTACAGTATTATAATAATGTAATTTAGTTTGTGCAAGCTGACAAACTAATTCATAAATCCCAGTTAGCTACGATTGCTAATTATGTTGGAGATAATATTAATATCAGACGTACTGTGGATGTAAAATGTTTTAATGATATTTTTTAAATAAAATATATTTATCTTCCACTTAATTGTAATACTTGCCATATGTCTTTTTGAGATAATTTGTGTTCTCATTTTTTAGTGATTATACTTAGTAATGTACTTGAATCTGTCTTTTTCAGGGAGGACAGTGAAGACACCCCTCCCTCACCTGACACCTCTGTCGTAGGAGGTGGTAACAGACAGGTTTGCCAAATAAAGTGATGTATAATTCATTACTTTTGCTGTAAAAAGTCAAGTTCAAGGCTTGTTATAGATAAACCTGTTATTCTGCTGGCTTATGGGGCTCTGGTAAATCTAATTTTGAAGTACAGTGCAATTTTAAATGTAAAGCAGATTGGTTGGATAACATTAGGGTAAGTAATCCTTTTCTGAGAGGTATTTGGGCACTTTTGGGCACGTTTTTTAAGAGAATACCCTCATACACATAAACACAAAACATGGGTAGGTTAATTTTCTTCACATTCTGTATTACAAAAAATGTAATAAAAAAAAAAAAAAGTTTTCCGATGATTGACATGCCTAGACAGAAAGATATGCACATGTTTTATATTTGGCGAGGTTTGGAAAGGTTTTGGGACACCTGGGCCCCGTTTTGGTAAAAATACCAATGCATAAGGAAAGCCTGTAGATATCTTTACCAAATTGTATACCCAAGTGGACAACATATTAGTGCACTAGTATAAACAATTCTGGCTTGCTCCAGTACTTTGAAGTTCAGATATTCAGTGATAAACTATAAAAGTTTTGTACTTTTTTTTGTATTCTTATGTGTATTTTGTATAAACTGTATGTGACCACTTTGACATACATTTATTCTGTTCCAAATTTCTGAATGGTACAAGCCTCTTCTTTCATTTAAACTTTCAACCATGGATGTGCAGTGAATAGTTTTTGAGATATTGGCACTTAATTGACACTAGTAAAAACTAGGCGAAAATTGGGCCAAATGGGCCAAAGTAAATAGGTTAACCATTGTCCAGCTGGCTAACTGGAGCTGTGGTTACTGGACCTCCATTCTATGTTGCTTTTCGCCTTATCTGTATTAATTGTCCTTGTCATAGTTAGCATGTGATTTCTGTATTGTGGTTCTTAATTGACAAACCAACGGGGCTACGAGGTTGTCCTTACCTTTTTCTAGGCAGCTGTGCATTGGGCTCGTAGCATCAGGAGGGACGCGGTAGCGAGTTACTGGGAGGGAAAACTTTATTTACACTGTGTGTGTGTGTGTGTGTGTTTACAAAATGTACACTTAACTGCACTATATTTTAATAGTCCACGGTTGCTGTGAGCGTGTGACCCTCACCATCACGAGTGCCTGTGGTGATTCTGCTTCTTCTGGTGCGTGCGTGAGTATCCCTCCTTGCAGCGAGTCCCTGCCTGCATGCATTGGTTGGCACCCCTAGTGGTTGGGATGTCCTCCTAGTGTTTTAAATTGTCTTACAAGGGTCATTGTTTTACAGTACTCTGGTTTGTGTTTTATAATAAACTTTGTATCTTTGATTGAATCCACGTCTCTGTCCACTTCATTTAATTGTAGGTGCCTGAATAGGGAATAATTGGTGCTTTGTGCATTATATACGAACCACTATTTCCTTGGGTGAAATTCCCAAGGTGGCGATGTCAACTGACGTAGTACCCGCCACATCTAGTTATACTGTATGTGGTGCATGGATGAGCCCCACTATGGAGCTAATTTAGTGCCAAAACATAACAAACAAACAGAACACATTTTATAAATGCCCTACGATTTGCAAAGAAGCAATTTTGCAAATACAAAACAGTTTTCTAATACTCAAGCTAATAATCAAGCTTCACAAAGGCATAAAACATGTTTTACAAGTACAAACCCCAATTCCAAAAAAGTTAGGACAGTGTATAAAATGTAAATAAAAACAGAAAGCAATGATTTGCAAATCCTTTTTCCCTGATGCAATGATTTGCAAATCTGCATTCAATTGAAAACAGTACAAAGACAATATATTTAATGTGTTTTTATAATTTTTTGTAAATATACGCTCATTCTAAATTTTATGCCTGCAACATGTCCCAAAAAAGTTGGGACAGGGGCATGTTCACCACTGTGTTACTTTTTCCTTTTAACAATACTCAGTAATCTTTTGGGAACTAACTAATTGTTGTAGTTTTGAAAGCAGAATTTTTCCCATTCTTGCTTGATATAAGACTTCATCTGCTCAACAGTCCGGGCTCTCCATTGTCGTATTTTGCGCTTCATAATGCGCTACATGTTTTCAATGGGAGACAAGTCTGGACTGCAGACAGGTCGGTCTAGCACCGGCAATCTCTGACTACGAAGCCACGCTGTTGTAACACGTGCAGAATGTGGCTTGGCATTGTCTTGCTGAATTAAGCAGGAACATCCCTGAAAAAGACGTTGTCTAGATGGCAGCATATGTTGCTCCAAAATGCATATGTACCCTTCAGCGTTAATGGTGCTTTCACAGATGTGCAAGTTACCCATGCCATGGGCACTAACACACCCCCATACCATGCTGGCTTTTGAACCTTGCGTTGTTAACAATGCGGATGGTCCTTTTCCTCCTGGGCCCGGAGAAAACAACACCCATTATTTCCAAAAACAATTTTAAAGGTGGACTCACAGTGCACGTTTCCACTTTGCGTCAGTCCATCTCAGATAAGCTTGAGCCCAGAGAAGCCCATTTCTGGATGTTGTTGATATATGGCTTACGCTTTGCATAGTAGAGTCTTAACTTGCATTTGTAGATGCAGCGACAAACTGTGTTTACTGACAACGGTTTTCCAAAGTATTCCTGAGCCCATGTGAATATATTAATTACAGAAGCATGTCAGTTTTTAAAGCAGTGCCATCTGAGGGATTGAAGGTCACGGGCATTCAATATTGGTTTTTGGCCTTTCCCTTTACGCATGGAGATTTCTCCAGATTCTCTGAATCTTTTAATAATATTATGGACTGTAGATGGTGAAATCCCTAAATTCCTTGCAATTGTGCATTGAGAAACGTTGTTCTTAAACTGTTGGACTATTCGCTCACGCAGTTTTTTGCAAAGTAAAATCCTTACTGGTAAACGCCCAAGCCTTCGTGGATGCTCCTTTTATATCTAGTCTTGATAGCATCACCTGTTACCTATTCACCTGTAGAATGTTCCAAACAGGTGTTTTTTGAACGTTCCACAACCTTCCCAGTCTTATGTTGCCCCTGTCCCAACTTTTTTAGAACGTGTTGCAGTCATCAAATTCGGAATTAGCGTATATTTACAAAAATCAATAAAGTTGATATGGTAAAACATTAAATATCTTTTCTTTGTCCTGTTTTCAATTAAATATATGTAAAAGAGAATTTACAAATTACTGCTTTCTGCTTTTATTTGCATTTTACATACTGTCCCAAGTTTTTGTACAAAAATTGTGAATCACGTGACTTTTGGCACTATTTTAAGCGCAGATGTTCTGTGTGATTTTCTTGTACCTGCTCAAAACAGTAGGTGGCACTATGGGTCCATTTAAAAGACCCTTTAGTCTCCCTAAGGAAGAAATATCTGCCAGTGTAACTGCAGGGGTTGCATTCTCTGCAGGGAGAGCACCCCCCCACACACACACAATTTTTGTTTCTGTTTGAAATCATCTGTTTTTGTGTGCATTTGAATGTGAAAATAGACGGTACTATCAACATTGTATTATTAAATATATTAACATGACATGGAAGGAGATGAAGAAAACCACCAAGAGATTCTCCTTTAAATCTTGCGTCGGCTAAGAAAGCGGATGAGGAGTACCTTTTCATAGAGGAGTATGTACAGGAAAATGAATCATATGTGCAGAAAATTTGACAATTTATTCAAGACGAAAATTCAAGTGAAAACAACAGAAGATGTACAGACCACAAGAGGTTAGAATACAGTGGGAGGAATAGAAGAGAAGAGAGCAGATGTCTCACCAGAAACAGTATGTGTTCATTTTTATAGCTTTATCTCAGATAATTTATACAAGTATGTGAAAGATACATAGATATACAGTGTGTGTGTGTGTGTGTGTGTGTGTGTGTGTGTGTGTGTGTGTGTGTGTGTGTGTGTGTGTGTGTGTGTGTGTATGTGTGTGTGTGTGTGTGTGTGTGTGTACTTTAAAGTAAGTAGCTACTAATATTGAAATTGTGCAACGAGTGATAACATATTTTCATTCATACCAGGAGCTAAACACCAAGATGACCCAGCAGCCCAGAGAGGCATAGACACAACATGCAATAAGGTACACAGATACACACACACACACACACACACACACACACACACATCATCAGTAGTACACAGGTCCATAGAAACTGGCAAAGTATGGCAATTCCAAACAGGCAGAAGCATGGTGGGTAGTTTCCCTAACTGGGCGGTTATGGTAACCATGAAAACCTGTTTTTGATCAATCTGGCAAAGTGCTTTTTCATGTGGTTGTGATAAGCCTGGGTAGGCCGATTAGACAGCTGGGAGGGAAAGATTGAATCTGGAATCCCTCACAAATTATCAAGAAATTGACTTATTCTGCTTTTCTAGAAAGTTCTGGGGATTTCAGTTCACATTTAATATTGGTAGAAAGTATGGGATTGCCAAACAGGCAGAAGTGTGGTGGGTACTTTCTTTACCTGGACCGTTATGGTAACCATGAAAACCTCCCTTACAAAACTGGATAGTTTGTTGCAAACTTGCCGCTAATATGTTGTGTATTTGCTGCGAACTAAATTGTTTTCCACAAAATGTTGCCAGAGGTTTGTCAGACTTTGCCAATAGTGGTGAACTAAAAACTTTGCCAGAAGTGAATGGCAGTTCCCACAAAGCTAATTTGCATGAAATGAAAATATAAGCTTACCGCAAACCTGTGGCAGCAATGTCAAAGGTTTGCCACAAATTTGCTGGACGGCTTATATTTTTGTAAGGGCTGTTTTGAATCTATCCGGAAAAGTTGAAAGGAAAGAGAGAATAGTTTCATCCGTCAGATCTCTGGTTCCTGCAATAGATATTTAGTTCTGTGGAAACAGACAGGAAGAAGCACACTGCCTCTCTGGCTCACCCAGGGACTGTAGTGTGGAAATTCTTAATGAAACCAAATGAAATTGGGGCAGCAGAACCACTCTGCTCCAAGGAGCCTTGTGTGTGTGTGTGTGTGTGTGTGTGTGTGTGTACGTGTGTGTACGTACGGGCGGAAGTATGGTGGGTAGTTTCTCTGGGCATTATGATAACTATGAAAACCTGTTTTGGATCTATCCAGAAAAGTTGAAAGGTGGTGGGACCAATTAACCCCTTCTCAAGCACCCCTTTTTTTGAACACAAGCCCGAAAATGACATACCCAAAATAAAATGGTTACTGTTCTTGAACAGGCATCATCATAGGCTCAAAGTAACAGTGGCTGTGCCTGGTCAGCTTAGAAACACAATGGAGCCACAGCCACAAGGCTGACAAAAATACTGGTTCAAATTTGATGATAATACAGCCAAAAATGAATATTCTGCATTTCCAAAAAGGTCATTTTGAAACTACACTTGGTAACCAAATGATATTATGGGTCTGTAGAGGTGTAAAATACTATATATTTGTGTACATTTAAACAATACTACAAATAAACTACTCACAGAAAAACGTTTTTCTATTTTAGAAAATAATGTTTTGTCATCTCTCCAAGTGTCTACTTACCTTTTGGAGTGTCTGAAAACCTCTCAAAAAGTGGCCAAATGGGCTTACCAGTATGCAATGTTTATTTACTTTACAACTACATTAGCCATCTAGTTCAATAATCCATTGATTGAAGTTTGAGACGGATAACCTGCCATTCTCTAGCATGCACTCCACACCCAATAAGCTCCTTTGCCCTACCCCCATTCTCTGGCCTGCACTCTGCAGAGTGGACCCCGAGCAGAGAATGAGGGCACCACAGAATGGGGGCAAAGTTGTTTACTGGGTTTGTCTGCACAGGTACAGACTTATTACTGCTTATTCCTCTGCTATTATTCTGCCAAAATTGCATTAATAAAAAAAGGAATTATATCTATGGGGGGAAATCAGTAAGGATAATTTATAGTCCTACATAAATTATAACAATTTATAAATCGGCTTCACAATTATATACTGTACTTACCTATAATATCAGCATCACTGAATTTGCCTAGGCCTTAGTTTATATACACCAAACATATCCCACAATTTCACTTGCCCGAATTATTATTCAAAACATGGCCTACTCCTTATTTATAAGCGTACTGAATAAGAATAAAAATGGGATCAAGGCCTTCAATTATCATGTCCTAGTGCTGTTTTCACTGTCCTCCTCAGATTTATGCAGCTCCATTACCAATACAAGTGATTTCTTCCAAGGCCTCATCTGCAGCATAGTCTTCTGTTTATATTTAGTCATTGTAAAATAAATTTTGTAACACAAAAAAGAACGGAAAAAAAACTTTTTTGCCCATGCAGACAAGTCTATGTCCTATGTGTAACGTTCTCACTGTGCATTACCCTGTGCATACTGAAAGGGCTGTGATTTGTTTATGCAAGAAAAATAATGCATGCACTTTTGCGCAAGTCTAATAACTGATACATCATTGGAATTCTAATTCAATTGGTCAAAATGCTAGTATTGGTGGTTCTCATTGGTTATACTGAGGCTTGGCCAATACTGTTTGTCAAATCTTGTAGGTGGGCTCATCTTGTTCCAGAAAGTCTAAAGAAATACGAGATAGTAACCTTTCCTGTGAAACAGGCTATGTACAATTGAAGTCCGAAGTTTACATACAGTTAGGTTGAAGTCATTAAAACTCATTTTTAACCACTCCACAGATTTCATGTTAGCAAACTATAGTGTTGGGACGTCAGTTAGGACATCTACTTTGTGCATGACACAAGTAATTTTTCCAACAATTGTTTACAGACAGATTGTTTCACTTAATTAATTCACTATATCACAAGTCCAGTTTGGTCACATATCCTTTGCAAAGTCCAAAGTTGCAGTCCAAAAGACTCTTGATATCTTATTTTCTGGTACTCTTACAAGCGATACTATAACGTCTCTGCAATTGAATGGATCTTTATGGGAATTGGGGGGTGGGACTAGATTTAGCTGTATATTACACTGGAACAGTATGGAACACATGGTTGGCTAAATGGCTCTAAGTCATCAAGGGTCTGACGTATCAAACAAGCCTTAAATCATCACTCTGCTGCCAGAAATACAGTAGATATGGATGGATAACTTGAAGGGTTTCTTCTCCTGACTTATTTTTCCATAGAGTTCAATAGGAAAATTTGTCAGGAGAAACAACCCTTAAATCTACTGCATATCTGGCAGCAGAGTGATGGTTTGAGGCTCATTTGATACCTCAGACCCTTGATGACTTACAGCCATTTTACCAACCATGTATTCCATACTGTTCCAGCATAATTTACAGCTAAATCTAGTCCCACCCCCAATTCCCAACAATGTTGTGGTTCAAAGGTACTATGATATAATTATACTTTCCCTGTGAATAAATAAATACCTCTTCATAAGACTATATAACTTTACTAAATACCTCTTCCCACTGACTATATAACTTTCTCTAAACATACCCACTACAGTTTTATTGTTAGAATGCTGCATTGCGATCAAGGCAGTACAAGGTGAAAAAAAAAATGTCATCGTGCCTGAGCACCTCAGTCAGTATACATAATAAAAAGGTGGTGGCGTTCTGTTTGTACCAAAACAAAAAGGGATTTGCATTAAACTGCAAGCATACGAACATCCACAGGTCATAAGTGGAAGTTGGCTGAGCCATCTGCATGCTTTCAGCTCAGTAGTTGAGCTAATTGTCAGCAAAGAGTGTAAACAGTCCCTATTAACATCACAGTCAAAGCAGTGAGGACAGGATTCACACATAGGACGATTTGTCCTGGGGCTTATAGAGCTGGGGGAGGTGATGGAAGGTGCTGCAAATACACCACTCCTACTTGGTCTTTTTAAAAAAAAGCAGATTATACACGATGGACAGCAGAACAAATATTAATTTGTCAGTGAGCTTATTTTATGCAGGGATAATCTGCGACACGTCTTTTTATAGCTCTGGTATGACATTCTTGGCTGTTGGGATCAGAAGACACCATGTCAGTTGACAGAGGTCATGGGAATCTAGGGAGAGTTTTACATCTGTCAGTATAGATGCTGTCTTGATTGACTGGTGCTCTGAGGAAACCTTCATCCTGACCAATCATTCTCTCAGCTTAAGAGAGAAAGATCAAATTCCACTCATAGTATTAATCCTGTAGGTCTATAGCTCTTGCACACGCAAGCACAAAAGCCCTTAAACCCTTGCTATCTCCACAACAATGCAAAGGATGCTATGAGCAGAGAGCGATATATACACACAAACACCGAAACACATACACATATACAACATACACGTCAAGCATCCGGTTTGAACCTAGCTTAATAAAAAACAATGTGAAATATTATTCATGAAATACATTTCTGTAAAGAAAACAGTATCCTACCTTGGGATCAAAATATCCTAAAACTGAAATTGTATTGTTGGGGTTAAAATGTGTAGATGACTTATATTTTATACATATACTTATACAAACCCCAATTTCAAAGAAGTTGGACAAAGCAGTGATTTGTAAATTCTCTTTTACATATATTTAATTGAAAACAGTACAAATAAAAGATATTTAATGTTTTACCTTATCAACATTATAGATTTTTGTAAATATACACTAATTCCGAATTTGATGCCTGCAGCACGTTCCAAAAAATAAAAAATAAAAAAATAAAAAAAGTTGGGACAGGGGCAAAAAAAAGTCTGGGAATTTCAAAAAACACCTGTTTGGAACATTCCACAGGTAAATAGGGGATGCTATCATAACTGGGTATAAAAGAATATCAAAATATTATTTTCTGGTACTCTTACAAGTGATACTATAACGTCTCTGCATTTGAATGGATCTCTATGGGAATTGGGGGGTGAGACTAGATTAAGCTGTAAATTACACTGGACCAGTATGGAAACACATGGTTATAAATGGCTCCAAGTCATCAAGGGTCTGACGTATCAAACAAGCCTTAAATCATCACTCTGCTGCCAGAAATACAGTAGATATGGATGGATAACTTGAAGGGTTTCTTCTCCTGACTTATTTTTCCATAGAGTTCAATAGGAAAATTTGTCAGGAGAAACAACCCTTAAAGTGATCCATCCATATTTACTGCATATCTGGCAGCTCGTTTGATTAATAACGTTGATAAGGTAAAACATTAAATATCTTTTCTTTGTACTGTTTTCAATTAAATATATGTAAAAGACAATTTACAAATCACTGCTTTCTGGTTTTATATGCATTTTACATACTTTACATACTTTTTTGGAATTGGGGTTTGTATTTGTTTGTGTATTTTTTACTCATAACTAATATGAATAACTAACACTGTCGTTTAGATGGGAGGGGGCCTGGGCTGGTGAGGCATAGAGTTCCATAGAGCTCAATAGGAAAATGAGTCCTTCAACCCTTAAAGTGATCCATCCATATCTACTGCATATCTGGCGGCAAAGTGATGGTTTGAGGCTCGTTTGATACCTCAGACCCTTGATGACTTACAGCCATTTAGCCAACCATGGGTTCCATACTATTCCCATGTAATTTACAGCTTCATCTAGCCCCACCTCCAAATTTCCATAGAGATCCATTCAAATGCTAAGAGGTTAGAGTATCGCTTGTAAGAGTGCCTGAAAATAAGATATCAAGAGTCTTTTGATGTTGTTGGGTCACAGACATCAGGAAGTCATGGCATGCAAAGGACATGCAATTATTAAAAACAAAAACATGCAATTGTTAAATATGATGACTTTATTTAAGTTTATGTTAATTTGTTCAATTATTTGGGGGGGGGGGGGGGGGGGGGTGTCAAAATGGCTACAATTGCTACACAGTTCACCCGATATGGATGTAGAAACCTTCAAATTAAAGCTGAACGTCTGCACTTTAACAGTCACTCATAGTCACTGTTCCATTTCAGATCCAATGTTCTGAAGTACAGTGTGCCAAAACAACAAAAAATGTGTCACTGTCCTAACACTTTTGGAGTGCACTGTACTGTATATACAAACACATCCTCCCAATTGAGCAATTGGGCACTTATGCACATATTAAATTCTCATGAGGAGGCAGGGTCCTGCTAGGGCCCATTTGTGTGTGAAAACTCACCGGGGTGCTAAGCAGCTGATATAGGGATACTGTATGCTGCTGGGATTTTCTTGGGGTTGATAAGATTGCAAATCCAGAGCCCACCCCCTAGCTTTCCCCAGCACACGCCCTTGCTCAGTTGGACAGCCAGGGTGATTAATCTGTCGGGGGCACTACTTTATAGGGGGAAAAGATGTTATGGGAAAAGCTGGATTAATTCTGTAGAAATTAAAGAAGAGGAATAAGGAGGAATTTGCACTGTTTTTGGCTTGTTAGAGGGTTAGGAGGTGGTGGAACTGGGCTGGGAATGTGGGACTGTGTCTCAATTGCAACATACATTAGCAGCTTTGGAAAATATGAAAAATAATGACTGTTCCCTAATAGATACCCATATCCTCGGTGATACAGTTGAAGTCGGAAGTTTACATACACTTAGTTTGAAGTCATTGAAACTAATTTTTAACCACTCCACAGATTTCATGTTAGCAAACTATAGTGTTGGCAAGTCAGTTAGGACATCTACTTTGTGCATGACACAAGTAATTGTTTACAGACAGATTATGTCACTTTTAATTCACTATATCACAATTCCAGTGGGTCAGAAGTTTACATACACTAAGTTGACTGTGCCTTTAAATTTGTAATATTTGGTCGCATATCCTTTGCATGACATGACTTCCTGATGTCTGTGACCCAACAACATCAAAAGACCCTTGATATCTTATTTTCTGGTACTCTTACAAGCGCTACTATAACATCTCTGCGTTTTGAATGGATGTCTATGGGAATTGGGGGGTGGGTCTAGATTTAGCTGTAAATTATGTTGGAACAGTATGGAATACATGATTGGTAAAATGGCTGTAAGTCATCAAGGGTCTGAGGTATCAAACAAGCCTTAAACCATCACTCTGCTGCCAGATATGCAGTAGATATGGATGGATCACTTTAAGGCAGGGGTTCCCAAACTGTGGGTCGCGACCCCCAGCGGGGTCGCCTGATTTGAGGATGGGGTCACCTGAAATATTTATTATATTTTTTTTCTGAAAATAAGAATAGAAAGTTTTTTGGTCTCTTCCAAATATGTGAATGAACTACATGTCCAACATTTCAACAACCCAAATATAAAAATGTAATCGTTACTTCATACACTCTGGCAGCAGAGTGATGGTTTAAGGTTTGTTTGATACATCAGACCCTTGATGACTCATAGCCATTTAGCCAACCATGTGTTTCCATACTGTTCCAGTGTAATTGAATGGATCCAATTCCCATAGAGATCCATTCAAATGCAGAGACGTTATAGTATCGTTTGTAAGAGTACCAGAAAATAAAACATCAAGAGTCATTTGATGCTGTTGGGTCACAGACATCAGGAAGTCATGGCATGCAAAGGATAGGTGACCAAATATTAAAAATTTAAAGGCACAGCCAACTTAGTGTATGTAAACTTCTGACCCACTGGAATTGTGATATAGTGAATTAAAAGTGAAATAATCTGTCTGTAAACAATTGTTGGAAAAATTACTTGTGTCATGCACAAAGTAGATGTCCTAACTGACTTGCCAACACTATAGTTTTCTAACACAAAATCTGTGGAGTGGTTAAAAATCCGTTTTAATGACTTCAACCTAAGTGTATGTAAACTTCCGACTTCAACTGTATATATTTTGTGCTATAGTTTGCTAAGTTTTACAGTGCATTAGTAATGTTCCATCCAGCATTTGAAATTACAAACTAATATATTAGTGCTGCCTCATCCATGACAAAGACACAGAGAGTCCAAAAATTACTTTTCTTTTTAAGTAATTAAAGTACTTTTGGAGTTAATAATTCTGTATTTGTATTTGGGTAAAACACAGACAATTGCCTAAACCACTCCAACCCATGATATATGATAATATGCATTTAACATAACCATCATCAAGGCAACAGCAGAACGTTCATGAACATTTGGCAATTTCAGTGATGGTTGCCCGACTAGGTATAAACCAGCTTCAATAAATGATCATGCAATTTAGTACATCATCTATTTACCAAACAATTCCCCTTAAACAGCCTTAACTTACATATTATCAGGGATATTCATATCCTGAGCTGGGTAGACATTGAATTTCATGACTCAGATTGAGTAAGTTCAATAGCCATGTCACAACAGGGGATCTAACCTGCAGAGTTTGGCATACAAGCTTACAGACCGTTTACCTGCTTTACCTCATCCTGGCATCCCTGTAAGCTGCCACCTGATTGGTGTGTTCTGATTACAGTCTTAATTAAACATGCCATTCTTTTCAGGTCTGGTGCTGTCATACACTATTAAGAATTTTCTAACTCTATTCAGTCTGTCATACTAGGGATTGTACTGCCACCCAGTGGCCCAAATAAAAACCTTGTTCGGCTCACCTCACATAATGAACCTTACCAGGTTGAGACTTGAATGTGAGGTAGGTCCACCCTTCTGGGTATATATGTGGCTAATAAACCAATAGTCAGTTAGTTCTTCTGATAAATTATGATCTTGTGTAGGTGATGATTGAAATTGGAAAATTATCTTGTACAATAAGCAAATTCACTTACCAACCAACTCAACACTGACTGAAAAATCAATCAGACAGGAGGGTATTTAGCAGTAACCAATTTCTGGCACTGTAACTTCCCTTTCTTTATTATCTTGAGATGTGCCAGGGGGCCAGACTATCATTGCATGACTAGGGCAAAAAATTAAAATATGAGTACATTACTGTCGGATGTACAGTATGGATTCAATAAACATTTGGATTGAATTCCAGTGCATACACTGGCAGCGTCTCATCTGATAAAAGAGGCTTTTGTGGTGTGCCACAATACATCAATAAATAATCCACTCAATAAAGGTATAAAGGCCTGCTTGATGTTGTTCATGGAAGGTGAATTTTATTGCAGCTGACCATATATCTCCTGGCTTCCTTCTGGAGTTGTTCCTTCTTGATATATTGCAAACGCTGTCAATATAAAGGAAGGAGGATATATTCCGCCCTTGGCCAAAGATCCGCTCGCAAAATGACTGATCGTGCCCTTTCTCTGACCAAATATCTTCTGTGCCTCCTGTGTAAATCAGTTAAAAGGAGTATCTTTTAGAAGTCGTCAAAAACTGCAAAATCTCATTTGCATTCACTGGTGGGAGCGACTGCGGACCGGAATGGTTTTTGACGCCAACCGACTATCATGGTGGCACTACCTGGATAACATCCTCTCTCCACACCCCCCCTTGTTTGGTGCACATTCAGATGGACGGCTCCCTAGAACCAGCTCTCCAACTCCTCATTCTCACACTGCAGATTTGTGCGCTATTTTCTAGGATTTTTTTTGTACTACTCTTTAGCTTATTGCAGCTAAAATGTAAAAAGAATTATAATAATTATGGTGATAAAAATGGTTCCCAAAACAGCCAAATATGGATATAATCTCATGACATGAGATGAACCTGATTCTAGAAAGGGTATAGTACTGTATCAATACTGGGTAGAACTGCTCACATGGGTCTTGAAGAACTCCTTAGTCTTCTTCTGTTTTTTTATTTCACATGTCTGAGTGTGCATTTCATATGCTGTTCATAAGTATCCCCTTCCTCCTGGCACAGCACCCAAGCTCCTCTTGATCCGGCTCTATGTTATGAACAATGAACAACTAAAGAAACTGAAACAGTTACAGTGGTTTATGAAGCAGAGCAACATGTAACGATTGGTTCATACACGTCAGGGGCTCACAGCACATGGTAGGTCCACTACTTATGTGCAAGAAGTTAAAAACCCCCCCGCCCCCACCACCACCACTATTGTCAAGATGCTGTAATTGTACAAAACCCTGATTTCCCTTAATATTGATACTGCAGTGGAGCTGTCCCTCTGCTGATGCAATTGGTTCATGTTCTCTCTTGACTTTCTGACCTCAATGCTACTTTGATATGATTGTCACTGTTCTTGCCACTAGATGGCAGTAGCATTTTAAGTGATTGTGTAAGGAAAAATAGTTCATTTTGCATAGGTATTAAAAGGATCATACATTTACTGAGAAAAGTCACTCACGCATACGAAGAATTTATTCTAAAACATTGAATCATTTGAAAAAAAATCTGTCTACCACATTACTGATATTGAGATGGTGGAGTTGGGAGTTGTGTAGCAGTCTGAATACAGGGGAGATGGTGGAGTTGGGGGCTGTGTATCAGTGTGAATACAGGGGGAGATGGTGGAGTTGGGAGTTGTGTAGCAGTCTGAATACAGGGGAGATGGTGGAGTTGGGGGCTGTGTATCAGTATGAATACAGGGGAGATGGTGGAGTTGGGGGCTGTGTATCAGTGTGAATACAGGGGGAGATGGTGGAGTTGGGGGCTGTGTATCAGTGTGAATACAGGGGGAGATGGTGGAGTTGGGGGCTGTGTATCAGTCTGAATACAGGGGAGATGGTGGAGTTGGGAGTTGTGTATCAGTCTGAATACAGGGGGAGATGGTGGAGTTGGGAGTTGTGTATCAGTCTGAATACAGGGGGAGATGGTGGAGTTGGGGGCTGTGTATCAGTCTGAATACAGGGGGAAATGGTGGAGTTGGCGGCTGTGTATCAGTCTGAATACAGGGGGAGATGGTGGAGTTGGGGGCTGTGTATCAGTCTGAATACAGGGGGAGATGGTGGAGTTGGGGGCTGTGTATCAGTCTGAATACAGGGGGAGATGGTGGAGTTGGGGGCTGTGTATCAGTCTGAATACAGGGGGAGATGGTGGAGTTGGGGGCTGTGTAGCAGTCTGAATACAGGGGAGATGGTGGAGTCGGGTGTTATGTAGCATACAGCTGCTGGATTTAAGAGTGTTGTTTAGCAGGATGCCAGGAGGTTCTGTAGAGGTTTCACATCTTAGGTATTTTTACATATTTCCATGAGGTGATAGTGACTGCAGGTTTATACCACTTAACTGCCATGGAGTCAAGCGCGCTCTCGCTAGGTGTTTTCTTTTTTTTCTACTTCTTTTAAAAATAGAGATTGCATAGGCTAACGGTTAAGGTGTTTACTTCTAAACTGGTAAACTATAGGTACTTTAAACACTGATCCTCAACATCTTAATAAACAGGATAAAAGTAAACTTTCTCTCTCTCGAATGTGTGGATATGTCACAGTCTGTTTTAGACTTTTTGTATTTACCCTGAGCTGTTTGTGAAAGTTTAATGTTCAGAGATCCCGTTGTAGTCATATGGCCAGAAACTGAAACGGCCTCACCGTCTCATACTCTAATACCCATCAAGCACCTGCAGATGACCAGTTAGTGAGATATATACGTCTTCTCCCATTATTACATACAGTATCTCCTACTGTGGCTTATAGTGTTGATGTCACTGATTAGGTATTGTGGGAATAAATCCATTATGAATTTAATTCAAACACAAGACACAATGATTTAAATGCGCTCAGCATGTAATAAGTAATCATTTACTGTATATTTACATTTTAGGCATTTTGCAGACACACTTTTTCCAGAGTGGAAGAGCTTACATTTTTTACATACAGTCCAATCCATCTACACAGCTGGGTGTTTACTGAAGCAAGTCAGGTTAAGGTTACAACCGCAATGCCCCACCTGGGACTCAAACTTGCAACCATGGAGTTTTAAGCCCAGTTCCCTAACCAATAACACGCAACACTACCACCATATATGAAATATGAAAGAGGACCGTTCTCCACCCCCACCCCCAAAAAAAAGAAAGAGTTTAGGATGTAGGACACTGGAACAGAATGCAGAATGCAAGACAAGAGTGCAAGATAACAGCCCAGCACACAACAGAAAGCATAGAGAATTGTCAGAGTTTACAATGAAATGAAGTACCACGTACTAAGATCAATATGAAACAAAGCATCATGGGAAACATTTTAGTATGACTCAATAATACAAAGCTATATTCAGTTTCTTCTCTTTTCAACAATGTCTTCATTATGCGCAACGGACATTTTAGCATGCTTCTTTAAAATATATGCGCGTTATTCCTTAATTTTATTTTTTAAATGTTTTATTTTTTAAGTTTAGGCTACTTTACTGTGGTCGTTTTATTGTATATTTATTCATATTTGAACCGTTTTTCAGCTGGAAGGTTTGTGATTTATACCCGACTGGTCAGAGTCCCACGCCACGTTTGTATAAATTACAGGTCCCATAAATATTCCAATTTCACCCAGTAAGGCTGGAATAACATGGCATTTAACAGGCCAGCAATGCTGGGAAAACATGGCCCTCACTGAATTTCTCTGGACATTCCAACCACTGGGAATACTCACACTGGGAAATGGGGGGGGGGGGGGGGGGGGGGGTGTTATGGGAGAGAACTGAAGAAGATGAGGTCAGTCGCAGGACCTGTCTAAACGTTTAATAGTTCTTAATGTGTTGTGTTCTGGTGAAAACAACTTGGGTAGGGCGTAGGGTGGTCAAGTGTGATGTGTTGTCCCCAGCATAGTGTATTTCGGTTGATGCAAGGGCATGTCTCTATGTACGTGCATGCATGTATATGTGTGTTTGAGTGTGTGTCTGTTCATGTGCATGCTATGTGTATGTATGTACGTGTGTGTATGTGTATTGGTGTCTATGTGATGTGCTTACATCTAGGTCCTTGTATTACTTTTAAGATACTTGTGTGTTGTGTGTGGATACGACATATGAGTATGCGTTACCATTGCACTGAGTAGATACAAAGTCTAGGGCATCTTTTCCATTGGGGCCCTGTTGTCTATGTTAACTATTCTCAAATAAAGAATTAAAATGTGTGTGTGTGGTGTCGGTGTATTTACATGTTTGTGTGTATGTGTACATGTGTGCATGTTAATGCAAGTGTGTGTCAATCACCATGTCTGGTTTTGGCAGGGGGCGTGGTGCTAGCTCTGTGGTGGCACAGAAGGCTCCTCCCCTTTTTAATGAGAGGCTTCTATATTTGGTCTCCACTCAGAACACACACCACTTCCTCCAAGAGGCGCACCAGTGGCCGCAAAGAGGCACCTCTTTTCTTTCTGACCAATCTCACAGAGACGTGCTGACACATGCTATTTACATATGATTTATGCATAAAACTGCACATAAAGACAAGGGCGATAACTGACATCACCAAAATATATGCGGTTGATTCTGACATACTAAAAATACAGTGCAGATTGAATTTCATATTGTTGCATGCCAGATGACTTGTCCACGACTCTTGAAGGTTGGAAACAGGTCACATGGTTTGGTGGCCACACTGGCCATTGTGAGTTTCATCAGATGGTGTTGCGAAGCGACGAGCGGTGGGATGGGGTACAATCAAACAGACTGATCGTTTAAAAGGCATGCAGTCAAAAGCCATTAATAGAAATGGTAGCATGGAAAACAGGATCAGCAGAACTGACGCTTGGTGTCACTGGAAAGTAGGGAGGTGTTACTGTTTATGAAACACCTGAACTTGTTGCTAGCTAGCCAGCTAACAGCTTTGAAGTCATCCCCTGAATGCCATAAGTAAAGGGCTAGCTAGTTACACATCCTGTAATGCAATTGCAAGTGAACTACCAAAAGCTAACAAGATATCTGGCTGGCTGTTTTAATGAACCACAGTGTAGTTAGGTTGGTAGCCAACTTAGATGTGGCTTTTCTAGCTGGCTACACCAATGTCTTCTACTAACTTATTCTGGAGTTTTAAGGCCTATCTTGTATTCAGGCTAGCCATCAGTCACAAAACAATATGATTCTGGATCAAATGATAAGATATATATTTTACACATGTATTTTTGCTTAGTTTTACTTTATCATTATATTGTGTGTAATGTAACGTGAATGGCCCACCAGGGTTCTGGAAAGCCTCAGGGTTCCGAAATGGCTTGAGTTCTGGTATGTTTCAGGATTGTGAAACGCGGCAGAGGAAATGAATCAGACTCCCTCACAATGAGAGGACCACGCTGTGTCTGTAGTATTAAGGAGGTTTTATCTGCAGTCCTGAGAATCGGGGGCTCATTACAGGGATCATAAACCAGACTGAAGTTCAAAACTGCTGCAGACCAGCTGTGTATGACAACTTTCATATTAATATTATTTTTATGATTTATTCCCTCACAAAGGGCGACGTGTCTGGCTTACATTTTTACACATTATTTGTTTATACAGCTTGATATTTACCAAAGCAACCCAGGTTAAGCAGCTTTTTAAAAGATACAGCATGCCCTAACAGGGGAATTGAATCCAAGACCTTTCCATTTTAAGTGCAGTTCTATGACCACCGCTATGCAGTCTGTTCAGAAATGTCAGTGTAAAACAGAATCACATATGGGGATCAATGATGTGTTACTTTGCAGGGATTTTACATTATTATCTAGGACCTGGGTTTTCAACAGGTTTGTAGTTAAAAACACTTGAAAAAAAAAATAGAACCCTTTTTAACTTATGATGGGGGTCCCCTGGAGACCTTTGAACTGGGTGGGGGTCCCTGGACCACAAAAGGTTGAAAACCACTGATCTAGCACACAACCTCATTGTCTTCTAAGAAGAAAACAGGATAAGCTCACTGAACTCTCATGGTTAAGTGCTCTAGAACTATTCTTGGAAATTGAATAAATTCTACTTTACCTCCTGGTGTAAGACAGGACTCGTCTGTTTAATCCTGCCTGCGGCCTGCTTTTTTTTTCTTTTTTTTTTAGCACAAGAGTGCTTTTTTGGCCATAGAGGCTTGGCCACTTCTAAAGCATCCCATTACTGGGACAGTAGTGTGAAGCAGACATTGAGGTGATTTGTGAATAGTTATGTGAAATGCATGAGGTGGAGATTTGGGGCAAAGCTAAGAAAGGGACAGATTTGTTTTGCTTGATGCAGTTAAAAGCACAGTGAAGGAAAAAGAGCAGGCTGGCGGTTTGCGGGCTCTGGGCTCTGGGCTCTTTCTCACAGCTGTGACTGCGGCTGAGAGGGAGGACCTGTTATTCTTTCTGGATTAACAAAAATAACAGACAAATACAGCCAGTCTCTAGAGATGTTCCCAGATTGGTGGACTGTGTGCCTGCCATTATCACTGGCTTCCCTTCGAGTCTTATTACACCGCACGCGCGTAGCGCAAGCAGGGGGTATTGTTTTCGCTCCTGTGTGTGTGTGTGTCTGTCTGTGTTTGTGTCCCGATCATCCATAACTCAAACAATTCTACTCTGACTGTGATGAAACTTTGCAGAAATGTTGACAGTTGGGCAATGACCTGAATCCTGAATTTTGTCCCCAATCGATCAATGCCCGCCTTTCACAGTGTAAGATCAAGCTTTTAGCGCCATGCATATTACGTTCGGGGTCGAGATTAGCACACGCGCGGGTGTAGCATCTCTCTCAGTGCCATTCTAGTTCAACTTGTAGTTAGTCAGCTCCCTCCCTCTCTCTCTTGCTTTTTTTCTCCAGGTGTCACATAATGGAAAGCCTGTTTCTCTCCCCAGGTGACCTCTGTCTGACCCAGCAGGGGTGAGGCAGCACACCCAATAAAGTCAGACCTACACGGACTTTAACTGGGCCAAATTTACTTTGGCTTGGTAGACTATTCTTCTAACCATCCACGAGTCCTGCTGCTGGTCCTCAGCTTCTCACACACTCACCTAACTAATAATAATAATAATAATGATAATCACCATCATAAGCGGCACAGTGATGCAGTAGCCTCACAGCAAGAGAGTATAAAGTTTGAATCCCGGCCGAGGGCCTTTCTGTGCGGCGTCTGCATGTTCCCCCCATGTCCGTTTCCTCTAGGTACTCCAGTTTACTCTGACACTCCAAAGACATGCAGGTTAGGCTAATTAGAGTCTAACTCGTCCTTGGGGTATGAATGTGTGAGAGAATGTTGTGT
This sequence comes from Synaphobranchus kaupii, assembly GCA_029718625.1. Lineage (NCBI taxonomy): Eukaryota > Metazoa > Chordata > Actinopteri > Anguilliformes > Synaphobranchidae > Synaphobranchus > Synaphobranchus kaupii. The sequence continues at coordinate 96,509,342 of CM056379.1, read as the reverse complement.
GGGACCCTGCGATGGATTGGTGACCTGTCCAGGGTGTATTCCTGCCTTTCACCCAATGTCTGCTGGGATAGGCTCCTGGATCATAATCATCATCATCATAATCATAATGCTGGTAGCAGCAGCAACAAAAAAGATGTGGCACCGTGTTTAACCTCTAGGTGACCTTGAAATCCCAGGAGGGGCACTACTCACTCACCCTTGAGGGGAGTGAGCCTTAAATTAGATAAATTCCTTCAGCAAATACCCTGCCGTTGATGAAAGGAATGAAATCTGGACAGGTTGCATGACACCATTTGAGGGAACATATGTTTTGTGGGGGTACCAGTCCTTTTTCCTGTAAAGGTTTCAGGTCTTGTATATTGTCTTGAGACCCCGGGGAGAAAAAATACAAATAAAAAAAGTATTGAAATTTTTTGACATAATACAAGTATACTGGGTGGCAAAAAAAATGCAGTGAAAATATTTTCAAAAATATTTATTTTATTTTCATTGAATGTTCCTTGTAGTGCAGGCTTCAGCATCATGGAATATATGGTTCCCTTAAAGGTTGTGTTGTGTAGTTACCTGGCCATTATATGAGTCCAAATGGTGGCGAAATATGTTCATTAGTTGCTCTGTGCTCCCCTGGGATGATAGATAACCCAGAATAGGGTATTTGTTGCTCTCCATTCACTTCTATAAGGCAGCTTAAACGGTCTCAAAATGACACTTCTAGCACGTATACGAACACGAACGAAGAGGATTCTATCAATACAAACAATAACCAGTCCTCTTACGTATTCTTTTTGTGTAATTAAAATTCCTATACTATTTTCTTCAATGTTGTTAGCAAGCTACCAGAAAAGACAAGCAAAATGTCAGCGGGTTGGTTTGTTTACCATAGATTATACTACCAGGAAATTGGAAATTTGGTTTCTGAAGTATCGGCGCATTAATGCTGTTTCTGACACAAGAATTACCTACCGGATCTCCGTTCCAAATAAAATACGAAAAAGCCAGGAAAGGGCCATTTCATTTTCAAAAAAATACATAAGAGGACTGGTTATTGTTTGTATTGACAGAATCTGCTTCTTTCGTGTTCGTATATGGGCTACAAGTGTCATTTTGAGACCATTTTAGCTGCCCTATAGAAGTGAATGGTGAGCAACAAATACCTTATTCTGGATTATCACCCCAGGGGAGCACAGAGCAACTAACGAACATATTTCGCCACCATTTGGACTCATGGTTTAGGAAATAGTTTCATCTCACTGATGGGGGAAGCCAAAGGAGAAGCACAGTTAAAATATTCTGATGCCCTGGTCCTGCCTAATGAGCATAGACATTTTTCTAATAACAATGATATGTCTAATATGGGAGGTGTATTTGAACATGCATAGTCATGTATTCTTGCAAGTTGTATTTATTTCCAGTTTGTAATGTGGGGTTCTGAGGGTAGATTGCTGGGATGTTATAATGTGCCTTCCCAATGGGTTTATCCATTTCTGTTTGTTTGTGGGCCTCTGGGTTTTGTTTTATTTATTTATTACTTATTTATTTCTGGGGTATGTTTCATTCCAGCGGATTAGTTTAGCTTAGTCTATTTTGAAGTTGTGCTATATTTGGGCCAATGTCACGAATGGAATGAAAAGGGCTCATTCTTGAACTGAAACGCTAACAAAACTACCGGCAGCTTCTGGTTATTCTGAGCACATGACAAATCGCTTCAAGGGATCGTTCACTTTATGTTTTTTTTTTTTTATACATTATTTCAGTTTTATGTATTTTTCATTGGTCCAGACCGTTTTTGTGTGCAAATAAGGATATTTTAGTTATTTTAAAGAAGTTTCTGTATGTGGAAAGATATTTTAGATATTTAGATAAATTTCTGAAGACCTGCTGGCTTTACGATGGCTGGTATTGGGGCATTTGGGTGTTTTGGTCAAAAACAAGAAAACACATTTCACATGCTCCAAAGCAGCCTGTACACCGATGTTATACCTCAAGGGGTTGTACATGTTTATTTTACCAAAATTGTTTAATTCTATTTTCAGATGAAACTATTTCCTAAACTAGCGCATGTAATTTGAAACAACTGTGCTCACAGATATACTGTAAGTACTGGCAAGCTATGAAAACTGATATTTACATTTATAATTGTAAGTGAACACTGTGAAAGTAATATGTTCATATGTACAGCCTCTGGAAATACTAGAAATATTTACAACTAAATATGTAGAACGAAAAATTATTTAACTAAAACTTAAATAATATCAAAAACACAAAAGTGAACTATCCCTTTAAAACATCAACACTTCAACATCTGGCCTTACAGCACAACTGAACTTTGGTAGACCTTTGGGTTGTGTAGTTACTTGGTCATGACTCCAAATGGTGGCTAAATATGTTTGTTAGTTGCTCTGTGCTCCCCTGGGGTGATAATCCAGAATAGGGTATTTGTTGCTCTCCATTCACTTCTATATGGCAGCTAAAACGGTCTCAAAATGACACTTGTAGCGCGTATACGAAAGCGAACGAAGCGGATTCTGTCAATACAAACAATAACCCGTCCTTTGTCAATACAAACAATAACCCAAAGTTCCCAAAATTCAGTTGTGCTTTAATGCTTGTCAAAAAGCTGAACACAAAACACATATCACTTTCTGGCCTTAAAAATACCAGAATAGACTACTTAAGCAATGACCCACGAGAGGGAGTGTGTTATTGGAAATATAATCACTGCGGTGACGTCGCAGCAATGAGACCGCAGGTCAAGTTGCGAAGTAGCCTAGGTTACTCTCCGCAGTGATTATATCCAATAATGCACAAACCTCGAGTGATCTATTGCTTTTATGCAACAATGTTAACATAAACGTTTAGTAAGTAATGAAAAAATATTGAAACAATAACTTTTGATGAACTCATTCTTTATTCCGGATTCTCCTGCTAGCACCCTGTTGTCGTTGCTATTGTTGTCGTTTATGCTTCCTAGGCAACGCTCTATAGAACGCATCTACGCACTGGCAGTGCGGTTGTGCTAAATACCAGCACTGTTGGAATGCGTCTCGGCCAACTGCGTTACTCGTTCGGATGCATTACAAACACCATGCGTTTTGATCATTTGCGTACCAGTGTAAATCAATCACACCCATGCCCTGTACTAACAAGTACAGACTGACAGTACCCCTCTCCACCCACAAAGCATACAGACATACATACGTATCTTGGATCAATTTCTCAGTCTTGCAAATAGCATTTGTGCTTAAGAATTATGGGTGGCCTAGTTGGCCCAAAGAATCACAGGGACATGGGTACATACCGGGTATTGAGACTGAGCTTGTCTGAATGCCCTGAAGGACATTGCAGGGTTACGAGGCTGACATAGGGTCAACTCCCTCATTTTCACAGACAGTGGGGATCAAATGCAACAACTTTACTGGGGTCTAAAAATTAAGATCGCTAACTCTCTTAGAGTTATAACAGCTGTTTATACCATGCACATCGAATTGAACTGCTGCTGAGGTTGTTGCAATGGACCTTTGCCTTTGAGATTTAACCTTGTGTTCTGGATGGGGGGGGGGGGGGGTTGTTCAGGGATTGGCTAGAGTAGAGGCACAAATTTAATTAGCCAGTTGAACTAGAGGATTAGACTGCAGCAACACCAATAAGTTACAGAGGACGTCTAACAATCACAGCGAGTCAGGACATCTATTTATCTCTCTCGCTGATGATGGTGCGTCCTACAGAACAGCGGGCACACCACTGCGATGGACCTCCGGTATTTCACTTAATCCACCTCAGCTTTGATTTGCATGTGACAACCATATAGCATTAGTCTTGTGGAGTACTTTGGCTGCTGGGCTGTAGGATATTGTGTTTCTCCACCCAGTTGTCTTGTCTCACAACATGAGAACCTACTCGGTTCCTGATAGTGAGGTCTGAGCAGTGGCACTTTTTTTTCTATCGCTACAATTTTGTTGTGTGAGGCCTTCTTTCAGAATTTAAGTAGTGGAAAGCTGCAAGTGGCAAGATTTCCCAAGTTAACATTCCCACATCTTTCGGAAAAAAATGAACAAAGTAACAAAAAATAATAGGTACATGCATGTGGCCTGTGCTCTTCCCGGACAGTTGCCGTGGTTACGCACAGCATTACAAAGCAGCAGTGTCCGCACGACTCCGTGCAGACAGACAGCACAGGCAGCCACGTGGGGTTGTCGAAGCGGTTCTCCTCCATGGCCCTGAAGTGATGTCATTTGTTGGAATGCTCAGACGTCCCTTGGAAAAACACTGCTACCGCAATGCACAAGTGGATTTTGTGGATGGAGTTTTTTTGGACAGCTCTGTTGAAGCTTCTGCCTACTGGACCAAGGCTGGGCTTTGACGGAACATTTAAAAAAAAAATGCTTTTCAACATGCGATTCAAATCTTAAACCGAGGCGTTAATTGTAAATTTAAAAATACCATGTCACTTGTGTGCTGCTTTTTTTGTTTCTGTGCTTATGCTATTTACTCATTCTTTTCCAAACAGCCACTCACAAGAGAAGATCTGAAGTCAAATATTATATAATCGAAAGGCCTAAAACAAGGTTACCTTTGTGTGGTGAGTGCAGTTAGGGAAACTGGCAATCTGTGGCAATGGAAAATAATTACATGTGACAAACAGAAATAGTTCCCAAGCGTGGGTTCCACAAATAGCTCTGCCCTGCAACAAATGTGCTAGGGACTGATCTCGGCATGCACACATTACAAAAAACCCACTGTAAAATATTGCACTGCCATTCATGAGCTTAAAACTAATTTCAAAGTTACAGTAGTTCAAATATTTACTTATTATAATATTCTATAATATTCTTCCTTGACAAATGCCTTTATGCAGGGTGTCTTGCTCATAACAGCTTTTATCTGTTAAGGAATTTGCACGTGTGAAACACATGTACAGTATGCGTCTTATATGGTACTCATTTGGCACTCAAGGCCTGTACTGTATACACTTATCAGATCAAAAACGTCTACGACGTAAAAAAAGCCAAGTTACTCACGCATAGCCTACATAGCGCTGTCCATAAGTTCTTAATTCCAACTTGCAAAAACTAGGCCTGCCTTTAAAAGTCTTGATATCAAAATGTGGCCAAGTTACAACTAACAATATTGCCTATCGTAGCTCACACTAAATAAACTAGCTCTATTCCAAAGCAATGCTATCCAAACTTTCCTAAATTATTTAATGCAACTTGGCCCTCAATTCTTAATGTAGGCTATTATCGTAAATCCTAGTTAATTTTATGGTGACCTTGTGTTATGTGTGAAAAGGATAAAGTGAACAGAGCTGAAGTGAGAGAGTGCAGTTTTAACCACTAAGCCACAGTAGCTTCTTGGAAAGCATGAAGCATTAACTACATTAACATTAAAAAACATTAGTATGAAGTGTTTTTATTGGACGATAAGCTTGATGAGCAGGTATACGGACCATACCCTCAAATAATAGCCTAATTCTCCCCATTGGACAACATCGCGACAGAGGCAGGCAGTTTGGCAGGAAAATGGGAAGAAGAAGAAGAAGAAGAAGAAGAAGAAGAAGAAGAAGAAGAAGAAGAAGAAGAAGAAGAAGAAGAAGAAGAAGAAGAAGAAGAAGAAGAAGAAGAAGAAGAAGAAGAAGAAGAAGAAGAAGAAGAAGAAGAAGAAGAAGAAGAAGAAGAAGAAGAAGAAGAAGAAGAAGAAGAAAGTTTGGGGCTTTATTGTGTGGATGTGTGAAGTTGTATCTGAATGCTGTGTGGTTACATGAGGTCAGAACATACAGATGTTAATGTTTTTAAGGGCTGAGAGTCTATGGTCATTGTGGTTACTTCTGTAGGAAACCCTGAAAAGTGCCAAACTCTCGGTGCTGTATAGGTATGGGGCATGCCCCACCAAGCCGTAACTTGGCGGATGGCATACCTGCCATCCCAATATTTGTGAAAATATAGTAGCTTCTGTTCAACTTTCATGGATACCATATATGGACATCACCAGCGTGAACAAAAACACTCAAAGCCAAATGACTCCTCAAATCTGATCTGAAAGATTTTCCTCACAATATCTTACCATGATCATACAATATCCTCAAAAAATATCTCTACTGTTGCCAATGGAAATGTTTGAGCAAACTTGAAAAAGCAACAAAATGCATTAATCTCATTTACACACAAGAGAGCGCTGTTGTGTAATCTGAATTTTTTTCATACTTCTGCACAGCATTCAAATTGTTCTAATTCTGAGGTACAGCATTTTCCCAGATTGGGTGACAGTGCATGTATTTTTTTACATGTATGTGTGCATGGGAGCTTGAGCGTGGTTACTAAGATATGCACAGGAGAGCAGATCCTTTCAACAGTGGGCTGAATATGCAGACTTCAAAGCGTTGGGAAACTTGGGTCTTCTAGCACGGAGGATGCACTGCACCCAGCTGAAAGCATGTGTAGCCTTGAGCCAGGTTCCAGTGTCAAGCCACACTATCTGACATCGCTTGTGTCTATACAGACATTCGTGCAGTGGACAGACATACAGTTGAAGTCGGAGGTTTACATACACTTACGTTGAAGTCATTAAAACAAATTTTTAACCACTCCACAGATTTCACGTTAGCAAACTACAGTGTTGGCAAGTCAGTTAGGACATCTACTTTGTGCATGACAAGTCATTTTTCCAACAATTGTTTACAGACAGATTATTTCACTTTTAATTCACTATATCACAATTCCAGTGGGTCAGAAGTTGACATACACTAAGTTGACTGTGCCTTTAAATTTTGAATATTTGGTTGCATATCCTTTGCGTGCCATGACTTCCTGATGTCTGTGACCCAACAACATCAAAAGACTCTTGATATCTTATTTTCTGGTACTCTTACAAGCGATACTATAACGTCTCTGCATTTGAATGGATCTCTATGGGAATTCGGGGGTGGGACTAGATTTAGCTGTCAATTATGCTGGAACAGTATGGAATACATGATTGGTAAAATGGCTGTAAGTCATCAAGGGTCTGAGGTATCAAACAAGCCTCGAACCATCACTCTGCTGCCAGATATGCAGTAGATATGGATGGATCACTTTAATGGTGGTTTCTCCTGACAAATTTTCCTCTTGAACTCTATGGAAAAATAAGTCAGGAGAAGAAACCCTTCAAGTTATCCATCCATATCTACTGTATTTCTGGCAGCAGAGTGATGATTTAAGGCTTGTTTGATACGTCAGACCCTTGATGACTTAGAGCCATTTAGCCAGCCATGTGTTTCCATACTGTTCCAGTGTAATGTACTGCTAAATCTAGTCCCACCCCTCAATTCCCATAGAGATCCATTCAAATGCAGAGACGTTATAGTATCACTTGTAAGAGTACCAGAAAATAAGATATCATGAGTCTTTTGATATTGTTGGGTCACAGACATCAGGAAGCCATGGCATGCAAAGGATATGCGACCAAATATTCAAAATTTAAAGGCACAGTCAACTTAGTGTATGTAAACTTCTGACCCACTGGAATTGTGATATAGTGAATTAAAAGTGAAATAATCTGTCTGTAAACAATTACTTGTGTCATGCACAAAGTAGATGTCCTAACTGACTTGCCAACACTATAGTTTGCTAACATGAAATCTGTGGAGTGGTTAAAAATTAGTTTCAATGACTTCAACCTAAGTGTATGTAAACTTCCGACTTCAACTGTACGTTTTCAGTCATATTTTCATCATAAGGGTCAATGTGCCTTCTTTTGAGTTTCCATGACTCCCTCAAACAAGTCTTTTAAGATTGTCATGTGGATCCTTGATCAGTGATTTACTGATCCCACAACACCCAATTCTGACTAACTAGCAAAACAGCCCAACTCATTACCTTATTGATACTAAGTAATGAGAATATTTAAATATGAATGCTAATGCAGTCCCTTCAACATACAGCAACAGTAGTCAAGAAAGAATCTAGCTGAAGGGCAGGCCAAATGTTAACCACAGTTCAGAATATGTATTAGGATTTGACCATTCAATTATTTTATCATTGTTATGTTTTGAGGCTCATATGTTTTGACTACCATGGCCAATAAAACAGCAGATTTTGTGGAAAATAACTTGCTGAAGGCGATTCCAAAATTGTATAACATTCAAAGTATTTACAGCCAGTGAACTCATCTATCAGCCAAGAAGCCAAAAGCCACGGTCGCCTAGCCACATGACCAACGAAATACACAAATAAATTAATAAATATTTTAAATCATCTCAAAAATCAACAAGAAAACTGAGAACGCTGTGGCTATCATTGGTCAATAGCCTACATCGGGTTGCTGGAGTGACAGCTTGAACTCGTCCCATCTGTAGCTAGTTCGTTCACACCTACGACTTAGAACTTCTCACTGACGTATCTTAAGGATTCGTTATTTTTATGATTCCGTTTCATACCTATGTGTCAGAATGGCGCATGCAACACATACCCCGCCGAAGTGTTAAAGGTATAAACCCCAATTACACTTGAAATAGGCTTCTGTGTTCAGTTTTACTTCTGCGTCCTGGTGATAGAATTATCATTTAGGCTACAACGCATTAACTGCGTCGCCAGTGACGGTTATCCGCACAGTGACATAACATCTTCCGCTTTTCGCATACTTTCCCTTCCTAAAACTAGATTGCAACACTTCTCGACAGTTCGATCCCTCTGGGGAAAAGTAGTTTTCAAAAACTACCAATCTCAAACAAGCACTGCATTTAAAGTGCACTAGGTCAGTTTAATAACATGCTAATTCAGCTAGCGTCTACTCTAAACGGGTCATTCTCTACTGTAGTGGACCAGACGTTGTTTTCATGGAGGACAGGAGAAGTAGAAATGTAGTAACTCAGGGGGCGTCTCCACTCTCCAGTCCCAGCAACTTTTCGTAAAAGCTCCTCCCTCGTGCGCAGCTGCTGAACATTTATACATATGCGAGGCATTAGCTGTAGAAGCAGAAGGGCTTCGGTGACTACAAAGGAATTACTTCAGCAAAACAGATAAGTTCACACATTTCGATAAAGTGGTAGGGTAATTCTGGAAGTACAACTTTACTTTCTCTGGACTATTGTTTGCGAAACGCAAGCTGTGGCTTCCTTCGTACATGCAAGGATCTAGCAAGTTGTTGGCGTGAGGGTAACTTGGAAATACTCGGAAGAAATGTCTGCAACAATTCTGTCTGATTTCTACGACATCGACATGCTGTACAAGGTAATGGCTGTTTGCGAGCAATTTTTTTGTCATTGAAAACGCAATTATGTATTTTGGCGAAGCAGTTTAAAAAAAAAACCGCAGTTATATTTTGTACGCACAGTGAAATTACTTTTTCCAAGAGACTCAGCTTGCTCTTGGTTGCAGCTTGATTAGCTTATTTAAGTGAGAGCATTGCACACGCGGTCTTGTTTTTCACATTTGCAACGCAGTAGTCATTTTAAATTGGTTATTTGCTTGTTAAGTAGAATCTTCATTTTACCTGACCTTGTTTTCTTTTCTTTTTTACCAACAGCAGGATAAAGGCCTTAATATAAATGCATTTCTTGACAAGAAGGCGGTGGGTACTCCACTAAGCATGTCCAGTTGCTCTTACACGCGGGGCTTTTTCCGAAGTAATTCGACCAGCAACGTGGACTCTGTTATTAACAGCAACAGGTATCTAGGCGGCCCTTGCAGCAGTAACCTCGTGGAGAACTCGAGCTGCAGCAGCGACACAACTGCCATCATGAACAAGGAGAACAAGTTCCGGGACCGCGCGTACAGCGAGAGCGGGGAGCGCAGCCAGCAGCTACGAGAGCTCCTGCAACAGAAACACGGCTCTCAGATCAACTCCACCCGCTACAAAACCGAGTTGTGTCGACCTTTCGAGGAGAACGGAACATGCAAATACGGAGAGAAGTGTCAGTTCGCTCACGGGTATCACGAGCTGAGAAATCTGTCCCGTCACCCCAAGTACAAAACCGAGCGCTGTCGTACCTTCCATACGACTGGCTACTGTCCATACGGGCCTCGCTGCCATTTTATCCACAACGCAGACGAACGCAGACCGGTGCCCACCAATGCAAACATACAGGGAGAACCAAAACTGGCTCGGGAGCTATGCGGTTTTGGGCAGCATGTTAATTTCAATCGAAATGACAGACCGAAGCTGCACCATAGCATAAGTTTCTCCGGGTTTGCGAGCGACTGCGGACTCGAGTCGGCCTTTGAGGGTCAGACATCACGCACACCTCCGCCACCCTACTCGCACCCCTGCTCCTCAAATATTTATGAGGACAGCCTTTCTCCGATCCCCCTATCATGTGTGAACAGTCCCCTCTCTCTCCCAGGACAGGATCTGAAGGCCCTGCTCGCACCCCTAGCCATTCACGCGCAGAACGGTTATAACCAGCTCGGTTGTGGCTTCTACGGAAACCTACAGGCCGACGTTTGCCCAGCTTCACCCCAATATAGAATCTCTCTGCGCCGCCTTTCCGAGTCGCCAGTGTTCGATTCACCTCCAAGTCCACCCAACACCCCATCAGACCGGGAGAGCTGCGTGAGCGGGTCCCGCAGCTCCTCTGGGAGTCTCAGTGGCTCTGAATCACCAAGTTTGGATGCTGGAAGACGTTTGCCAATCTTCAGCAGGCTGTCGATTTCAGATGACTGACCAGCTGCATTATTAACCCGTGTTGGCTGTCATTTCCTATAGGGCGGAAAGGACTTTGAGTGAACCTAAAATCATTTCGGTCTTGTTTCCTAACTTCAGGCATGTACCGATCAAAATGCGATAACGTATATGATAAACGTTTGCAAACAGGTAACGGCATTAGTATGCTAACACAAAGCTAACTATACCTGCGAACAGAAAGTGCATTCCATATGTAGTCAGTTCGTCTATATGGCAACCTGCGTAAAGTTTGTAAATGCCAGGTTTATATTCTACAACTTTATAACGACTTTTAATGTTCTACCATGAATATGCCTTGATGTGAGTACATGTTTTCAAACTTGTTTGTTAGTTCATGAAACTTTCCAAACTTCCATTCCAAAGTTTGATACAGAGCGCCACGCAGTGGCCTTGGTTCGTTAGTGCAGCTGGTTGGTTAAAAGCACTGTTCATATTGGGGAAAATCAACGCAGATGGTTCAGAATATTTTTTTTAGCTGTTGAATGATTATATAGCGTTCGCAATTTGCTATGAAACTATTTAACTTATTTATTACATTAAGTATAGGCTACGTCTGAATTTTGTTTGTCCATACTATATTTATCAAGTATGAAGCAATAGATCAGTATTCTTGTTTAAATTATGATTGCCATTATTAATCTGCAGAACCTGAAGTGTCCTTTCACAGTAATATATATTTTTTGTTACTTCACTTGGTTATTTTATTGTAAATGAGATCTTAATTTAAGAGAATGTATGTAATATTTATTTCATTAATTTTGTTTTCATGTTTACGTTTATATAATGATCTTTGTAATTTACTTGGGAGGTCTGGCTTCAAAGTGTTTTGGGTGGATCTCTGGAATGTAAAAGAGGTTTGCAGGCCGTCCAAATTTGAAATGACTAAGGGGTGTTTTTTTTGTTTTTTTGTCCGTTTTTGGTGACAGACCCTGTGTTTAAAGTAAATTGGCCAAAAAAAAAAAAAGTGTTTTGTACGAGATCTCACTGTGATTCACACCACGTGCCACAGGATGTAGCAGTCCCTTGTGTCCTAGTGTTACGGTGCTGTAGCACCCACAGGCCTTTGGAATCTTAAGTGCCTGAAGATTGTCCAGGTGCAGTGTTGTTTAACAGTTATGTTCAAGTCCTGTGAATTGAATGTATTGTTTTTGATATGCTGTAGACGTTGCCACCTCACCCCACCCATATTGCCACCTTTCTGATATTATATATATTCTTTGTAAATCAGCATTTATTTTTGTAAAGCTGGTAATCTTTCCCTTTGTTTTCTTCCCATTCCTAAACTCTATTTAAATAAAAGATGTTTTTGTTCAATTTAAATTTGAAAGTAGGAATCTTTCAGTTCTCAGATTTCTTTTTTTGTGGGGGGGGTGGGTGGGTGGGGGTCTGGTCTGTACATAGTTGGTAGGGATGCGGACTATGTACTTTGACTACTTTATCAGGAGTAAAGCTTATTTTGAATGTAAGAAACTAATTGGACAAAGACACAAGTTGCAATGCACGTTTTTTTTCCGGGAGACTGTTCACTCCAAACTGAGTGTGACTAAATGTACTGTACGTCTTTGTAGTTCTCCCAAATAAAATCATTTTTGGAAAAAGTGCCTGTAAAGTGTGGTTCTCCTTGGAAAGAGTAATTCCTCTTGGCTTTACAGGAACTCCCACTGGAGTGAGAAACGATGGGTTGATTTATTCCCCCCCCCCCCCCCCCCCCTTTTATCAAACCCAACAGTGGGAAAAACTTAGCCATGATTAAGTGATCTGCAATTATGATTTGCACAGATATAGAGTGCTGGCTAGTGATTGGAGGGCAATCATAAGTGTTGTATTCCCTGCCCCCCAGAAATGGGTGTGAGCTACCCTGTGTTCATTTTACTGGCTTGGACCTATTGTAAGCATCATTCAGCTGTGGTGAGTTGTCATTGGTTCAGTCAAATCAACAGCTTCATGGCACATGCTGGCTCCACTCCACTACCGTTGTGAGCCCTCAGCTTCCCTTCAGCAGCACTACCATGGCAGCTGGATTTCCCTGTGACATGTTAGGCCAGATATGCGGGAATGCTGGCTGAACAGGGCAGTGCCAGACACACAGCTGGTAGGTCAAGGCCGCTAAGGCCCTTTTGTTCCCCTCTTGTGTTACTACATCCATCGGGCACACATCAAGGAGCAACGGATCCGTTTTTGGGATTTTCTTTTTTTTTTAACTTCTGCCCTTTACTTGACCCCAATAATATATTTTCAGAGCTACAGATTGGCATAAAGGTTTTATTACGGTCTTGTAAGTGAACCACCACTGGTGTATGCAATTATTTAGACATTTAATGCTGAAATTAGGAGATCAGCGAAGTACTGCAAATCTTCAGAATATCGGGAGTTGAAGAGTGAGTTGCAGCATACTTGGCTGCAGTTTAAACCTTCTTGGGTTTAACCATGGACCTGCTTATGTACTGGATTTGCCTAACACAACCTGTAAGATAAGTACTAGTTCCAGGTGAAATGCAGGTACTATGGTCTAGGCTGTAGTTTTCAACCCTGGTCTTAGGAGTACTCTATGCTGGTTTTTTGCTCAAACCTTTATTGCAATTCCTGAAGTATCAAGAATTGTTCATTGTTTTTTAATTGGAGACTTAAGGTCTAATGAGGGATGATTACCCTCTCAATGTCACCTGTCTGACAGATATTCATGTTTATAATATATATGTTGTAATATTCCATATTAATTTATGGACATCCAGCCAGTCAGGTCAGTTTTTATACAACTAATGCTTTCATGTTGTTACATTCCTTGGTAAATGATTGATTTTGGAAGTGGTTACGTTTTGCCATTAATAGATAGACCTGCAGTTGAAATAAATAAAGTCTTAAATGCTGAGTGTGTACACCTGGGTCATTGAGGACTAAACCATATGTGGAAAATGAATAGTTCGAAGACAGGTCGACATTGTGTTAATGTCTGGTAAGCAACACACTTTCAATCACCTTAATTAAACAAGATTAGGTGGAAACAAAAGGGGGTACTCAAGGACCAAGGTTGAAAACCACTGGGGGTACACGTTTATCCAGAAGCCAAAGGCCTTATTGTACGTCTGTCTACTCTGCCAAGCATGTGCGTGTATTTGAGTGGGTGAGCATGTGTGTTTGTGGGACTTTCTGTGTTTGTGTGTGAGGGGGGTTAATGGGGCCAGGCCTCACAATGACAGGAAACGTGCTCTGATCTGTGATTGCGCAGGCTCAGGAAAAGGCCATGTTGCCATAACCTGCCAACGCCCTGTATCCATCGCTTTTCCTGCCAGTCCTTCAGTAGTGGTTAGGGCTGCGGGACTCTAGGTCAGTGGTTTTGAATCCCAAGGGTGACCGCCATAACCGCGAACAAGGGTCCTCAGCTCATTGTTTCCGGTACAGCAGTGTGACTGACCTACTAATGTATGAGAGATGTGACATCACACACACTGGAAAGTATTTTCCATAGAGTTCAATAGGAAAATGAGTCGGGAGAAACAACCCTTCAAGTGATCCATCCATATCTACTGCATATCTGGCAGCAGAGTGATGGTTTGAGGATTGTTTTATACGTCAGACCCCTTGATGACTTACAGCCATTTAGATAACTATGGGTTCCATAGCATTCCTGTGTAATTTACAGCTTAATCTAGTCCCATCCCCCAATACCCACAGAGATCCATTCAAATGTAGAGAGGTTATAGTATCGCTTGTAAGAGTACCTGAAAATAAGATATCAAGAGTCTTTTGATATATTTTTATACCCATCACCTGTTTACCTGTGGAATGTTCCCAACTTTTTTGGAACGTGTTGCAGGCATCAAATTCGGAATTAGCGTATATTTACAAAAATCAATAAAGGTGATAAGGTAAAACATTAAATATATTTTAAACCCGACTACTTCGCTAGGACTAACCCGAGATAAGGAGGACTGGAGCACACAGAGCTCAGAGCAAAACAAAATATTTTAATACGACTGACGTTTCGACGTCAACGACGTCTTCTTCAGAGTCAAAATCCTTTCCATTTTGACTCTGAAGAAGACGTCGTTGACGTCGAAACGTCAGTCGTATTAAAATATTTTGTTTTGCTCTGAGCTCTGTGTGCTCCAGTCCTCCTTATCTCGGGTTAGTCCTAGCGAAGTAGTCCGGGTTTGGTATTCTCTTTATTCACTGGTCCTTCTGTTGAGCACCTATAGTTCCCTTGTCTATATAGCCGGCTTGTAGCGCGTTTGGGATCACCCCCTTTTTACTATTAAATATATTTTCTTTGTACTGTTTTCAATTAAATATATGTAAAGAGAATTTACAAATCCCTGCTTTCGCTTTTATGTGCATTTTACATACTGTCCAAACTTTTTTGGAATTGGAGTTTGTATAAGGGTCTGTTAATGTTAGAATGCAGTGCAGCTTAATGTGATGGCATATTTATTACTATGAAAAGTAGTACTTGCGAACCTATGGTAAGTGGGTCTTGAATAGGCAATGGAAGATGCATTTTGACCATTGATATACCACTTTTGTCAGGAACTAACCCATTTCGTATTTAACAATTTTAGTGATTGTTGATATGGCACTTTTGTCAATAAGTAACGCATTTTTATTTTGAACGATTATATTTGTATGAATGTGAGAGCCTGGCGTTCATTCAAACCAACAAATGTGAACACACGAGAAGTACATTTTTAACCACAACAAAAAAAAAATTTCACATTCTTAAATGAATGATAAACTGACTCATTTATCCGCACTGTTTGCTAGCTGCTGTACTTTACAAGTTAAACAATACCTGGCAGTGTGTTTATGTTTAACGATGGATTTCCATTGGCAAAAATGGGCTATTTATAAAAGTGTGACCTACGGGAATAGTGCGAGGTGCATGGTGACCCTACTTACAGATGCTATTGTTCATATCGAAGCGGCGGAGGTTCTCACGCCGCGCTGTCCGCGTTGAACCCGTGTCCAGGTGTTCTCCAAGCTTGACGACCCCGACTTGCAGGAACTCATGTTTTGCCCTTGGTGGTGTCCCCTGCCAAAAGCAACATCCCTCTCAGCCATTCCGACCCCACAGACCCGACAAATAAACAAGAACAAAAAGGACAAGTGTGCCAGTGCGCC
Source organism: Synaphobranchus kaupii (assembly GCA_029718625.1). Classification (NCBI taxonomy): domain Eukaryota; kingdom Metazoa; phylum Chordata; class Actinopteri; order Anguilliformes; family Synaphobranchidae; genus Synaphobranchus; species Synaphobranchus kaupii. The sequence goes on along the minus strand of CM056379.1, from coordinate 96,493,571 downwards.
TGCCTAAAGATTTCTAACAGTATACATTTTCTATTCATGGCACTGTCAAGTGCCATTAAAGGTGGTCACCTTTTATCCTTGTCTGTTTTCACATGCTGTGAACTCTCATTCCCTCACCCATGTCGACCACTGTGCACCGGAGCAGTGCCCCCTTAAGTACACCTGAATCTACCTGTGCCTTACCTGCAGCACCTGCTGTGCGCATCCACTATTGGCCCTGCTCTGGCCACATGAGCCACTAGTGTGCCAACCAATGATTCATGCTCGGAGTGGTTTTCAGTAAGGCCCAGGGTTATCTGGGAGAACAGCAGTAAATGTTGTGAAGCTTCATATTTCCCATCATGCCATGCTCTGCTGGAAATGTACATACAAGTCAGCGTGTCAGTATGCTTGTGATTCAGTTTGCACGTGCAGGTACGTGTCTGGTCTTTTTTTGAACTGATTTTTTTGATGAAGTCCTAGGCTATGGCTGCATGCCTATCCTTGGTGAAAATGTTTTATTGTGCTCTAATATGGGAGTGAGCCAGCTTTGGCTTATACTAGTTTAGAAAATGAAGCCAGATTTGGTTGAAACAAAGACCAGTATACACACCGGCCCTCCGGGACCAGAGTTATGCACATCTGTTGTAAAGAATATGAGGCAGTAGCATTTTTAAGAGTGCTTTATCCACTGAAAGACTTGGCTTGACCCAGTTTCCTGTTTGGGTGGGTCTATAGCAGGGGTAGGGAACCCTGGTCCTGGAGAGCCGCAGGGTCTGCTGGTTTTTGTTTTCACCTTAAATACAGCAACTACTTAAACCAAGCTTGCTTAGGGCCCAAAAGGGCCTGAATATTGGTTTGTGTGACTGTGTGTGTGTGTGTGTGTGTGTGTGTGTGTGTGTATGTAATTGTCTGTTTGAGTGGGTGTGTGTGTCTGTGCATATGGGTTTGTGTGACTGTACGTGTGTTTGTGGTGAGCGCATGTATGGGCGTGGTGGCCTTTCCATGCATGAGATGTCTCCTTATTCCCCACTTTTTGCATCGTGTGGCTGCTATTCCTCTCCCCGGGAAGGGGGGTAGGGGGGTTGAAATGGAAATCTCGATTGTCGTCGTCTCTGTGACAGCGACACAGATTTACCTCCGAAACCCAGTAAGAGGCCTTGTGTAGAAAGCTGTGCCTCAGTAGGTTTAAGCTGTAAAGCCACACATACACACACACAGACACACACACACACACACAGACGTTTAGAAAAACCGGTCTAATGCTGATCTGAGATGGGAGTCAGCTTATTACTGTTAGTCAGCTGAGGCCACAGAGACAATGCGCTGTTCCTCATTGCAGTGAAACCAGAGGGAATGACTCTAGGCCAATCATGTGAATGCAAGAGGAGTGTGATTTCAACATGAACACATTTAACACACATTTACAAGGCATATTACATTTCTAATTATATATGACTTATGATATTTATGTTTGCTTTTATGCCATTTTTTTTTTTTACAATCTATGGGAGACATAGAAAAATGGTGAGCAATAGGAAGGGCAGGAGTGTCAATTTTTCTGAAAAAGGATTTTGTCCAACCTTTTAACAAGGTAAATATTTTGCTCACAAACTAAGCAAGTCATATTTTTTGGAATTTGTTCATGCTGTCACATGTTCTTACTGGCAAATAGATTGGTAGCTACCTATCTTGCTTTTGAACTAGCTCTCATGATCATTGTTTTGCTTAATAGCCACATTGTGCCTGAATATTCATATACAATTTGTTCAGTCCAACGCATGTCCATGAGTTCCCTAATGAACTACAATCTGACTACAACTTGGGGACGCCGTTTTGCATTGACTTTCATTTTAACTTTTATCTTGTTAGTTCCTTTTCAATTTTGGTTGGGTGCACCCACCTATGGCTGAGGGAATGACCTTCGTCCCCTACATGACATTAGCATTACGGAACTCTCCAAGACATGGCTGTCTCAGCAGGGCTGTGCTCTAGAAAGGCCAAAACCCTCATCTGTTAAGGAGGACACGGTGATACGCACCATACCAGTCCATTGTCATGGAGTTAAGGAGTTCACGGAGTTCAAAATCGGCCGTGACATAAGGCCTTTATAAACGAGAAGCCACATTCAGAGAAAGAGGAGCACAGAAACGCGCGGGCGGTTGTGATGCTTATCAGTGAACTGGGTCAATTCCCCGAACTGCAAATACATGTGCGCGTGTTCTCATAGGCAAGAATGATTGGTAGTTGTGTGCCTGTCCAGGTTTACAGTCCTTTCTGTCTGACACCGTACAGCAGGAGCTGTAACTGGAGATTTTATTTTTTACCATGGCAACAACGCATGGATTTACAATGCAGCCCTAGCATGGTTTCAGAACAGTCTTTTGATTGGACAGGCTGCTACAGCAGCAATATCATTGGCGCACAAAAAATCATGCAGGGCCGCCATTATCTTTGGGAAGCCGGTCGAATCTCTCCTTTCACACATAAGCCTGCTTGGTCTCGCTCTCCACTCTCATGCATGCTTCCGGCAGTCTCCATGGGAACTAGAGCCTAGCTACAAAATGGGTCACAATGCAGAGGTGGCCCGGCAAGGCTCTTTGGCGACGCCCGTATGCGGGTGGAGCGAAGATCTTGACCTTGGCCTTGGCCTCGTCAGAGAATAGCTGGTCTGTTTTTTCTTCAGGAAAAAAAGGAAAATTGGGGGGGAAAAAAAAAACTGCACTGGAAAATTAGACATTTGTGTTAAATGATTAACCTCGACGGCTCATCGGAAATCCCCCTCAGCCAGCCAGTGAAATCTTGGCCGGAGTTGTCTCTCCTGTGCTGGGACTCATGACACAGAGACATGAAATAGGGATGGTGTTTTTCTTTGGTTTTGCTGTAAACCACTCGCTCCTCAGTGTTCAGTCCAGAAGTGTGTATTTTGGTAAGTGCACATTGCACAGCTGTTCTGCTGCTTACAGAGTAGACCTATATGCAGGATGCAGGCTTCAATTTTTATGCGTAAGCCAGGAAATGCTGTCCAGGACTTCTGAGTGGTTTTTATATGTATATTTAGGGTTCAGAAGCAGCGTGGTTTCAACACAACGTTGGCAGTCCAGCTAGGAGAAAAAACTGAACAAGAGAACAATGTCTGTCACAAATAACTGAATATAAAAAACAGGTGTTCACTAAAAGACACCCGGCCCCTCCCCAAAGCTATGGCGGTGAATCATTGTCTGGTGAGGGACTTTGATAAGGCTTCTACAATAAACCTAAATGAAGCAGAGTACTACAGACAAAATGCCTCTGCAAAATACTGATATTGTGCAATATATGCAAGTTATTAATTTACAGAACATATGGCAGGAAAGAGCTTATTAGAGACCGTACAAAACATGTGCTACTTTGATCGAGAGTTAAAAATCTAATGCATTCCGTAACTTACTGTCACTCTTGTTCTACTTGGTCAGAAGCATGTGATTTTGAAAAGAAAACATAATAACAAGTGAGGACTGTGGTCCTGGAGAGCTGATTAACAATGAAAACCAGTGGGGCACTGTGGAACAGGGCTTGGAACCCCTGATATAAGTGAATTTCCACGGGTAAACTTTGGTTTAGAAAAGTAAGCAACTGTGTAGTTAGTATAGTTTCTGACTTCAACAGTGATGACAATTCTATTCCAGTCATATGACCATGCTTCCTGTTATATTGTTGCATGCTTGCACTTTTTTTTCTTTTAAATAAATACTTTATTTTACTAGGAAGTGCAACCAACATTTTAAATATCCTTTGTTAAAAACAGAAAATGGCCAAAAAAATCTATCAGCACTTGCCACTTGTTTCACAAGTAAATGTTGCTTTTTCTTCACACAATTTGTCGAGTTAATTGTGTGTGTGTGTGTGTGTGTGTGTGTGTGTGCGTGTGTGATTTAACTGTCTTGGTGTACACTTGCATGTCCTCAGGCTTTAGGCTGTGTCTGAATCAGCACCCTTCCATACTATTAAGTAGTCTTATTGACTAGACAGGACAAGAAAGTAATTAAGTAGCCAAGATTTTCTCTAAATGTGGTATACTTAAAACCCTCATATGATATACTTACTTCCGGGGTTTTGCAGAGTATATTTGGGAGTACACTTTTCAAGAAGTAAGCAAACATTTTGGTCACATAAATATGATGCGCAGCTTCATTTTTTAAAAATCACTGACGTTTTCCTTCAATAACAACAAAAACAACATGTGACATGGCCGCGCAAAGGTGGGACGTCTTACGACACTTCCACAGTACGGTTGTAAAATAGTATGGAGGATATTTTTTTGCGTACTGTACGTCGTGTACTAAACAGCGCACATTAAACAGCACACATCTGCCAGTACACTGTACACAGGCGACAGGATGCAGTAGATAGGGCTCTGATTCAGACACAGCCTTAGTCACACTGTATCTGCACTGTCTGGCAGTCCTTCTGTCCACTGACTGGGGTTTAGAGAGGACAAACAGTCCACCCTCTCTCCTTCTTTTCCCCTCTCTATCAGTCTCTACAGATACAAATTCAGATTCAAGTTCCAGTTGCTTTATTGGCATGAAATACATGTGTAGATATTGTCAAAGCTTCATAGGTGGAATGTCCAGGGGTCAGAAAGTAAAAGTCCAGCAATTTTTCTTCCACCCATGAACTCAGCCAGCTGATTTCACTAATTAGTTCTACCTCTTGGCTGAAGAATTGTCCTAATTAGCAACATACTGGGGTGGAGTTTTGATTTCTGAACCTGGAGTTTCCACCTCTGTAAAGCTAAAAGAAATCTACTGCTCTCCTTTGTACCATAGCAATCTCTCTCTCTCCTTTTTCAGTCTTGCTCTGCCTTCCTGCCTTTTCTGTGGTGGTGTGTTTGAAGTGGGCTGGATTGCTGTCCTGCTGTTGGGGGGGGGGGGGGGGGGGGGCTACCAACAGTCTCATATGTTAAACTCCCACTTAGATGTTTACATTCCTGAATACATGGCTGGCTAGGCCATTTGTTTACATGCAGGCTTTCTTCCATCTCTATGATTGAAAAGTGTAATCTTTGCCTTTTTGCGGACGTCTCTTGAATGTGCGTTTTGTTTTGTTTGTGCGTCGCACATGTTCACATCCTGTCTGTCTTTCCTCCACACGCGCAAACCCACAAACCTGAGCACAGCAAGCTGAGCGAAGGAACTGAGCCTGGTTTCAGAGTCTGTGAGTGTGAAAGAGCGATCGTGCACGTGTGTGTGTGTGTGTGTGTGTGTGTGCATATGGGAGTGTGTGACTGTGTGAGAATGTGAGAATATGATGTGCACGTGTTAGGTCATAAACATATTAGGAACATAATAATATTTGATGGGCCATTTAGCCAATCTAGGCTTGTTATTTGCCTTGAGAATTTGTATTATTGTGTGTTAGTATACAGTGAGCACCATAATTCATTGGACTGTGACACATTTTTTGTTATTCTGGTTCTGTACTCCAGCACTTTGAGTTTGAAAGGATACGATGACAATGAGGTTGAAGTGCAGACTGTCAGCTTTAATTTGATTTTTATCCATATCGGATGAACAGTTTAGAAATTATATAACCTTTTGTACATAGTCCCCCCATTTTCTGGCATCAAAAATATTGGACAGTTTAACATAATGTAGAATAAAGTAATCATTTTTTAAATTTGATCACATATCCTTTGCATGCCATGACTTCCTGATGAGGGTGACTCAACAATATCAAAAGACTCTTGATATCTTATTTTCTGGTACTCCTACAAGCGATACTAGGTTGTGTAAGGGTGTGTATGTTTGTGCGTATATGTGTGTGTTTGTAGGTGTATGTACAGTTGTGGTCAAAAGTTTACATATACTTAGGTTGAAGTCATTAAAACTAATTTTTAACCACACTGTATGTCCTTGTGTGCATGTGTATCGTCGTGTTCATGTGTGTGTTTGATTGTCCACGACTATGTATTCCTGTATGTGTTTGTGTACATGGATTTGGCCGCGTGCATTTATGTGCACATGTCACACATAACCGCCAACCCCACCCCATGTATAGAGTAAGGGAATGGGAAGGGCGGGGTGACTTACACTGTTTCAACTCAAAGGCTGAAATTACATCATTCACTTTACCCTTTACTAGCAACTGATTGGAAAATGCAGGCAGTAAAATGAGTTTGGCAAAAGGTCATTGGTTAAAAATAAACTGAGTTAATCTACCAGATAACAAAGCAGGGACCTGGTAAAATGGTTGCCAGAGCTCAGTTACCGGAATGTTCTGTGGAACGCAATCCCGCTCCGGCGGCACTGTCCTGTAGCTAACGTCAAGTTGTCCCCTGAATTGCTCCAGTGCCTGAAGAGGTCATATGAGCACTGAACCTGATAGGAAAAAAAAGAGGGGGGGTGTGTATGAGCTTGAGAGAAATGGGGTTACAGACCAATGAGTCATCATTCAGCCGCATGTGCTAGAGGGGGCATCGCAAATGATGCTATGAAATGATGCCAAGTATGAAATAAACAACATGAGTTCAGACTGTGAGTCATATATACTTTATATATTAAGTTTTTCAGAGGTGTAAAATCCAGGGGGTCAGAAAGTAAAAGTCCTGCCGTGTGTTTCTTCCACCCATGAACTCAACCAGCTGATTTCACTAATTAGTTCTACCTCCTGGCTGAAGAATCACGCTAATTATCACATCCAGGTGATTGGAACCAAATACTGGGGAGGACTTTTACTTCCTGAACCAGGATTTAGCATTCAGCTCTGAGTTTTTGCATTCAGCTGATTGTTCGACATTAGAAGCAGTTATTGTCAATGTGCATATGATAAAACATGACACGTGCTACCTATACAAACATGTAAATATTGAAAAAAATCTTCCTAATGCAATTGTTCCTGAATATCTTTGTTTTTCTAAAGTATACACAATGTGGTTTGAGCTTTATGAAAATGATGTGTTGTCAGAAGAAAGCAAATATTTTTTTGGCTCTGTAGTTGTTTGAGATTGTCTTATAGGCTCTGTGGTTGATTGGGATACTCTTGCAGATACCATATTGAATGGAATTTTCTCGTAGGGTTTATAATTGATTGGAATTGTTTTGGCTCTGCGGTTTCTTTTGATGTATTTGTAGCATGTGTTGGTTGTTTTATATTTCCTTTTAAGCTGTGTAATTGATTGAGAATGCCTTGTAGAATGTACGGCTCTGTAAAAAAATTGCTTTGTAAGCTGTGGTCATTGATGGTGTGCTTTCCTACAGACCAACTCACCAGACCAATCCCTCCTGTAAAAACACATTTACCCACAAAACCATTCTAAGCTGTGGCCACAGTTGATATCAATCTCAATTTCAGTGGTCAGAATCGAGAGAAAGATCAGATAGGAAGGTGGAGAGAGGAGTGTAAAAACTGAAAATTGAGAGTATCCGTCATCCATTCAGCCTGTGGGCATAGAAGAAAGAGTGGGAAAAGTAAGGTGAGAGTAACATTAAAGTGATATTAAGATAATATGAAAACATAGTGCATGCTGTGGCATTGCATGCAGTTTCCTGTACATAGTATTATTTTAATACGAGTAAATGATATAGCATAAATCAGTGTGGCACAGGAAGACTCTCCCCCTCCCATTGCTAAACACCTTTAATTAAACACCATCATCAATGATTTACCTTATGACGTTGTAAAGCTTTCTAGGTCAGCAGTCTGGTTTCAAGTGTGACTCAGCAGCGCTGCTAAGGTTACCATTCAGGCCAGATGGATATGCACAATACAGTTTGCCAGTGTATGTATCATACTTTTTCAATTCCATGTGTGTAAAACAATGGCTCGGCCTTACAGTAGACCTGTGGTCATCTCATTGCTTGTTTCGGCTATCAGACACAGTATGTCCTTTGTAGGCTCTATAGTTGATTGGGATTATTTTAGTCTACGATGGTCTATTCTACACTACCATATGGTCTGCATTCAGCCCATGTGAGCTGCCCGACCTGGACATCGCAATACAGCTACTAATTAGGCCATCCTAGCCTATATACAGTATATGTGTCTATACTTTTCCATAGTCTTCAGAGATGAGAGAAAGAGTGAGTGAAAAAGAGAATGAATTCTGAAATGAACATTATCTGAAAACGTTGCGCATTTATACGTTAAATTACAGTCAGTGTTAAATCTCAACAGGAAAAATAATTGCTGACTAAGAAAATACATATGATTTTTTATTTATGACTGGCCTTGTTAAGTACCCCACATTATAGCATAGGAATTCGATCTGCTCAGCTGCAGACGTTGTTCCCCAGTTACATACACTCTGATTCTCCACTTGTTTGTGATGTGAGATGTACACACTGAGTCATGGGCCAAACCCCATGCTGAGTCTTTTCCAAAACACGCAATATTAACAAGGGAGACTTAGTCCCACGGTGGGAGCATTACATACCTACTGTTTTTATAAATGTTGTCTGGTTTATTTGACACCCACTGAAGTATGCGCTGCATGACAAATCGGCACATGGAACTTGACCTGCCATTAATGAAATGTGCTGTTAATTTAAGGCATAGGTCAATGACACAAAGTGAACAGGGAAACGGCTGTGTGGTGGTCACTAAGAACCCGATTGGAGCCTACAGGAACAGATCAGTGACTCTGGCGTACGGCAAAGCGGTGTACTTTACCGTATGACACGTGGTAAAGTAGGTACAGACGTAAATAAACTTGATTCATCTGTCCACGGTGAATCACAGCCAGAACCTCTTGCAGTTGTCCCAGTTTGGGAGTTCATACAGCCTGGTCAGTAAAGTGTACAGCACAGGAAAAAGGTTCGCCGGACAGTCCTTTTACAAGAGCATCTGTGGCATGTCACTGCCCTCAGGGTGTTGTGGTGGGGGTCACAGGTCACAAGCTGTAGTTCCACTCCGGAACAGTGAAGCAAGCTGTAACGTACTCTCCCGGGTTTATACAATGCCATCTGCACACGCTTAGTCACATTCCTCGCAGTATTTCACAAGCGCCCCTGTACTGTATCTTACCTAGTCCTTTCAGGCCGTTCTAAGCATTTCTTTCTATCCCCTCGCCATTCAACCCTCTCTCTGTGTCCCAGCGTAGGCTGACATCAGCGCCCACAGCAATGTCAGACTGCTACACTATTGCAAAATGCTGTCGAACAAGGTTCTGCATAGCATATACCAGAAGGAAATGTGTAGAATTCTCCCATGGCTCTTTGGCCAGAGCATTCGTAAACATGAACGGACCTTCTCCGAACGAAAAGACAGGCCTAATTTTCAAGTGTTTCTTGTAGTGTACAAAAAAAAAGTGCAATTCTGCCTCGACACTGTGTTTGTAAATCTAGCCTCATTTTGGTTTGGCTTTTTGCCACGGATGGTGAAAAGACGTTTTGCAATATTGTGGCCTCTTTAGGCTAACGAGTCAGAATAGTCATAGTCGTAGTTTCACAATGTCGTTTCTCGCGTGATATCAGTGTCATAAAATATTAATTTTCGTAATTTACTGGCAGCCTTTCGGTTTTGAGTAGGAACGCCTTGACCCTTTCGTTACTATTGTTGAAGTGTCATGGTGTTGTTATGGTTGCGTCATTCAAACGTCTGGTTTATATCATTCTGCCACTTTTGTCTTCTATGCGTCAATAGTCCTTCATCTGTTTTTAATAGTTTGTCATTTCATCATTGTATAACTTTTCTCTGTTGCACTCTGGGAAGACTTCTGGCATTACAGAGCATGGTGTGCTTAATACATTGCAGCACATTGTTAGATTGGCTGGTCAGCTGATAGATTTTTGCCCCCATAGTCATTGGTTCCTGTAGAAAAATCTCAGATTTAGGCATCAGGATAATGATGACCACTACAAAATGAAGAAAATTATTTATGTGATTGTTTCTGAACATGGGTTTGTAAGCATATCTTGGAGTATATGCCTTTGCTTTGTACATTTCAGTGAGTGTGTGCACATGGGAATATGTGTATGTGTGTGTATGGATATCTATGGGGTGTATGTATGTATACATATGTATGTGTGGGTGTGCGCAAATTTCTGAGGGTGTGTGTATGCATGTAAATGTGTGTTTGTTTTTGTGTGTACGTGTGAATGCGTCTGGGTGTGGCGTGCCTGTCTGTCTGCTCGACTTATATTTGCCTGTTTATGTTTATGACTGTGAGTAACACACAAATCTGCAGTTGTACTGATATTGTTGCAGCCATATTGCCTGGGAGAGTCCCAGCCTACATTGCTCACTGAGTACCTGATACTAGATTTATAGTGAGATTTATGTTGCCATAGCGTCTTCCCTCTCATTTGAAACGGGTAAACAAGAGAAAGGGAACCTGAAACCTGATCGAGGAAATATGACTCATGGTTTGACTCAAGATTCATCACAGTGTTTGTTTCTGAGAAGAGATAATATCAAGTTTCTCATGCTGTCAATCACCAGGGATACGATGAAGCAGTTCATGGTTCTCAGACCTCTTGCAAAAGCACCGCTCCTGAATTAAAGTGAATCCTTTGTGTCATTGTGCGTTCATCAGAACATTGCGCACGTAGATGTCCAAGTACCCAATTATTGTGAAGGCCCAATCTCTCACAATTACTCTTAGAATTGTAAAAAAAAAAAAGTGAACACACGTAGCTAAGAAATGTGAGTGTGTGTTTAAGAGTGAGAGAGCATGATTCAGAGAGAAGGGTGTGTATGTTTGTGCGTGCATGTGTGTGTTTGTAGGTGTATGTACAGTTGTGGTCAAAAGTTTACATACACTTAGGTTGAAGTCATTAAATCTAATTTTTAACCACTCCACATATTTCATGTTAGCAAACTATAGTGTGGGCAAGTCAATTAGGACATCTACTTTGTGCATGACACAAGTATTTTTTTCAACAATTGTTTACAGACAGATTATTTCACTTTTAATTCACTATATCACAATCAGAAGTTTACATACACTAAGTTGACTGTGCCTTAAAATTTTTAATATTTGGTCACATATCCTTTGGCTTTGCATACCATGAATTCCTGATGTCTGTGACCCAACAACATCAAAAGACTCTTGATATCTTATTTTCTGGTACTCTTACAAGCAATACTATAATGTCTCTGCATTTGAATGGATCTCTATGGGAATTGGGGGGTGGGACTAGATTTAGCTGGAAATTACACTGGAACAGTATGGAACACATGGTTGGCTAAATGGCTCTAAGTCATTAAGGGTCTGACGTATCAAACAAGCCTTAAATCATCGCTCTGCTGCCAGAAATACAGTAGATATGGATGGATAACTTGAAGGGTTTCTTCTCCTGACTTATTTTTCCATAGAGTTCAATAGGAAGATTTGTCAGGAGAAACAACCGTTAAAGTGATCCATTCATATCTACTGCATATCTGGAATCAGAGTGATGGTTTGAGGCTTGTTTGATACCTCAGACCCTTAATGACTTACAGCCATTTTACCAATCATGTATTCCATACGGTACCAGCATAATTAACAGCTAAATCTAGTCCCACCCCACAATTCCCATAGAGATCCATTCAAATGCAGAGACGTTATAGTATCGCTTGCAAGAGTACCAGAAAATAAGATATCAAGAGTCTTTTGATGTTGTTGGGTCACAGACATCAGGAAGTCATGGTATGCAAAGCCAAAGGATACCAAGTAGATGTCCCAACTGACTTGCCAACACTATAGTTTGCTAACATGAAATCTGTGGAGTGGTTAAAAATTAGTTTTAATGACTTCAACTAAGTGTATGTAAACTTTTGACTACAACTGTATATGTATGAATGTGTGTGTGTGTGTGTGTGTGTGTGTGTGTGTGTGTGTGTGTGTGTGTGTGTGTGTGTGTGTGTGTGTGTGTGTGTGCGTGTGTGTTTGGAAACTATGGGAAAGCAAGAATAGTATTACAGTAGACAGCAAATTACTTCTGAATTTAATTAAATTAACCAATTTTATTTCACAACAGTGTGGGAAATAACCCTGTCTTTAATCGGCATCCAACGTTTGGCTGAAATCCATTCGAAATAACAATTGCAATAGGAAATTAAAGAGAGACAGCAGGAGAGATAGCAGATTTAGAGACCAACATATGTCCAGCACATCAACCTTTCAGCCTACAAAATTTTCTTGTACAAATTCTGTGTAAATGTGCTGCAGTTACATTACTTTATATATATTTTGCAAAGTCAACAACCAAGGCGTCATAGGCAATGTTTAGTATTTTGGCAGGACAAGCCACCCCGGCAACCCTGGATATTCTTTGAAGCAGGTCAGGAAGTGATTATAGTGCCTCAGGTGTGCTGTAGCAGTACCTCCGTTGTGTTTCTACCTGCAGCCTATGTTTCAACGGTTCCTTAACTGCCACTATGACCTAGTCTTTAAAAATGATATTTTGAGATCCTTTCAGCTCTATTGGACAGCACGGTGTAGAGAGACAGGAAGAATGGAAACTAGAGCGGGGGAGTGACACGGGCAGCGCAGCCGGATTCGAACCGCCGATTCCACCGGCCGCGACGAGTGCGCGGACGGCGGTCTCATGCGCCACGCCACCGAGACTACCCCTGTCCTGCAGTCTTAATGCACGTTAACCACAGTGACAAAATGACCACGCAGAGAAAGTACAGGTAACCTATCTGAACTCTTTCGTTTATGTTCTAGGATGATTTAAAAAAATAAAAAAATAAAAAAAACGAGCCAAAAAAGTACTTTGAACCAAGAATAGGGACGGGTTTTTTCCGTCAATCACAAAAATAAAGCTGACTGTTCCACTGCGTGTCTGAGTTGGTTTACAAAGAGCACAGCGCACAGAGTGGGGGTGTGCAACCATAAGAGGAAACTCAGCATCACCTCACCGCACCCTGGCAACAGGTGTTTCCAAAACCAGAGCACATCACCGCACGCGCCGGAGATGCATCCCACTCAAAGTTAATCAAACATTTGACTTTTTTTTTTTTTTTACATTGGTACCATTGTACCTTCCTATTTTTCCACTTATGCCCATTTTAGATCAGGTTCTTCACCTGCTGTCTTATGTTTCCATTTCTGTGGAAACATTTTGTGAAATGGCAACATCAAAGGCACAACTATTTCTGGTTATTTCAGCATGGAAGCCTTACAAAGTAAGCCTTCCAATGGAGTTACATAGCAATTCGCTAGTACCACCTTGCATTTCACTTAGAGATTAACAAGACGTCCATAACATCATTAATATGTGGCAGAAAACAAATAGGAAAAGGAAAAACAAACTAACACAAACTATGGGTTTAATGTCAAAAGTTTTTGTTGAAAATCGTAAAATAATAATACATTTATACTGTGTGTATTTTGTAAGACATACACAAAAGAACACAGCTTATCTTCATGACAGCTGACAGAATGATGTATTGCATATTTTTGTGTGGTTTGTATGGGGTGGGGAGTGGGGGGGGGGGGGGGGGGGGGTGTGGTTGTTGAAACTGGGTGACACCTGAAAAACGTTTTGCAGAAAATAACTGTGAAATTGAGACCGGAATGACTAGTTTTTTTTGTTTTTTTTTAAACAGCACATTGGGCCTCATTCACCAACCACTCTATGAATAAATTTGTTGTTAAAACTTTCTTTAAAACATTTCCACAAACATGCCAAATAAGAAAACATTGGTGAATGCCAGAATGTTCATAAAAACGTTTTTAAAAAAAGTCTTAAGAACAAATGTGTTCATAGAATGGTTGGTGAATGAGGCCCATCGATTCTAATACGTTTAAAGATAATCTGGCCATAAGAAGCCTGATCGGTTCATCCATTTCTGTTAAAATTTTAGACTGTAAAGGGTCATCATACTAAAGAGGCATCAGTCCTGCTGTTGTCAGGGTGGGTGATATGTTTCCCCCACTGGAATGACAGAGGGAAGAAAATATTACAGACAATTTTATGATACAACAAATAGTTGTCTGTTCTTGAAAATTGCTTGAAAAACTACTGCAACATTATCATAAAAAATTTGTCTCGGTGGTTTGCTACATTTCCCACTGCACCACTAGTGATTTGACTGCAGCCTGCCTTAGACTTTCATTAAGAATGCGCAAGTATTAAAGATTAAGAATGCACATCTAACGGTCCTGATCGCAGCTCCTAGGGCAGAAGTAGGATCTCAACCAGCGCTGAGGTTTGTCACCTTGAAGCGTGTCTCCCGGGGTGGGGGTTATCAGTGTTTGTGGAAAGACGTGGGAGCGGTGTACAGTATGTGCCAGCGGGTGGGTGAAAGAGTTGGAAACTGGGTCAAATTGCCTCTATCTGGAGCGCGGTATTACGTGACTGACCTGCGTTACGGTGTGCTGCGTGGGAACCCTTGCCTCCCCCACCTTCTCGTTGGCAATCCCAGTTTTTATTTATTTACAAGGATTTTCTAAACGCAGCGTGTGTGCAATGGTGACCCAGATAGATCTATAGCAGTGGTGGCTGCCTCTGCAATTTGCGTGTGGCATACCTAGGCAAAAACACAGAATGCAGGAGAAACGTTTGGACCGGTGCACTTGCGCCGATTAGCTGTTAGACAGCGGTGTGGCGCAGTTGTAAGGGAATTCAGTGTATAACCAGGGTGATATAGGCTTGAACGTCAAATGGCCCTGTTGGCATTTCTTCACAGGGCAAGGTACATTACCGAACCTGCTTTGCTTCTGTCAATGTACAGCTGGATCGATGTGAAATCTAACACGCACATGAGACACACCAACTGAAAGCCGAAGTCAAGCTAATAATTAATCCAGTGTGATCTGGGACAGCTCTCTCTTTACTCTTTTGAGTGCGGAGCAGTAATGAAATCTCTCCAGCTGTACAAATATGTTTCCATACTACGTGTGGAGGTGAAATGTAATGGTTTTCCTCAGAGAGTAAAAGGTCCCATACTTGGCAAAGAGATAAAATTAATTATTGAGGCCTGGGTCTGCACACCTATGTATATCAAATTCTGCTCTAGTGTTGTGGTGCTTCTGGAGCTATGGTTCATATCACATGGTTTGCTGGTTTGATTCCTTGGTTGGCGCTACAATTGTACCCTCAATGGAGGTGTACTTAAACTTGACTAATCCAAGACTTTGTGTGTACAGGTTGCTTTCCAATGCTCTACAAAAGGCCAGACCATCTGTGAGGCAAATCAATAAACAGCTCAGCTTGCAATGGAAGGGTGCAGGGGTCAACTGGTTTTTATTTTCACATTAAAAACTAAAACCAAATTCAGACCCAAAAATCCAGGTGAGGTCAGTTATCAACAGGCGTAATTGATCATTTACTTGCCGACGATGAAAACCTTCTGACCCTGCGAATCTAAAGTAGAAGGAGGCCGTTCAACATGGCTGTCCTTCATTTCTGTCTCAAAAGAAGGCGATGGGATAAAGAGAGCGAGAGTGCTCACTGGTCAGTATGCGATAGGGTGGATAGGCTAAGGAATTTATGCCAAAAGGAGACGGGCTTGACTCGAGCCCCTGCTGCTCGAGACGTGTACCTTCAGGATACTCATTTTAAATGGGCCAAGCTGCGCAGCTGCATTCAAAACACGTCACAGAAAGCAAGTATGCACCCAGTAACAGTCTGGTGACAGGAAACGAGCCCTGACCTGTTTCCGTGTTCCGGAACCAAGTCCTTCCTGCGACGGTTGAGTCCCTCTTGAACTGCTTAGGGCACAGTGCTGAGGTCACGTAACCATGACAATACAGATTGTCATAAGATTGTGGGAGTGTATACCCAAGAAGGAGAAGGAATGAATTCAGTTAACAGATAAGAGGAAAAAACAAACTTCTGTGTGGCAGATCAGTTTGTCTGAATGTAGCCACTGTGGCTTATCATAGACATCTCTCTCATTGCCAGTCCTGCTGTCAGCTGTGTGCATTCCACTCACATACTGCACGTACGTACACACACACACAAATGCATACATGTGCATGAATGATTCATTTTTTTTTTTAGAATTGGTGTTGAACCATGTATATAAAAAGAAACGTGGAAAGAAATTCACCCATGTCTGTATGCATGTGTGTGGGTGCATTTGAGAAAGATAACACAAAAAGCTCTGCACTACAAGAAAGATGGGGATGTCTCTACCCAAACAGGAAGCGGGGTCTCTCTTCCACTCGAGGGTTAGAAGGGCGGAAGTGAGCACGGTGGAAACTGTTTCCATGGCGCCCAGCCCCTGATTGGCCAGATCATGTTGCTGTACCACACTGGTGGGACCAAGCTATTTTCAGAGCCGTGACACCCCTTCAGGTTCTGCTGCTAGGATTTTCACCTCCACTTTCTGTTCATAGCACAGCCATTATCATTACCAATGGTAACACCAATCCACCAATGCGGTGCTCCTCTCACTTTTTTAGAACACCTTCTTCCACCAGTGCTCACACTGCAGCTTACAAATAATCAAACAGTACAGCACCCCCCCCCCCCTCTTTCACACACACAAAAACTCCCACACACATTCACACTACCTCTTCTCCAATTTAGTTTCTAAAAAGAAAAGGTGAATCAATCAAAATATTCTCTCGCCTCCGTTTGAAGTTGGCTGGCCCAAACTTATTTTTGTCTACGAAATTTTGTCACTTTATTTAAGCGGAAACTGTGTCTTTATTTGTATAACTCTGAGAGGGAGGAATAGCAAGTGCAAAAACCGTAAATCAGAACCCATTATTCGAAAAGAAGAAAAACGCATTTCTAGACATTGTGTTTGAAAGGGCTTATTTTTGGTGAGCTCTTTTTGAAGGCCTTCTCTCTCCGATTCACCTCCTGTACAATGGCTGACCTCCATCTTACAGTCAAAGGAGAAGGAGAAGTGATTTTCTTCCTGAATGCTGTTCCAGGCCTCCTCTTGTCCAGGCTTAGCCTGCTTTTCTGCCTCGGCCCATAGCGAGTGACTGTCTCTGTGCCAGAAGCCCCTTGGTGGGACCGCAGGGACTTGGGGGGGGGGGGGGGGGGGGGGGGGGTTTCTACGCTTAGAGCGGACTCAAACAGAAACTCTCTGTTCTCCATTTGGCTCACTGGTCCACCCCCCCCCCCCCTCCCCCCGGTCTCCTTTGATCACATTTTGCGCCAACACAGAGAGGACGTTCATCCATGTGATTTCTGAAAAGTGGTCAGAAATGGCGATTTACCCTGCGTGTCCCCGACGCGCACAGTCTCTGCCGTGTACGGGTTTTTACCGAGGCTGGTCCTGACCCTTTGGGGACCGAGGGAGGATAGGTGGGCGTGGTCGGCATTCACTAGTTCCAATAGAGACATCTGAAATGTGTCGCTTTGCGTGAACCACCAATCACGCGTCGCACAGAGTGTCCTGCCAAGCTCAGCAGCGTGAATTACTCCCGGCCCGACAGACAGCCACGGCTCTCTGAATTCCATCGCCTGTTCTGTTCTCAGCGTTCGGCCAGCTGCTTTTCTCTCTCTCTCTCGTCCTCTCCTCTCCGTCTTCTGAACTCCGCCATTCTCCCCACCCATAAAGCTCTCTCTCTTTCTTTTCTCTCTCGTTTCTTCTCCGTCTATTTTATTCCCGGCGCATCGCGCTAGAGGCGACCCCGAACGAATTCCCAATGAAACGCGGTCGCGTCTGGAGCGCGCTCAGAGAAATCGCTCTCTCCATCTGTGTCCGCTGAAGGCTTCGCGTTAAAGAGGGGACAGCGTGAGATTATGGGGGAGGTAAAAAAGAGGACGCCTGTCCTGTGGTCGACCGCAGGGGTGACATAGGGGCGCACTTAGGGTCAGGGTATTACGAGCTTCAGAAGCCTGTAATCACACCCAGTTTTATAAAGCAGCAGTTGCTGACAGGTGGAATTCACAGTATCGCCCGGCACACCCACTCGCAAACATTCATAGACACATACGGCCTTATTAACATATGAACACACAGAGACATGCATACATCCAGGCAAAAATGTGCGCACCGCGCACATACACAAGCACGCATGCATGCACACACACACACACACAAGACATACACAGACAGACACACACACACACACACCCACCCACACACATATATATATATATACCATTCGCAAACATACTTACAGGGTGAGAGTAACTGAAAAAGTCCCTTACGTTCCACTGCAGGGCGTTTGCTTTAAATACACTTCTAGAGGCTAACTTTCCATTTTAAAGCCTCCCTCCCCTACAGCCTGCGGTGTGCAGATCAGATATGCAGATTCTCTGTAGGGGGGCACGGGGGTGGGTCTCAGACAGTTCCAATATTGAGTGTGACGATATTTACCTCCTTTGTAATTTAGGGGGCCCAAACACTTGGTTTTGATGCCTTGGAAGTCCACAACGGTTGCTGTACCAATGGCATTACAATGTACACAGCCTGATAATTCAGGGCTTCGGTCAAATCCGCAAAATATTCTGCCAATCTTCACTTGCAAACCCCGCTCAGAAGGATGTGACACAGTACCGAAGGACAAGCTTGTTAATCGAGGGGAGGAGAAAGGGAGGGAGAGGAATTATTTAAATGGCCCACTCTCTGCACTCAGAAATTAGCTTAAAGCTAGAAACAATGGGGATGCCTGCTGCAGTTGCCAGAGCAACCTACACCGATTTTTTTTTTTTACATACAATCCATTTGTACAGCTGGCTGCTGAAGCAATTCAAGCAATTTATCCAGCTGGATATCTTGTTCAAGGGTGCAAGGTCAACAGCCCAGCTGAGAATCAAACTTTGAATTTGAGTTTGAATTGGAATCCCTAAATAAGGGACAGCATGGAATTAGCTGAAAATGGTTTCCATCAATCAACTACATCATGGGTAAGTCGTAATTGAGACATTATGTCCAAAATTCCGAACTATCCCTTTAAACCTCCAACCTCAAAAGACACAACCCATGTAATTCACAAAATTAGTATCATATTTGAATTTTTTCCTGTCTACATTTGCACAATTGCAAATAAAAAATTTTTCTTCATTTGTAAATAGTTCATGCATTTTTCTCCTGGGAGATAATGGGTTAACTTTCAACAGGAAATTAGGATTCACAAAGGATTCTGGGCAATTTCACGGCCTAGAGTCTGCAGTTTTGTAGACTCATTCCCTCAAGCAAAATGGAGGGTGGACGGGCTAACTTTGCCTTACTTCCCTTGCATTATTAACAGACTGGATTGTACTCAACATGACTGGCTGTGGCCCAGCTAACATTTTATCTTCCCTCTCACTATCATTTCATCTTACCATCACTTCCTTTCCCCTCTACCTCACCATCCCCTTATTTTCTCCCCTTTTCACCAATCCCTTCTCATTTTGATGGTAACTGTAAAGTGTTTCAGGGCGGGTCTTGTTTGTTATTCATTTTAATTACTTGTTCCCTCAGAGGCTGGCTGTACCATGGCTCTTCTCCGTCTCCCACGCTCAAAGTTTGCCCGCGGTGGCTCATATATCACAGCCGCCACCGTCGCATTGTGTTTCCGCGTTAAGATTTTCTGGAACATGTGATTTCTGGGGCGGGTCTGCAAGGCCACCAGCAAGGATTCTGAACCTGACACAGTAGACATCACCAATCAAACCTCACCCAGCTGGGTGTATGTGCTATGGGAGATATGGTAATATGGTAATGGGTGGCAGAGGGGCAAAGCCACTATTGCCTATAACGTAATATGATGATTACATGTGTCTGTGTTTGTTCAAGCCATTGTAGTGTCCCCAAGTTCACTCATAATAAACAACTTGATGGAGATTTGAGTCCCAGTTTTTTTTATGTGATTGCTTGTTTGGGAAAATCTTACCCTACATACAGTACATTTATGGAAACGATTTTCCCCTTCAGTGCATGTAACGATGCAGTCTGCTTCCAGTACAAGCCCTTAGTCAGCATCACCTACTTTGAGGGGCAACTGGCACTCCCACAAATTCCCCCTCACTGTTATCATGCTTATTGTTATCCTAGCACAATGGATATTGATGAAAGAACCCCACCCCGTTTAGTCATTTTCCTGGCTACGCTACTGATGGAAATGCTATAATGGCGTGGGGCGGTTTGGGGATTGTGTTTACGAGGAGGCTGTTTATTTGTCTCACGAGAGTTGGCAGCAGCGGGCTGTTGGTGTGGAAGGCTGTGTTGCGCTTACGGGCCTCATGCAAGGGGGCGGGCGGTTTGCGGTTTTGGGTTTTGGGTTTTGGGTTATTTACTGCCTTAGTCCGTCTGGTTCTTCCCTCCCCCGAAACAGGCTGGGGAAGCACACACGTGTGTGATCCGGGTGCCAACGGGAACATTCATATATTAAAACCGCACATATATTAACATTAACCTCAGGGAACCCCGCTCAGCACCAATGGCCTTTTTTCTTTGGAACGAGAGAACTCCGTCACGCCAACACTCTGGCACTGCACATCACGTAATTTCAACTGACTCCAGCAGGACAAACATCCTGCATTCGCACTCGTAAATGCGCTTCACTTCAAGAGACCGTTGAAGAGGTCGCTTGGGTTGCTTGAACCTATATGAATTTATGAGAGGGGGATTGTGCTGTTTTTTCTTTAAAAAAAAGAAAAAAAAGAGGAATGGCAGTGACAACTTTTTTCAAATCTAGAGATTGAAAATCCATGTTCAGGGATTGGTTATGTTGCTGTACAATGTTATGTTTGGGCTTAAAGACAGTCATTCCAGACTTTGAGTTTGCAAGGGTGTGGTTTACACTACTAGTCATGTGTGGTGTGTGGTAGTACATGAGGGTATGAGACAACCACAAGATACCAAGTCCATCCAGCTTTAGCTAATGAGCTAACCAACTAGGTCACACAAACAGAGACTCACTGCATTTCATCAGGGGCTACACTGATGCTCAGTTGTTAACCTTGTCACAATTTGTTTCCTGCATTAGTGGATACTACCACCATCCATGTTTTTCTTTTTGAATGAGAGGAAGGAAAGGAAAAGGAGGACTTGCCACCATGACACACCCGCCATCTCACTGTCCTACCGCGGCAAACCGCCCCCTAAACAGCCAAACTGCCACTGGAGCTCCTCTTTAAAACCACTGTATTTCATACGAGAAATCACTACGCTATTTAAAATCTTCTACGAGGTGAATAGCGCTGTTTAAAAAAAAAAATCTGTACGTCACGTGAAGATGCCTAAAGGTTCAGCGAAACAAACACCGAAAAACCAAACTTTGTGAACGTATCCCGGAATGCCTCTATCGATGCATTACTGTGTTCCGCTCCGCATCGCAAGGATTTGCCCACCTGCTGATCCTCACATCTTTAACAACTCACATATGAGATCAGATGGACATCGCCCAAACGAGAGAAAGAGAAAAACAAGCTTCAGTTCCCATTTTTTGCTTATTAGGAAAGGGAAGTTTTAGGTGGAAGAGGAAGGTTGAAGAAGCGGGACATCTCAGTACTGTCCCTTCACCCTCCTTTCATTCCCTGTCTGGATTTTTTGGGTATTACCCACGTAACCTAAACGAGCATTATTAAGGGCATTATTCATACATGACCAGACAAGCACCGCAAACTTACAGGCTTACATGGCTGAGGGTTTGACACAGTCACTCTGACCTCACACCAGGGTTCACAGCAGCAGATACAGGCTGGTGGTACCACAGGTTTTAGGTTCCTCTGAGTACA
>CM056379.1:96332044-96469544 GCA_029718625.1 Synaphobranchus kaupii | reverse complement strand
ATCCAGAGAGACTGAAAGCCAGTTTAATGTATATCTCCATGAACCACACGTCGTAAACGGTGCACATCCCCAAACCTCTCCCAGTGTCGTCTTGTAATGCTGGCACCTCGATTTATAGCGAACGTAAGGAATTCCACATCACTCTACACTCTGCCCTTTACTTCTGAGACTTACTGACCTGTGACCTCTGACCTCTGAGCTGTGCAGGACCTTCGGCCCGACCCTCTGATCCTACAGAGCAGGGGCACAGCAAAACACAGGGAGTGCTGTCCGTAGCTGACTGGAATACAATTCTTGTATCAGAACAAAAGGGATTCAGTATTGCTGAACACAGTCTCTCTGAGGTTTGCATATCAGTTTTGAAGCAGGTGTCATGTTATGGCAGGCAAACAAAATTAGGACAATCAACAAAAGTAAGTCAGTAATAAAAATAAAAATCATATATGTTGGGTATTAATTAACAAATAAAACAGTACTAAGAATGCCGTACTGGCCTACTCGCTGTCTCGTAATAGGTCACAGTGTGAAGCCAGTCCTTGTCCTTGTTCCAGGCATGCGTCTTTTTCAATCTGTCATTTTAGATTCAGGGAGGGCTTTTAAAAAATGTTAAATAAGTGCACCACCACCGCCTATCTCTTTGTCTCTGTCTCTTTTTGTACTGTGGTCATAGTCCCACGTAGGTCTATTTTCCAATAATCCCATTTTCCTCACTGAAAGACAGCTTTTATCTGTGTGCGTGCTTCCACGGTCAAACAGTCAATCGATGTACACAGTGGAGAAATCCCACACACTCGTGGCATGAAGTGCACATACCGCAGGCTTCAGAGAACTCACTGTACGTATGCGTGTGCATATACAGTAGTATGCAGTGTGTGTATATATATACACACATACAGTGTGATTATTGGCACCCCTGATACAGATCAGAAAAAAAGGAAAATAAAGAAGAAAATTACCTTCATTTTATGCTCAAAAATGTGGGAAACTATATAATTTAATTCTAATAAAATTGTTCAGGAAAAAAGGTTTTCTAACAAGTAATTATGTTATTTCCCAGAATTATTAGCACCCCTGTTTTCAGTACTTTGTACTTCCTCCCTCCGCAAGGATAAAAACACCGAATTCCCTCATGTTTTAAAATATTTACGAACATATCAGAGGGGATTCAAAAAGAGTCTTATGAGGAGCGCTGCATGGGACAACAATACCCAAAAGGTGCTCTTTGGAAGAGGAAATTTAGATTTATTAGAAACAATGATTGTTTGCCGTAAAAAATGCAAAAACTTGAGTCTTTTTGGTAATAGGCAAAGATAAATTCCAAGGCACTCTTAATGGTTAAAGCCTTTATTATGGCATGGCAAATAAAGAATTAAAAAAGCACTAGACCTATGCGTTGCGGCTTAAACAGCCTTCATCAGGGTTCTCAAGTGCACAATAGACAATGCTTGTGTTTTATATTTTTGTTACGCACGCATAGTTGTTAGTTCATTGGTTAATCAGGTAACAAGTTAATTGTTAAGGACGTGAAAAATTCCATGAGAAGGTGAAGGAGATATCGCGATTAAATGGTTAATAATGGCAAACAGAATATACAGCCGTAGGAGATAATGAAGTGAAAAGAAAAAACGAAATACAACTGTAAACAAACGAAAGGGGATCTTTGACTATTCCTCCAAACAGAATCTTTAAGGAGTTTTCAGATCCTTTGATATATGCAGATGGGCTCCCCTCTTCAATACAAACCACACATTTTCGATCAGAGATGACCATTTCAAAACAGCAATTTCATTGGTCAGTTAACCATTTCTTGGTCGATTTTGAGGTGTGTCCGGGATCTTTATCTTGCTGAGAGATCCTTTTGTGGTCAAGTTTGTGCTTCGAGGAGGGGAACACCAGGCTTTTGGTCAAAATGATACTAGCTGAAGTTTATGATTCCCTTGGCTGAAAGCAAAACTGAACTTTGGTAGAACTTTGGGTTGTGTAGTTCCCTGGCCATGATATGAGTCCAAATGGTGGCGAAATATGTTCGTTAGTTGCTCTGTGCTCCCCTGGGGTGATAATCCAGAAAAGGGTATTTGTCGCTCTCCATTCATTTCTATAGGGCAGCTAAAACGCATCTATTTGCAATCTCAAAATGACACTTCTAGCACGTATAGGAACGCGAACTAAGCAGATTCTGTCAATACAAACAATAACCAGTCCTCGTACGTATTTTTTATTTTTTTGTTTTTATTTATAAAATGACTATTTTCTTCAATGTTGTTAGCAAGCTACCAGAAAAGACGAGAAAAATGTCGGCAGGTCGGTTTGTTTACCATAGATATATACTACCATCTTGCTTCCATGGACCATTTAATTAAAAAAATAATAAAATACGTATGAGGACTGGTTATTGGTGGCCAATACCTCTCTTTCTTTTCTTGGAGCCGCAGTCAATTAATTGTAAATTAACCCTGTTTCTATTTAAAATGTTTTACTTTGTTCTTCATTCCATAATATTATTAAATCTTAATGACTTTTTTTGCATGTGTGTGAGCATAAGTCTGTTTTGACATGGTGTAAGTATTATACTTCATTATAGGATCATAGATTAAAATTCCTGCGGCATTGCGTGCACAAGCTGCTGAATTCTGATTGTGATTGAATACACTAATTTACCAAGATATGGTATGGCTTCCGTCTCAAAACATTACTTTTATGAAAAATGTCAGACCAGCTTCTCAAAAGGTGTACTTAGATTCTCCCCTGTGTTAACTCAGGGAACATTATGCAGTGTAATTCACTCCAGGTTAATTTGAGCCCTTCGTTGTTTCACAAGGTAATCAGTTCCAATTGAATATGTAATTGTGAAACATCAAACATCAATCATTGAGTGGTGATGTCACTGTATGTGTGATGCACATGTTCTGCTCCAGGGCAGCAGGAGACCAGAGACGACAATACCCCACACCCCAGTTTGTGTTACATTTAGCTAACTTATGCTGCATTCATTCATTTCCAACTAGGAATCCCGATATCCAACTAGGGAAAATGCAATAAAACGGCCTTCCAACTAGGAGTTCCATGTCGGAAATCAGGCATCTGGAAATCAACCCCGACCTCCCGACTAGGAAGAACTTGACGTCACGTCATCATATCAGCTCGCGCCGCAACCCACATTGTGAACAGTAAACAAACATTAAGCTTTTAAAGTAAAAAACAAGCTTTTAAAACACTTCAACTTTCGTTTTTCAGCATGACATGCTTTTGTATCGGCCAACATATCGATACAGAATGATAAACATACATGTACAATTCAAAGTTAAAAGGTTGTTGTTGTGAGCTGTTTTAGCTATGTTTGCTAGCAAAGCCAAAACTTTCCTGCGAAGGGCGTCCATGACGCCAAGTCCCCAGTTGTGCAGCTCAAACGCACTGATGTCGGTAATGACGTGCAAACGTCGCGTTTACCACCTCCGATATCCGACCTCATGCCATGAACGAATGCAGGGTTAGCACTTTAAAGGCAGCATAATGAACTACAGTGATGCTGGCAGTAACAGTATTGGCCAGATGTGGCGGGAAATGGTATCCAATAGATATGTCAGCACGTCCAACCCGGCTGTTCCTGCCAACCTAGCAGCATTAGCCACGGGGGTTCAGTTCCCTCTCAGTCTGCGTCCATTAGCAAATTTGAACGTGGGAAGAGAATGCAAGGAATTCAAACAGAAAAGAAAATTGACATACTGACAGCAGCCCAAGGCCCTGCTCTCAGCAGACTCTCAGGCAGTCCCTGGTGTTTCCCGCCTGAAGCTCTCAGGCTGTACCACCAGTGAATTCAATAAAGGGGTGATATGTTATTTATTGGATTGGGGCAATGTCTTGCTACCTGAGTTGCAGGTTTCAATACCAGATGGGCCTGTCAACTCTTGAGTAAGGTGCTGAACCTGAATTGCCACGGTAAAATGCCGGTAAAAAAAGAAATACAAATGGAAACACCAAAGTAAAGTCATTCAATAAGGGTGTTGGGCCCCACACTGTTTTTGATTAAACTGGCTGCTCTTCCCTCAGGTTGAAATTTGCGGTCAACTCATTTGCACCTGTTGTTTTGACTTGCCCTTCGAATGACTGAGTGTGCATTTCCACCCACTGTTGATATTTGCTGAATATGTTTTTCCTTGAAGTACCGTGCTGACATCACCTTGGGCACTACTGGGAAACATCAACAACTTAAACTGATATGGTCACTGAAGCTCCTGACAAATATGCCCCAACAATGGCCTCTCTTTCAAAGTCACTGAGATCTCCTTACAGTCATTCTAGCCACAAAGTCCCCGTTTCCCAAAAGAATCTTAGAGTTAAGATGATCTTAGAGTGTTTTGGGTTTGTGCTTTTTTTTAAATTTTACGATTAAAATGATTAAAATTTACTGACATTACATAAAAATAAGACAAAAAACTAACAAATAATGAAAGTAATATAAAAACAAAATAGCCTAAGATGATCTTTACTCTAAGATCCTTTTGGGAACAGGGCCCTGGCCTGTCCAGCATTTTTATGTACATTCTGAGATACTATTTGTTTAATTGATTAAATGCCCCTCATTTAATCAATTAACTCTATATTTTTGTTCACTACCTGTCTAGCCGTATCTCAGCAGTGCCTGAAGGGCGGTAAAATCATGGGGAGACATCTATCTCGATGAGGCTCCGCCTCATCCACAAAGCATACACAAAGATCTTCAGAGAATGGAATGACAAGAGGAAGGAAGAGGGGAAGTGGAGAAAAATATAAAGTTGGAGGGACGGATGCTCCATTAGTGACTGTTCTTCATGGTAAAAGTCTTGGGGTCCAGGTGAGAAGCTCAGGAACATATGAGGGACATATGTTTGCATTCATACAGTACTGTGCAAAAGTCTTAGGCACATGTAAAGAAAATCCTTAAGGCGAATAACCTTTCAAAAATAATTAAATTAAAAGTTTCTAAATATCAAACAATTCACTACAAAGAACAGTAAACAATAAAAAACAGAATCAAATCAATATTTGGTGTGACCACCCTTTCCCTTTAAAACAGCATCAACTCTCTTCGGTACACTGTTGTTCAGTTTTATAAGAAAATCAGCTGGTAGATTGTTCCAAGCATTTTGGGGAACTTGCCACTGTTCTTCTGCAGAATTTGGCTGTCTCGCTTGCTTCTGTCTGTCCAGGTAATCCCAGACAGCCTCGGTGATGTTGAGAACAGGCCTCTGTGGAGACCATACCATCTGTTGCAGAACTCCTTGTTCTTTTCTCTGACGAAAGTTCAATTAAGTTTTTGGAAAATCAATGTTTGGAAATCTACAATTTGCTCTTTTCTACTGACACAAAAACAAAAAAATAAACATCTAAGAAAAAATCTACATAAAAAATCTAGGGTGCCTGAGACATTTGCACAGTACTGTACATGCACACATAAATGCCCAGATACATACTTACAAATGTATACATGCTGGCAGTATACACACAGGTCAATAGTGCAATCTTGGCTCTCGCTCCCAACCGAGCTGACATTTCAACTGATGTTGTACGCAATTGGCTCTGGTTGTTCATGGTTAAGAAAAAAGGTCCTCAAATGTCAGAGAGAGAGAGGAGGGAGGCCTGTTTTCACCCACCCCTATCTGAGGTTATCTGATCTCAACTTAGCAGTTAGCTTGATGACATCACTATTCTTTATTAGTACCAATGTGATTTTCCCCAACTCATGATTTCCTATTGAATTATGTAATTTGCGTTTAGTTCACCAAGACAAAGCATCCGTAAGATTTTTTTTTATTTCAAGCTTGCCCAGCATGTGATGACATAACTCTTTCCTTGCCAGGGTGAATGTAACATTAGTGGATATCTTCCACGGATATCTTCAAGCATGAAAAAAACATAATGTGGGGTTTATTTGTGTCAAACTGCATCTTAATTGCAAAAGTCAAACCTCGTTTGAAAAACAATGGGAAACTTCAGAAGACACAAAGAAATGCTGCCAAATAGGCAAAAAGAGAAAAAGGCCTGCTTGTGATTAGTATAATCGCTGAACTTTGACCTATGGCTGTGACGATAAAGTTTCATTCTGATTTAAAAAGGACAGAGGCTCAACACAGTCACAGGAAGGGCCCGAGTTAAGTTAGTTAAGGAGACTTAAGTTAGTCACAGTTCAAGAACAGAGGAATGTTTCATGACTTGGACACACGGCCACCATTCGGCTGCCTGCGTGCGTTTCAGAGGATGAATTCTCCTGAATTGAACGGAGATAGCTGTAACAGAACTGCCTGCAGTTGTGATTGGGAATCCCAACTTTGTGAGGGGACGTGACGTGTGAGGTTCGAAGAGGCCACACGCAGCAAAGGGATTCTATAAGCTTTTATTAGCCACTGAGACGGGGAAACCCCGTATTTAAGGAAATATAAGGACAACTAAAATAACCTAGTTCCCACTCTCGACTGGAGGGAACCGCTGTCCCATACCTTTACTGCCAACGTGACGAACGCAAGAAAGGGAAAAAATAATAGCCCTGCCTCTCAGTAGCGAAGCGAGGAAAACCCCTGAAATGAGTGAACACTAGTAAAACACACCCGAACAAACAAAGAACAATACCCAAACAGTACAAAAGTCACACGCAAACATGTCAACGAAATCGCCTGGTCTCCCTGTAAGGAGAGATGTACCCGAAGGGCGAACAGAACTACAGTTCCGAACAAAATCGCCCGGTCTCCCTGTAAGGAGACAGGTACCGAAAGGACGAACAGAACAGCTGTTCTGGACAATTTGCCGGCTCAATGACTAACGCAAGTCTAGTAGAAAATACACGCCCTGCCTCTCAGTATGATAAACGCCCTGTCTCTTAGTAAGAAATGACTATATAAATATACCCACAAACAAACAGACTCCTCTCGCTTTCAAGGAAGAAAGCAGACAGAGAGAGGATCGAGAGACAGAAAAGGCAACAGGTCTAGGCAAAGAAAGAAAAGGAAAAACCAGGAAGCGGTGACAGAAAAGAGCCAAGGAGGAAGAGTCCTAATAGCTAAATGCACAAAGGCAAGTCCCGCATTACTCCAATAAAACTCATTGGAGCAAAGAGGTCTCCTACAGTGCCTAGACCTAACCATACTGGCTAAGCAAACAAAGGGCAAAAAGTAATACGAAACACCAAACACCAAACAATACAGAAGCCCAGAACGAAAGAAACGTGGGCTTAAATAGCTCCGAGGTAACCACGTACAGGTGTGATGCTGAGAGAAGCTCCGCGATAAAGACGGGGCGGAGCAAACATCCACTAAAAGGGCAGCGCCCTTGTGTGGCTACTGAGGAAAAGGACTTCAAGGGAAGAACTCGTCAAAAACCATGACAAACTTGGGATGAGAAAATGCACACACATACTGTACACACACAAACACAATATCTGAAACTGAAATAAATCAGTACATACTGACTTCCCTGAGGGAAATTATTATTTAGAATTCTACTTTTGTTGAGGACTCTCTGGGTGTGTCCAGTTCTCATAACCCCAGAACTCTGCTCTAAGATTTAAAATATGGGTGTTTTTGTAAAGTATTTCATTTTTTTGTAAGACCTACTTTTTAAATTATTAATGTTTGGAGACTTCGAACACCTTCTTCTTGTGTCCATGTGCACAAAGAACAGAAATGAAAAAATATAGGTTTATTTAAACGGTCATCATTTAAAAATTCAGTGCAAAAGTGCATATTAGTGATTAACACTTAACATGCATTTACAATAAAATAGAATAATGCATCACAAATATAATTCATTGCATTATTGGACCTCTCAATCAAGGGTGAGGGTCAGTTTACACGGTTTAGGATGCAGTTTGGAGCCAATCCCAGGGGAACTGCCATGTGGGGACGGGGGGCACGTGCAGCCACACCCTGTTCCCCAGCCTGGCAAGGCCAAACAAGAAGTATGTGATTAACTTACATAATCACTGTGATTAAGCAACCCTGCAGTTTCCACTGAGATTCAGCATTCCAGCAAGGCCTCCAGGAAAATGAGGAAAACATAGAGCCAAAATGGCAAGCTCATTATGTACAAAGTTTTATCCTAATTCAAATGAGTGTTATTGCTACTGTTGTTGTCCGTGCTGTTCTAATTGTGATTGCGGTGTTTTTCTTGGCTGCGTTCGCAGGAGAACACCACCAAGGCACCGAGAGCATTGTTTGGCATAATGTCATCCTTAAGGTTGTCGCTGGGAAGGCACATGGGATGTCATGACAACAGATCTCCCATTCCCACGGAGATAAATACAGGCTGGAGGCAAAAATGACCAGCTTGAGCCAGGCATGGCATGGCAGTCGCAAGGCCTGTGATTGGTGGGTTTTTTTGACGAATGCTGCAACTGACGTGCCTGTAATCTTGCATTTGGCTTTGGGAACTAAGGTGAAGTACGTTTCTGGTGACAGATACAAATGGCATAACTGAATGGAAACAGATGCCAAGCCAACCATCCATCCATCCATTATCTAACCCGCTTATTCCAGGTCAGGGTCTCAGGGAGGCTGGACCCTATCCCAGCATGCCAAGACAATCACACAATTAACTATAATACAATTAACTGCAATATATAAATATATACTGATTTACACATACTGTAGTTAAAACATTCAAGAAATGTGCGGTTTTATTGCATATCTTTCAAAAATTGTTACAATGGTTACAAATGCACTTTCAATTTCAAAGCAGAATTTGGTGATTATGTGAAATGTCCTTCTTCTTTTAGGCCATCCCTTCAGTTCTCAAAGACTGGCCAGTCTGGACTGCAGCCAGTACCTCCGAATCCTTGGCTGAAACTGACACCACAAGTGCCCCCAAACCTCAGTCTCCATAAGTGTGGAAATGAAATGAATCATTCCCTCTCTGTGAGTCAGAATTTACCCACTCTTTGTGTGGCAATACAGTGAGGTCTGTTTCCGGAAGGTGGCGGCAGCTCAGGTGGCCCTGAGTTGCACGTCCCCATGGTAACACCTGAGCCGTGACATTGTCCTTGCCTGTTTGTGTTTCCTATTGGAGGAGGATTCTGGAAAGGGGGGGTAGGGGGGGGGGGGGGTCTGTATAGGATGAAATGGGCAAAACAGATAAAACATCTGACCCTTCCCTTGATCTATATATCCCTGTAGAAAAGTGCACTGTGTCTTAAGGAGGCCACTGAAGACCCTTCCATCTGTATAACCCCCCCCCCCCCCCACCCAATGTGCTTCTCCACCACAGGTCTGCCTAACCAGGGCTGGGAATCCCTTTCCTAAAATAACTATGCAAGTCTGATGAGTGGTTTACTCAGAGAAGCAGTACTACAGAACATAGGTATGTGCAATTTGGAACATGGAATATGGTACAAAGATGTACAAGCGCTATTGGTGCAAGACTTAGGTCAAGCAAGAGTCTCATGAGACATGGTGCAATTAACTTCAGGACCTTGAAGACAACAAGTTCCTCAGACTTGACATGCTTCCAGCAGAAGTTCATGGAATAGCCCGTGTGCTACTGTATGCATCATCACTGAATACAGTTTTGTTGGTGATTTAGCTTGTAAGAAGCTTCTGGATTCCTTGGTCTAAACTCTATGGTCAGGGCTTTAATTATGTAGCTTTTGGGATCTAGCACAGCTAATGGACTGGACTGGGGAATTATAGGGGAAAATGTGTGTTCATTCATTTCCCTTGATCTACAAGGCCCTGTCATGACCAAACACAGTCCAGTTTCGATACTGTTCAATCCAAACACCATCCAATCCTATCGCCCCTTCAAACCCAGCACCATCCAATCCCACGATCACTTCTATCCCAACGCCATTCAATCCTCATCCACTGCAATAGTTAAGCCACTTAACCCAGCTCAGCCAGCCGTATTGAGTGGTCGTTCCATTTTGTGCAAAAATAAAGAACAAATCTGAAGGCGACAGCGATGTTCTGTTTAGCTCATCTCCTTATTCAGTAGAGCTGCCCACAGTGCACGAGGAAATAATTCACTTTCCATAAAAAAAACATCCAACAAGCAAGCACATCATTTACAAACTGAGAACAAAAATAAGAAAGGATCATCACTACCACACCATTCAGGCCCTGGGGCGAGTATGTCTAGTGACATGGACACAGGTGTGTTTTATTGCACCTGTGCACACAGCCGTTCCCTGGAGAGCCGGTGGGAATGTTTGCGTACGCACCTGATGGCTTTTCCACATTGACGGCAACTCATCCTGGAGCACATGGCATGCACAGTAGCGTGACCGTGACACATCGCGCAGGCAGGGAGGGGGAAAGAGATTCCCTATTGTCTTATGTAACAGAAAGCTCTCACGCTATGTGCACGTCTTCCGGGCCCAGGAGAATGTCATCGCACTCCCCTCTTTGCTTCAGCCAAAACATTTGCTGCCATTAATCAGTTCGTACCGACCATAAGTCTATGCTTGTTCACGGCCCCTCTAAGAAAGGAACTTCAGTCCTAATGGGTTCTTTAAATGTTAAAATTGTTTTTTTCTCCACAGTAGGTTTCAGATATATTATAACATGACCAATGCAATACCAGTGGAACAGGTCAGATGTTCCAAGACTAACTGCAATTACACTCATGCCGTTGCTGTGACATCCACACTGAGAGAACAGTATGTACAAGCTCACGCGTTCAGTCGGTTTCAAAGTCACTCTACAAGTAGCAGAGCGAGATTGTTGCTTGCTTTTTTCAGTCTGAAGTGACTTCTAAGGATAGGATTTAGCTTTTCTTTTGTTCTTCAGATGATTATATTTGTGTGGTTTTGGTTCTCTTTAAATGTCAAAAATACCTTTTGGTTGTTTGTTTTTAATGGATTTTATCTGTCAACATGATCCTCCATCTGGCCCTTCCTTGACAGTTCAGGAAGATGGATGGCAGTTGTACACATTTTAAAAAAAAAATCTCAGTAGGTATTTCAGCAACATGTGGTGTGTAACTGGTCTGAATCTATTTTTGTGTTTTCCTTGTGTCTGCTTTTACCACAGTTTCCTTGTGTAGTTTGTCTGTCATTTGAGCTGCTTTTGAGAGACTGATTTCCCCAAGAATTAAAAGCTGCATTGTTTTATATTGTTGTGTTTTATTGTGTAATGCTTTGTTGTTTTGTGGTGCATTTACCAGAATTGTATAATTATATTGTGTTATCCTGTATTATAATGTATTGTAGGCTACTGTTTTGTATTTTGTTGTATTGTATTGCTTTGTGTGGTATAGTACTATATTGTGTTGTATTGTCTTGTGATATAGCGTGTTGTACCAGTGCTGATAGTCATGTTGCTTGAATATATTTCTGGCTTTAGAATTACTGCTCTCCATAACCTTTGAGCTGTAACAGGATGTAATATGATGGTACATTTCCTCCTTGCTTCTGCTGCCCTTGAGCTCCCCCTAGTGGTCACACTGTGGACCTCAGCCAGATGTTTATCACAGCGCTGTGCTGTGATGGTTATCACTATGCGTAGAGTGGAAGGTAAAAACCGTATCATCAGCAGGGCATACACACATACGCGTTATGTGTCATGAATGTCCCTGGGTGGCACCGGGTGGTAGTAGAGGTCAGAGCCTTTAACTTGTGTCCAGAAGGTTGTGGGGCTGAATCCCAGCCAAGTTATTGCTGTTGTGCTCAAGAATAGCTGCAGCTTGAGTTTATTGTTTTAGAACCTTTAAAGTCAGACTTGTGCAAATGTTGTGGGCACAGTAAACTGTACTCCAGAAAAGTGTGCCAGCTACACAGATGTGTTAAATTCACATACAGTATAACGTATGGACCAGTATGGAGAACAGTCCAGGGATAGGGAACCCTGGTCCTGGTGCTCTTTCTGGTTTCTGGTCCAGCTGTCTCTTGTGTTCGTGTTTGTTCATTTGAATGTGTTTTCTTGTGTCAGGCTTTTTTCTTTAGTTTTTTTTCATGCGCTGTGTGTCTGTTGTGGGACGGGGAAGCGGGCTGGAGATTTTTCGGAGCACTCCTGCTGCTCGTTTTTATAATATTGACGAATTGTCTAGCGGGGATGATTTTGTTTGTGGTCGTCACCATGGAGGCGCATTCGCATGGCGCATGCTCGGAAATGTCCGTTGGATCTGCAGCCACGGAGTTTACCATCGCTCTTCACCGGAGTTGAAGATGTCGGGACTGCGGGCAATCTTCAAAAGGCAACTAGGGAAGGAGAAGATAATGCGGGGGAGGAGTGAGGCGGCGACTGGTAAGGCTGAGCTCCGCTTTGACAGTGGACAGAGACCGCAACACTGCATGTATACTATGGAGGAAAGACGTGGAGGCGCCGAGGCGGAGTTTGTGTGTTGGACTGGTTGATGACATTGGACATCTCTGCACAGCAGGGGCTATTTTAATCATGACGTTTGGCTGTATATATATTGGAATTTTATATGTTTGTGTGTTGTTGGTCTGCCCCACTGTCTATGTCTTTTTTGTTGTTGCTGGTGGCTGCAACTGCAGTTCCCTTTCGGGAAAATAAAAGTTATTCTATTCTATTCTATTCTATCTGAGCTTGATCCGATTGAGTTTGATGGATGATTGAAAGTCTGAGCCTGAATATATATAATGAACGGTGAAAGGCTGAATGTCTCCAGTACATGATCACCTGCATTCATTAAACCAGATTAATTAAAATTAATCCGTTTAGATAGATAGAGACCTTTATTTAACATAAAATTTATGTAGTTATGTAAATTTGGATGGAGAAAAAACAAGGATTGTTTCTAGCACTCCAGGAACAGGGTTGCCTACCCCTGACATAGTTCACCTTAACAGGCACTTTATGTAAGGCTGTGTATGTGCAGTGTCCTCACTGGCATGCTGTGTGCAAGCGTTTGTGGGTGTTTGTGTGTATGTATGTGGGTGTGTGTTTTTTTGTGTGTGTGTGGGTGTGGGTGTTTGTGCGTAGTCTGTGAGAGCATGTTTGTTTCAGTTTAAGTAAGAAACTGGACAGATTAAGCAATACTCTCAACACACAAACCACTGTTATCTGTGTTGTTAGAATATGTCTCATCACTGGGCCGAAACCCTGTGATTATTCACACACAGTAGGTGTGGAGCTGGCGTGCTCAGGAGAAGATCCAAGGGCATTTGTACCCTGCACCATGCCTGTGGGGAAACACTATGTGCAAGTCAACTGTAAACCTCATCAAGCTTAGTCACTGCTTTCATGCAACACACAGGAAAAGCAGTGATCAGACACAAACCTTTTACCAGGATAAGTATTCCTACTGTGATCTCCCTGTACCCTACTCACCCCACCAGCTAGTCTTATTCTTACAGGTCACACGCAGGTGGGTCTAACCATGGGCCAAGTGTGAATGTGCGTGTATGTATTTGCGCGCTTGTGTGCGCGCGTGCGTGCGTTCGTGCCTGTGAGCGTGCGCTCGCGCGCGTGTCCGCGTCTGTGCGAGTGAGCGTGCGTGTGCGCGCACGCTCGCGGTGGTGCCGTTGGATGGGACACATGCAGGCCAGACGCAGCGGTCGGGCAGACGCCTGAAGTTGCGGGACGTGTTTTTTCAGGAAGGCCGCCGGCAAAATGCCTGGAGGGGAAAAAAGTGAATAACTGCAGTTAGTGAGGCAGAGCAATAAACACTGCCAAACTTAGAGCCGGGGGATCCGTGCTTCAGAGTGCCTTTTTCTTGGAAGAGCGTTTTGACGGCATCGATATGTATCAATTTCAGCACTTAATGCTAACACACATAATGCTAACACTCGCAATGAGCATTTTGGTGTGATTGTTATTTCAACTTGGTGGCTGTTGGAAATGTACATCTTTCAGCCATTTGGTTTTAAACAATGAATCGAAACAGTAAAGGAATGTACACGCCGCTCCCATACGGTGATGGCGATTGCCAGTTACATGAGACATCTTGGCAGGGTCCTGGAACAGCATTAAATTTCTCCCAGATGGGTTGCTGAACTCTGTAAGAGAACATCTTGATTGATGTGAAGCACATTTGCACTGATCGCAAGAGAACCAGAAACCCTCTATCTGCCAAATGGCATCAGGATTTTTAGCAACCGCAAAGGTGAACATGTCAAATGTACAGTCGCTTCCAAAAGTATCGCCGGGCCAGCCTTCATAAATATGAGCAAAAAAATACTATACAATAAAAAATATTAGATAAAATATTAAATAAAAAAACAGGTAATGAGCTATATTTTATGCTAGAAATATGGGTAAACTATACTCTTTCAAAATAATAAAACTGCTCAGAGACAGTTTTTTTCAAAAAATGGGTGTCAAAATGATTGGAAGCCCTGTTTGCACCCTCCTTTTGCAAGAAAAAATCTACTGAGTTTTATGAGATTAGTGAACCTAGTTGGGGTGTACAATCTTTGACCATTCCAACATACAGAATCATTCAAGGTCCTTTTCTTGGTTATTTTTAAGTATGCTTGGGATAATTTTCTTGCTGAAAGACAATGGGCCTCATTCACCAATCACTCTATGAACAAACGTGTTGTTAAGACTTTATTTAAAACGTTTTCACAAACATTTTGGGAATGTTTGGGAACTGATGTTTGTGTTCTGAGCTTCTGTTCAACCCAAGAAAAAATCCCAAGTAAGAAAACATTGGTGAATGCCAGAATGTTCATAAAAACGTTTTAAAGAAAGACTTAAGGCCAAATTTGTTCATAGAACGGTTGGTGAACGAGGCCAATGATCCAATGACCAAGGGTTTCAAGCATTAAAGTAAGTCTGGAGGTGATTGTACGTTTGCCATGAACAATGGAAGATTTTTTTTAGGTAGGGGCTTGTAGTTGATGACATTAGTGGTGGAAATGACTAATCACTTTATTGATTAGAATCTTTCAGTTCAGTTCAGTAGAAAGATTCTAGTCACTGACTATGTGATTCGTTCACTTGGTGGGGTCATTTGCGCAAGCGTACAAATATTCCAACAGCACGTTCGTTCATTCATAGGTATTGTGCAAAAATTCCAGTCATAAGCACTACAGATAAAAGTATAAACCTTTTCTATAAACCTCATATAAACTTTCTGTATTTTTTCCTTGTAGCTATAGTTTTCTGGATTAGGCTATATGGCCGCTCCAGGCGAGCCTTTTAAATATGGGTTAGAAGCTACGGAAATATGACATCACAATTTGTGTGAACGGAATGATTACATCACAATGTAATCATTCCGTTCTAAGTAGCCTATTTTAAAACATTGCATTTTCAAACGGTAAAGTTATCAAAATGGTGACAGGGGCCATAGTTTATCCTCTTTTTTAACAGCAGAGGATTTTTTTTCTCCCCAATTGAATGTCGACGTTCAGTCATCTATGGGGGGAGCCCTTATACAAAGGGTTAGCTACTGATTCGGTTAAGCTAAGTGCACTGATGTAGTAGGCCTACTGGTATTGATCTCCACCAGTTCATGAGTAGCCTAGCCTACTAGATAGTAAGCAGTTCATATTGAAATTGCAAGCATTCATGCAGTGCGCGATCTAGACTCAAATTAGGCTACCTGACCCAATAGCAAACAAAGAAAAGGGCTTTAGCTTCTTATTGAATTTCAACAGTGTGAAGAAGAAAAAAATATATAGCTTCATAAAGCATTGATTAGCTATAATTGTGAATATAAAATTGCAAGGTTATAGCATATTAGGCTACCTAAAAGACATTTATCGTGGTATTTTGATACAAAAGAAAACACGTATGTGTTTAATTTAATCAATATCGTTATTACAGTTTTGAAATGGTTTCATAACGGGCAGACTTTCATTAACTCTTTTAGTTTATTAGTCACAGAACTAGGCTACATGGAAATGTACGATGTATGTAGGCTACGTTTGTAATTTTGATTAGAAATGCTTGAACCGTTTTGTTTTCGGTACGTTGGGTGGACGTCAGATGCCAGTACACCTACAGGTAGCCTACCTATAGTTCCGATAATTTTGGCTATTCTTTAAATGTGAAACTGTACCAAAAAACAGTTGACCTATATTATTTTACTAATACTCCCGCAATTGTTGCTAACTAATTTATTACTGCACTTGAGAGTATCCCGTTACTGATTCGGTTGACAATTATGTATTGCGGTGCGGGTATTGATTTAACCAGTTCACCAGTAGCCTAGTAGTCAGCAGTTCATAGCTTATAGTCAGTTCAGTTCAATCCGGTGGGTGAGTAGGACTACCACAGTCTGTGGTCAGTACAGTTCAGTACAGTTCCTTTGAAAATCGAACCCCCGTTCTCACTGAATTGTGATAGGCTTCCTCGTGGCAACCAGCAAGATTTCCTTTCATTATAGGCTACATCTCAATGTTTCATTCCAACTATCAGACCCGCCTTTATCACTGACGCGGACGCAAGCATATGAACGAATGATCCGGTACACTCAGTTCACTTTAAAGATTTGTTCAAAAAGATTTGTTTGTTTACGTACTGCCCAACACTAGATGACATAGTTGTTAAATACTGCACATTATAATGTCATATCAATCACACTGCACTGCAAAAACCAAATCTTAACAAGCATTTTAGAATCTTATTTCTGTAACTTTTTTGCCAGTGGGGTGAGATAATTTCACTTGTCAAGCAAAAAGTAACTTAAAACAAGTTAATATTTTCTACTTTCGAGGAAAAAAAAAAAGATTTTAAGACTCATTAAAAGATTAAAACACTTGTTAAGACAGACATTTTTTGCAGTGTGGACGAAGCGTAGGATACAAGAAACCCAACAGACAAAAGCACACACACACACACACACACTCACACACACGTGCTCACACACACACACGGGCACACAAACATACTCACACACACATACGTACGCACTCACACACACGCACACACACACACACACACACACACACACACACACACAGCAGTTCTGGTTGTTTGTGTCGTTAGTTGTGTATTTATTCCTGTACCCCATCATTCTGAGATATTTAATAAACACAGCTGATGACATACCCTGCCATGCTCTCCGCTGAGCGCTTTCAGACCCAGCGTGCTTGTATTTCAGCATTAATGTGAACTCCTAATATAAACATCTCGTCTTACACGGACGTCACAGTCCTGCGAGAGGGGAGCCATGCTTTAGTGCACATCTGAGCAGTGGAAAGCATTTTTATCTCCCATCTTATCTGGTTATTTACCCTCAGGCAGCAAAAACATGCCCTGCAGCATGCACTGCTATCTCCAGTCAGTGTGACTAACCGCCCAGATATTCAGATTGAGACTCGAGCTTCACATCTCTCTCTCTCTCTCTCTTTCTCTCTCTCCCTCTCCTTCCTTGTCTAAGATACACACACACACGCACACACATTGGATTGTTTACAAGTCTCTCTCAGTAAATGTGCCATACACCAGTTCCTGCAAGTCTTGTGCTGATGTGAAGATAGCCATGATGATGCCATGAGCCAAATAAAGGAATAAGATTTTTTTTTTTTTGCTGGAATTCCTGTAATTTCCTGCTGAACTCTACTTCCCCTCTGTCTATGCCTTGGGAAACATAGACAGCCCGATTCCCCGTTTCCGAATAAAACCCTCGGTTGCAAAAACAAAGTTCTGGTTTAAAAAAAAAAGAAGAGGGCTGCCAACTGAACCTAATGCCATGGAGGAGATCGCCAGCGTCAGGGGCTCTGAAAAAACATTGGTTTGGATAATCCTTAAATCACCAATAGGGCCATAAATACCTCAAGGATCCAAAGCCAAACCCACAACACTTCCCCCGTCCCAACACGTCTCCGTCTATGGGGTGAGGGGTGAGGGCCAAGGACGAGTGACACACAATTCTGCTCTTTCTCCAAACAGGACCTCGCATATACGTATTCCTCAATCCCGATTCCCCCAAATCAGCCAGCCCTGACCATTGTTTTTATTGTCCTTTTACTATCTCAGCAAAAACATGTCATAAATCTCATAAATTTCATAAATAAACTTTCACCAATATGGTTGACAGAAACTAAACAAGCCATAGCTCAAAGCAGTGCTACCAATATTTTTCTAAATGTTTTCCAAGTAACATGGACCTGTGTTTCTTTATATTGTGATTGCATCTCTTATGTCACATGAAAACACAAATACCTAAGTCTGTGTGCTTGAAAATAGAATTCAGATGCAAATCCTTTATGACACTTATTCGATACTTCACATTACAAACTTAAAAGCCGTAAGATGTTGCAAACTATACTGAGATGAACATGCAACACACGTGAACACGTACGTATCTCACATACTGTAAGTTTGAACGATTATACATACTTCCTTTCAAACTGTATTCTGTACGAAGACAACCCATTTATAACACATTGCCAGAGACCCGCAGAGGGTGTTCGAGGGGCAGTTGCTCAAATTTCCAAAAGGGCACATTTTGGCGCGTGCACAGCACACGCACAGTGATTTCTACAAGTAATTAAAGAAGTCTAAATAAATACGTGTGAAATGGCTATCGCTTGACATCTTATACAGGGTATTTCACAATTATCCTTAACTAGCCCTGCCCCCTAGCCCCCCCTGACTCTCAGTCTCACCTGTAGTTGCAGCCTTTTTTAACCAGCTGGACAGAGATGCACTCCCTCTGACTGCCGCTTTCAGCCTCTTGTCTTTCTCCTCTCCCTTATCGGCATGCTTGCTAGGCTATAGTATAATATTCAAGATGAAAACGCATAATACCAACTGCTCGCTACAGACTCATTTTCATTTAACTAGTACTAGACTGCATTGTGGCTATGGCTAAATTCATGGCTCATACTGTAGCTAGCTAGAATGACCTAGCCAACACCATGGTAAATAATTAAGCAATGACATATGAGAGGTTGTGCTATATTGTGCTAGCCGTTCCAATAACCGAAATATAGCACAACCTCGAGCTATAGACCACCGCAGTCAAACGTCTCTAAAGCGTTGCTGTGAATGCCCCACCCCGTTCCGGAGAATCATTTAGATTTGCTCCCATAGAAAACAACAGTATAAGAGGAAGAAAGTTAAAAGACGACAAAGTAAAAAAAAAAAAAAAAATGAAAACGCCCAAATGCACAGCCAACGTATAAACCCCCCCCCCCCCCCCCCCCCACCATGTCAGATCAGAGATCCCAAAAGAAGAGTACATTTTAAATGTTTACTGATGATCACTGGCATACAACACAATACCAGATATTACTCTCCAACTACTGATGAGCTTAATGCTAACAACTATGGAAAACCCCATAGACGCGCTACCGAAAACTAGCACGTAAGTTAGAGCTGTTTAACACTTCTCAAAATTGCAATATGTGGCAAATACATATGTAGTTTAAGAAGTAACTACTCTGGGGTCTCAGGACCACACTGAAATGTCAGAGAAAATGAAACCTGTTGATGTTTATTTCACTGGAACTTGGAAGACTGAAGGGGCATGTCGCCAGACCAATCAAGTCCGATTTAACATTGTATGTTGCCTGCTCAATGCTGGATAGTGATGTAATAAAATCAGTAGACATTTTCATTATATATATTACAAAACAAATATATTACAAAACACATTTTGTTATATTATATTACAAAGCATATTTTTCGTTGTTTACAGGGATTGTTTTGTTGTTTTCCTTTTTTACATGGATTTTTTTGTGTTGTTTGTTTTTTGTTGTGTCTCAGTGCAATCGTTGAATAGACGTATTCCCTTTGGTAGCCTATTCCCCCAAAGAGGGGCGTGAACCATAAAGTACCCGGATGTGCCGCGGTGGTCTATATAGCTAGCTGGAATGAGTTAGCTAACACCACGATCTATAAAGAATAATAATTTCTATCTGGGCAGTTAGCAAGTCGCTCTAATGTAAGCAAACAACATAGAGCTTATGTGCCACTTTCTGTTCATTTCTCTGTATTATCATTTTGCTTCAGTTAGCAAAAACTCAAGTTACCGTTATCGGATACGATGAGTTCACTATTTTGACTAGGCTACTTCTGCAAAGGTAGGCCAGCGAAGCTACCGCTGCAACTCTGCAATGGGCTTTGTTCGTTTCGCCTACAGCCCGCCATGCCCGGGCATGCATGCACGTCCCTCTCCTGTTTGCTTTCAAGGCCAGATGCCCCTCCTTTCCCTAACTCACATCAAAAAGACAACGGGCAATGCTGGCTGTCTTATCGACTGCACTCTCTCTCTGACACTGCCTGCGCTGTGCTGCACTGGCATGTCTAACAAGCTTTGAGGTTTAAAACGTGAACTTTCAGTCAAGGGCTTATGACTCAATTTGCACACCAATATTAATAGTTGTGAAGTTGGCCTAAATAGTAATTGTGTTTAACCAATATAAAATAATTTTATTAAATGAAAAAGGGGCGCTTTGGCCAATGAGAGAAAAGGGGCAGTTGCTCAAGCAACTAGAGCACCCCCCTTCTGCACATCTCTGCACATTGTTATCAATATCTTTGCATCCAGTATCGTAACAATTACTTGAAATGTCTTTATATGAGTACTTATCCTGTTAGTACTACATGTGTTTCCAGTAATATTTTAATACCTTATGGCACTATGTGGATAGTATTCTAATAACCTTACTTTTCACAAACATAGTGCTGATCCTACATGAATATAATAATAATAATAATAATTATAATAATAATAATTATAATAATAGTACAGCGCATTGGACATATGGAAAATGTATGTGCTTTATCTTGTTATAGAACACAAACATACCTATGCTGAAGATTTTGGAGTTAATAACAAATAGTGTATAACAAATAGAAAAAGGTTCTATGCATTACCACAAGCACTCCATCACACCCGCTTCACAGTGTTGTTCTGCTAGCACAAGGGGATATTGCGCAAATTTATCACACCCATGAAAACCACATCCTCTTGAGATGGCAAAACGAAGAAAAACAGGGCCAAACGTCTTGAACAAATGCAGTAAAACATAGCACTGGAATATGCTTCATACCGTAACTCAATTAGGTATGTCACTAGCGGCTGTGACCGGCAGCCGTATATGGTTGCGCATAATTGGCTTTAACACCACACCAGAGATAAACTGGGTTTCAAGAGAAAGGGGTTTCAGGACTGTGTGCTCATCATTAAGAACAGCTTCTCTGGGGGATCGGGCGCCTCCAGCCTGCCTGATACATTAAAGTGATACTGCAGTCAAAAACCGACTTTTCCCGTTATGTCCCCTCATGTTTTGGGTTAGATTATGATCATACACAACTGTTTTTGCCTGAAAATCTAATGTTTAGTCAAAATGGGTGTTTTCTGAGTTTCTGTGTAGGCTTACCAATACGCTGGTGTCCGGGGGTTTGTGACGTGACAAGATCCTTAACATAAAAATGGGTGGAGTTGAGATGATCCTAGGGTGGTCTCGGCTGGGCACGTGGTATAAAAGCACTGACCAACGTTTTTTTTTTTTCCTCTTTGAGACTGAGACCCTTGTACTGCTAGCTAGCTAGTTCAAGTTCAAATGTGAATGGCTTTGTATTACTGCTAACGTTAATATTACGACTTATATCAACACACCCTTTCACTCCTTGACCGTATGAATATTCATAATATGACTACGTGGCATCATCGTCATATGACCACACCTACTCATGAGTTCCAGTTCAAATTGAAGCGGTAAAAAAGGCCTTAGAAAAGGCTCTGCAGTATCTCTTTAAGTATACTCCTCCAACTCAATGGCTGCAGAACTCAAGATGGTGGATGGCGGAGTGAAAAGAAATTGCAGCTGGCTGAACACACTTAATGAGTGTGGCCTCCTCTGTGCTCTCTTTAATTACATTTTAGCAAATGAGAAAGGTATTGAAGTTCAATTCACTACACATCTGGGTTCAAAACTAGTTCCAAAAGAGAGATTGAATTAAATTTAAAGACTTTATTGGCTGTTGTGGGGGAAAAAATTAATACAGCCAAGACCCTGTTGAACTGGGTCATGTGATAGCCTGCTTTTAAGCTCCTTCATATTCTGAACTCCAAACACACAGAGAATCATGTGAAAGATGGAAAAAAAAAGTATAATAATTAATTTGTTTTTGGCATACTGTAGTGTAGTCGAAGTGCCTCTTCTCTCAGTCCACTGTGGTTTCAGCAATCAAAGGGTTAACCATAAGAGCTTCACAGAGGGCCATTGTTCTTAAAGCTAAATATTTGATCAGAGAGAGAAAGAGAGAGAGCGAGCGAGCTGAAAGACAAAAACCGTATCGATGTTAAAACAAGCTTCACAAATGTTTTTTAAAAGTGTCATGTTAGGGGAAAAAAAGGTCACCACTTCAAACATTCAG
Organism: Synaphobranchus kaupii; assembly: GCA_029718625.1. Lineage (NCBI taxonomy): Eukaryota > Metazoa > Chordata > Actinopteri > Anguilliformes > Synaphobranchidae > Synaphobranchus > Synaphobranchus kaupii. Next base: position 96,447,333 of record CM056379.1, on the reverse strand, counting down.
TGAGCTTACTCTAAAGAGCTTATGGGTGTTGGATCAGGGGGTTCTGTTAATGAGGGAACAAAATCCCTTGAGTTGCCAAACTTCACACGATGCTGGGTCACAGGCGCAGACAGTATTCAAAGGTGGGAATGCATTTTCTCACATGCACACGCATGCATATACACAAGCTTCCTGTAAATACACAAACGAAGATGCACACACATGTACATACATGCATATGAATACTTGTACATACTGCATACCCGCATACAAACACACACAGGATTTAGAATGTGGTTTACACAAGTGTGAGTCTAGAGAGTGATAAAACATTTTCTCAGTTCTAGGTCTTATTGCCTCCATCCTTCCACTCACCTGAAGGCCAAGCTGTTCCACACGGTACAGCATAACTTCCTCTTTGAGTATAATGGCCTTACAAGTGTCCCTCTCTAATGCTTTCATTTTTCATATTTAGCAAAGAAATGTGATCTTATGTAGAGTAATAATCATTTAAAAATAAGGGTTAGGGGATGCATGAGATGTTGGGACACAGGATGTGTGTCATGTATGGGTATGGAGTATAAGAAACACATTGAGTACATTGTAGATGTCAGAGATTTTCACTGTTTATACTTGACATGTGGTAGCTCATAACTGTGTGGCTCAATGGTTTATTGTCAGTCCAAGTGAAAATTTCCATGAAATTGATAATTTTGTCCACAGGTGACATTGGCTCACCGAAACAGTGTATTCTTAGCGGTGAGGGGAATTCCCAGCAGAAATCCCAACATTCCACCCGAAAAGCCTGCTGTTCTTAATTAACTCCTTTTCCCTACCCCTCTTCTTCCCCTATCTCTCGCTCTCTCTCTCTCTGGTCCTCCATTTCCCTTCTGCTCTCTGTTTGTTAAATACTCTTTCCTTATTTCCCTTCCTCCCCTTCTTCTGCTCTCTGTTTGTTAAATACTCTTTCCTTATTTCCCTTCCTCCCCTTCCTATCTCTCAAACTCATTCCCCCTGTCAAGCTTTCCCTCTCTCCCCCCGACTCCTTTTTCTCTTATTTTCTCACCTACAGCATCCCTCTCTTTCACTTCTTTTTGTCTCCTTTGATTTTGTAGTTTTAACTTTATTTGTACTTCTAGAGCCTGCCACTATCTCCCAAAATCTCTTGCTACCTCATGGAACACAAGATTGCCCTGTAGAACCCAGGCCCCTCTGGTTCACACATACCTGGCCAGAAACAACTTTTGAATTCTGTCCCACCGAGCAAGAACCAGCATCCACAAGGCAGTAGATCCCTTGCGGATCGCACCCCCTAAGATCAATTTCTCCGATCCAGGTCTGAAATTCTTACACTTCCTCCTCCAGCTCCTTGCTTTTGTGGGAGGCCTCCCTTCGAGCACAGGTTTGAATTCCTGCAAGCCACAGTGTTCGGGAACCCCACCACTGGCTGGTTCGCCTCTGTAGCTCCAGCACAAGACCTGAAAGTCAGAACCATAACCTCGCCTCAAGAGATTCACAGCTGTGCCTGCCCTTATGGAAATGTAATATACTGCAGTATATTTAAAATATACTTTGACTATAATTGTGATATATTTACAATATACTGCAGTACACCCTTATGGACAGTATACTGTCCATAAGGGTGATAGCCACTGTTTATGAGTACTGCATAACGTTTAATCCAGAGCATGTGAAGTCAAATAAACTGGAAGATGAAACCCATCAATGTAGAAATTGTATTTGTTAAGATTCATCACATGCCAACCCAGCAGGCATTTTGAGCTGGTCTGACATTTCATACACTTTAAAATGTGACCCACCCAACAAAGCTCAACAGGCAGTTTTTGTCATTTGAAGGGTGTGTGTTACATTTTTGTGACATAAAGAAACCAACATTGTAGGAATGTAGGTGGCTGGATGTCAGTTTTAGGCAGTAACATAATTCTAATGTCAATTATCAGTAATACTGGGTTTTCAAGTGAAAGTTTTTATGATGTATTGCCTGTTAACTACCAGCTATGTGTTTTATTTGATGGTCGGCTATAGGTCATATTAAAGTTCTCTATGAAAGGTTTTTAAATGTAAGAATGTCAATTCCATGGCAACGTGGAAGATTAGCCACCCTACTGCAATTACGCTGTTAGCATTGTGCTAGATTTCATAATGTTTACACACAACCTTAAAGTGGGGCAACAAACAGTAAGACAAGAAAACCAAAGGATTTTATTGAGCCACTTCATGAATTACTGTCCATTGGACAGATGTGATACCCAACAATGGCATTCTAACATTCTATTGACCACAGCACAAATATATAATTTTTGTCTGCAAAATGGAGGTATGAGATACTAACTTAGAAATGAATACTAACTTAGAAATTAATTATTAATCATAAAAAAGTGATACATTTTGTTTATTCACATAGCACACATAATGCAGCATGTGCACCACAAAATGCAGGCGCTGTATCCCACCATGATACCTGCCTCATTCATTGCTCTTCTAAAACAGCGATCGTAATGACACAAGATATCCGCCTGAACTTAGAGGAAAGCTGCCGGCTGATTGGCTCACCCCTGCCCACGAGCCGCATGATTGCTTTTCCTCTTGTCCTTGTTTTGTTTTTCTTCGAGATGAGGCATGCCACGGCTTACCAAAGACAACACCGCCATTACACGGCTCATGGTGAAACCCAGAGGACCCATTCCCCTGCTTCCTTTATATTCTTTTTACTCTCCTTCTTTCTTCTCTTTTTTCAAGCGGAACATTTTTAGGTCCGTCGACTGCCTGTTCTGCTTGAACAGCTCAAATCAAATGCATGAGATCGGGCGGCTGAAGGAAACGGTGATTAACGCCAAGGCACAGTGGAGTAGTGGACAGAGCCGGCCAGCATGTGTTCTTCCTTTGAGCTGGTTTGGAGCGTAAATGGAGCGAGGCGAGAATCGTCTCTCCCCCATCATTACCCTCACCAGAGAGAGGGAAAGTTATCCCGCTGTTTCTGTAAAACATGCAAAGGCATGACCACCGAGCCACACAATCCCTTACTCTGTTCCACTTTCTCACTTTCCCAAGATCTGCTCAGGCCAGCATTGCTCTCACTATCCATCAGAGGCCAATACGGAACGCAATTCATTTTGTTCTGTCTTGTCCAACAATACACAGCTCAGTCTGGGTTCTGAAGGTCCAATCTAGGCATAGGAGAGAAAGCAGGTAGCCTCGAAACAGATACACAATCAGTATCTCCAGAACACCGACCCACCGCCTCAGTATGCAAGCCGTACCTGGGTCCAATCATGGCACACAGTTCTCTCTGAGGTAAATTTTTTGATGAACCTGTTATCTCACACAGTAAAAACCACATCAAAAAAGTCTGATGGGCTCATCAACATGAAATGCTAAATCGGTGGAAGAACTCTCATCTGTAAGGCACGGAAACAAGATTTCATGCTAAGGTGGCAAAGCAGGGTACCTTTACTCTTTTGGTGAAAAGGATTTTTTTTTCTTTCCGATGGATTTTCATAGATGTTTTTTATCAATATAAGAAGAGGACATAGGTCAGGAACAATAGTTCCTGTGGATCCAGTCAGTTCAGGGGCCACCACCTCATTCCCACGGTGGATTATCATAAATGTACCTTTTCAACTGCACTAAAGAGGCCTACTTCTTTGTATCCATTAAACCACTTTGTAACGTGCTCGTGTCCCTACGCCCCGGTTGGTAAACTTTCCTGTCACGAACATTGGATTTGTCTTCACAGATGCAGAGATAATTTTGCTCTGTTCTGTATTTTGGATTTACCAACACATGGTATTTAGACATGCTGTTTACTTACTTCATCGGCTGCAATAGAAATTAATTAAAAAAGCATGAATGAATGCAGTTAAAGTCAAAATATGTATCTCGGCCTCCTTCTCTCCCCGTCTATTTCTATCTCCCCATCTATTTTCTATATCTTTTTCACTCTACGCTTGTGTTTCTCCCTATTATTCCACATTTTCAGTTCCCTACCCCCTTTCTTTTATTCCTTGAAGGTTATTCAGAGCAATAAAAAATAAATAGTCTGGTGTCCCATAAACAGACATTTTGTCTATCCAAGAATATCTCAGTAAGAAAGCCAGTTTGCTGTTATATAAGATTACATCAGTTTAATGTTTTTTTTCCCCTTGCATGATTGGAATGGGTTGCACAATACCAAGCGGTCACATCTTGATTTTATCCTTGATTCAGCTGTCGTAAAAGTCCTCACGTTGGCATGTCTGCACGGAAATCATACGCAAGCTTAGCACCTAGGCCGCATTGTGCGCCAGTTGCTTACAATAATTGCTCATTGCAAGGGCCTGTGAGCTATTAGCATTTCTAGCAGGCTGAACATTTTCAATTAATCCCAAGGGGGAGGTGATACATGCAGTACCATGACTCCCAAATTTAAAAACTCACTGCAGACTGCCAGATTCTGTAGTAGGCCAGACGTACAGAGTGTTAGGTTTACTCCCAGCGCACTCGCTTGCTAGTTGTAAAGCTCCCAACATGTTACACAGAGTCCATAGGCTGTTAGCTGAGACCCGGTGGCATCAGGGATACTCTTTTCCCCGCCATTTGTGTCGTATGGACATTCACTCAGGCGGGTGTGGCATCATATTCTGCTAATGCGTGTGTAACGTCACGACTGCACCCTCCTTAGGAGCATCTCAGCGGCGCAGGAATGGCGAGAGAATATGTGCTGTGTCTGACGCACGGTAAATCAGGATCAGAGTGCATCCGTCGGCGTAGGTTCAAACTGTGGGAGCGCTGCTGTCCTTTTTCATGATAAAACACTTTTTATCTCCTGTTCAAACACATTCCATTCGGAGGGGCGGAGGGAACAATTCCTCGAACCAGATGTGGTAAAGGGATCCTAAAATTGAAAGGAATTACAGTTCCTGTCACCCCCTGAATCATTTCCACTGACCTGAGAGAGGCTAGAGCGGATTGACGTAATGTAAAAAAAAACTGCTGCGTCATTTCACCGTTCATTTCTAAAAGCTGCTTTGTATAAAACTTTTTTTTTGACATTTATGGTGCCAGCTGCTTGCTGGTTCGTTTGATAAGGTTGCTATGGCAATGCTGAACAAACAACCAAGCTGAAAAGCACTCGAGTGGGAATTTCCAATGGCTTAGGAGCCCTGGATAAATTTGTATCATGAGAAAGACAATATAAAAGAAAGATAAATATTCCGCAGGCCTGAGTGATAGATGGCAAACACTCAGATATCATTCTGATACTGACAGCCAAGCGGAAAGTAGCATGGCTGAAAAAATTTGTAAGCATGCATTAATTGGAAATGTTATAATTTTGAAAAGATTTTTAATACTTTAGTACAGCAAACCTTAACAGTACTTTGTGTACAGTTTTGGAAAAAGTTGGACTTATCACACACAATTCTAAAAGAAATGTGAATTCCCAGAACCTTCCACACAAATGGTTGGATCATCAAAATTATTTGACATTATTTTACAGCATGCAGCCTGTATGTCTCTCATTATAGTACAGCCGTTTTGCAGACAATCTTATCCAGAGTGACTAACAAGTGCAAAGTACAGTAACATCCTAGGCGGTGGAAAGTATAGTCCCAATATATAGTCCCAGCAGGTGCAAAAAGTGCATTGACTGCTTGTCAACTACACCAATGAGCTTCATACTACATTTTATATACAAGATCAAAGCATCACAAAGACTCACAGGCTCTGAAAACAGGAAAACTCTCAGGGCTTGGGTATAAATTCCAGTGTAGCACTAATTCCAAGAAGTGAAATTACAATCCTAATTCAAGTCAAATACCATTACATAAAGATTCTTACAAATCCAATTCATGCCATCGGCTGGCTCTGACAGTATCTTCATTAATAATTAATGATCATAATCCAATTCTTATGATCAATTCCCTACTCAATGAAGGATCCGAATTAGAATTGACCCATGCATTAAGAATCGCGTTTGAATCAAACACGGCCCTGATATCTCTTTCAGAGATTTTCTGTCATAGGCCTCAAAGTCAGACATCGTTTCAATCTTTGCGTTTAAAAAGACTGTCAGACACAGAGCAGTGCCGTGCCTTCTCTCTCTCTCCACTACGTTTGTATCCCATGCTGTGCAGGGATGGGGGGCAGACACATGTTTGACATTAGCAACACTTTCAGCTCCGTTTCCTTGTGGTTTCAAGATTTTTTTGACGTGAAGTTTACTTTACATGGTAACAATGAGAGGAGCAGTACGTTTCCAGAGGTTTATGCACATAAATGGTTTGAAGGTTCAAAAATATAATAGTTAAACACACATAATCATTCACACATGAAGGGCTTCACATGATGTTATAGACCAGGGGTTCTCAATCCTGGTCCTGGGGGACCCCTGTGTATGCTGGCTTTCGTTGCAACCGCAGTTGCAATCCCAGAATTTTAACAAGCTGTTAATTTTTCTTAATTAGGTGCTTGTCATGTTTGGAGGAATTATTCACCCTCTTAAGCCACATTATTTCAGAAATAGCTATGGATGCCATGTAGAATAAACACCCCATGTTCACATTGTGCTATATTATTTAAAAAAGATAAGAAAATTATTTAACAGATCCATTTAAAGACTGATTTGAATCAATAGGCTCCTAATTGGTGAAAGTGTGGACACATGGCCACTAAAATTAACCATTTCGTAGATAATGAAGAATTCAAACACAAAGCAAATGATAACGAGCCAAACCTGCATTGTCTTAAGCTTAAAGAAAAAATTTAGTTAAACACATGTGTTCAACAACCTAATTAGGAGCCTATTGATTCACTTCACTCTTTCATTTGAGTGAAAATACATTATTTTGTAACCTTTTCTTATGTAATTGTTGCAATATAGCACAATAAGCACAATGTGAACATGGGGAGTTTGTTCTACATGGCATGCATAGCTATTTCTGACATAATGTGTCTTAAGTGGGCGAATAATTCCTCCAAACATGAAAAGCACCTAATTAAGAAAAATTAACAGCTTGTTAAAATTCTGGGATTGCAACTGCGGTTGCAACGAAAACCAGCATACACAGGGGTCCCCCAGGACCAGGATTGAGAACCACTGTTATAGACGATGCCCACCTCAGAAGTATCCAGTAATGATGTCATAGTGGAATATGAGCAGGAGGAATAACCATGTTTATCCTCCCCAAGTTACCACACTATGATGTGCCAAAGCTGGACATCATAATAACAGTTACATTCTATAACAAAATGGAACTTCACTTCAGAAAGAAACAAGGCAGAAACAAGACTCAAGTCCTGAGAATCAAATCATGAGGAAAACGCCAGGTGGAAAGGTAATGAATCTTCTGTTAGACGCTGCTATAGATGGCTGAGAGGTAGGAACTTATCTGAAGGAGCTTTATGGGTAAAAATGCACTACTGATGGAATATAAGTCAGTCGCAGAGCTTTTGCCAACAATCCAGCTACCATGATGCTGAGTGGCAAGCTTCAGCACCCAGCCTTGGTTGGATACTGAACATGGGGTATGTTCAGCAGAACAAATTGTACTACTCAATTAAACGTTTTGTGTTTGAAAAAGTATTCCGTTAAAATGAAAGTATATGGCTCCCCCATATTTTTGAGCCCAACATATGACTCATTGTATGTGTTGTTAATTTTTCTACAGCTGTGTTTGGCCATTTTCTTGAAGGGTGCCAAGAATCCTTGCATTGTCTCTATATATAGTAATTATATTTAATTAATTATACAGACAATAATTTCTTGACGGCGGGCACAATCACATGACGGCAGTGTCACGTCATGGTCAAACCTCCCTCGTAATCCCTTTTTCTTTTTTTCTCTCTATGCTTGGTAATAACAGCACCAAAGAATTCATTAATCCCACATGTAGCCCAACAGATTATACAGAAGAACGCTTTGATGTGGGCATGGTTTTGGCAATAGGGCATTTTAAACCAATCAGCAATAATCAATCTTCCAGAATGGGAGAGGGATCAATGGATTAACGGTGAGAGGCCGTGTCATGAGCTAATGTCAGTGCCTGTGCTCAAACAGCACTGTCCGCATTTAAGCAGGGCAGGGAAAGAGAGATTGGAAACATCAACAGTTAGCCCCACTCCACTGCATACTGCGCGTCATTTCATTTTGACCATTAAAGTTTCTGTGCACAGGCTGTCTGTTAGATACAGAGACAATGACAGGAGTGTTTAAAATAATATTAACAGTTGTGCTCCGAGGATCGGGGTTCGCGCCCCGGTCCTGCCAGATCCGAGCATGGCCGGCGCCCTGTGGGAGCAGCAATTGGCGGCTGCTTCCGGGTGGGGGGAGGGGCTCGGAGAGAATCGCTGCGCGCATAGCGGCCCTGGGCGGCCTGGAATCACGGTCAGGAGCTAGGAGGAGTCGCGCCCTGAAGAGGACGTGGCGCCCTCCCGTCCTACCGCCGGCTGACGGGGTTGTGTAGCGGTGATTCTCTAGCGGTTGCTACACGGGGGGAATTGAATTAGAATAGGGGTTCAATTGGCTACTAAATTGGGAGAAAATGGGGGAAAAATCAGAAACAAATTTAAAAATAAAAAAATTAAAAATTTAACTAGAGGTAGAGCAGGTTGGCCAGATTACCACCCACATACACTGTGGGTCCCAACAGCACATCCAACCATATCAAAAATATTATCTATCAAATAATAATATTTCAGTTTGTGTGCAGTATTAAGTGTAGTATTCAGTATAGGTTTATGGGGGGGGGGGGGGGGGGGGGGTAGTTGTCATAATATAAGAAATGTAAGGAAAGTTCCAGAATGAGTCTGTGGGCCACATGACTTGTAAGTTTTATTTCTTAGTTATAAACTTAAAGTCAGGCTCCACGTCTCCTTCCGTGTGAGTCTGGGCACTTACAATGTGGGCAATTCAGGGTCAAGCTGGACAGCAAAGCAAATGGCCGCGCTGTACTGTACGCGAGACTGTGGTAAAGAAACCTGACTTCTTCATGGGAAGAGACCTTGTGCTTTACAAGTCCATGTTCAGGTTCAAATACACGTCTTCTGTGAGTCACCATCGGGATTCTTGTCGAAACCATTGACAGGGGGTGAGGAGCGTGGCACAGCCCATAGGTGGACTGATTCCAGGTGGTGGTTCGATCCCCTCCCATGGCTCTTTCTACACTGTGATCCTTTCTCTGTCTATTACACTCTCTTACTTTACTCCTGTCTAAATAAAAATGAAAGGAGGCCAGACTGCAAGAGCAATGTAAAAGTTGTTTTTCCTCTCCCCAGTAGAGAGATGGATAGATTAGGCTATATACTGACGTACACTTTCATTTCCCTGGGTCTCCAGAGACCTCCTTTTTTCTAACTACCCTTTGGATTTAGGGATTTTTCCCTCTGCGTCTGGAAGAGATTACTCTAGACATCTGAGACTTGCTGCACTGAAAAACGTTTGACGTTTATGGAGATGTGCACTGTGATGTCACCAGCTGGCTGCTGCCCAGAGGGAGATAAGTTGGGTGTCAGGACTGGTGGGTGGGGGGGGGGGGAGTTGAGCTATGCCAAACTCCAAATTCTTTGCTGCACCGTAAATCACAGTGCACCCAAAGGAAAACTCTTACACAACTCTGGCCAAGAAAGACATGCCAATCTTTTGTGAGGTCATTTCATTTCAGTTAAACTCAGCATATGTTTCTGCTGAACTATTAATAGGGAAACACACCACCCCACACCACACTGTGTGTTCTGCAAGCATTGCCTGAAAACTCATGCACTGCGGTAATTGACTTCATATTTAATTAATTTGCTTGTTTATCACAATGCACAATGGAAGATTTGAAACACAAGACTCATAATGCAGTCTATTCCAATCAAGCCCTCATCATTTCCTTTCCTGAGTCCTAAATGTAAACACGTGAACATTGTGTTATGAATATTTCACAAGCAGACTCAAGAATCAGTCAATGGGTACCAAATTTAATCAAGTTTTTTTTGCCTAGATACTTAAATATTCTTTCATTTCGGTTACTAATGGATGGGGAATAAAAAGATATGAACAATATTAAACATCCATTCCTCAAGTAAAGGAGAAATTGTTATGCAGTTGGATTGATTTGCTGTTGGTGTTAATATTTCAGCATTTAGCCTTTGAGTTACAGAAAGAAGGGAAGGGCAAAAGAGGAGAGTGACAGCAGGCAATGCCTAGAGCTATTTTTCTTTACTTTCTTCTTGCAAGACCCAACGGATTTGGCTCTCTACAACATGGAACAGAAGTCTTTATGCACAAAACGACACTAGCCAAAATTAAAAAATCAGGAACTGCATTGTAGTGCTCGATGTTGTTTTCCGTTTCTTTTTCTTTATTTAATGTTTTCGGTATTTGCTTCCCTTGGACTGTTCGTCAAATTGAAGTGTTGTTTGTAAAGAAAGAATAGCATCTGTCAAGAATCCTCACAACCACTCTCCCCAGTGACACCTCACCTCCGCCTATGTCCCCAGAGCATTTGGCTCCTCTACGTGTTGGAACGAGAGGAAATACACAAGCGATGTTGAGTTCAGCCTTTTTGAACCCAACGCCCTCTCAGGCTACAGAGCTAACCTAGGCTAAGCCCAGGGTGGGCTCCTCTACGTGTTGCAACAAGAGGAAACACACAAGCGATGTTGAGTTCAGCCTTTTTAAAGCCAACACCCTGTCAAGCTACAGAGCTAACCTAGGCTAAGCCCAGGATGGCCCCAGTCTCCCAGCTGTGTACATGCAAGAACCATCCCTGGGCCACACAATTCAAGTGTTTTAAAAAAAAATGTGATTTAGTGATTTATGTATGCACTTTCGGGTCACCAAAACACTAGGGTCAGCTCTGGATACTGCTCTGGTTAGAATGAAGTGGTCCCTTTAGAGACTGGTAATCATAATTGGCCACCAGTGGGATGTCAATCACAGGTCAAGGTCAAAAGGTCAAGAGAAGCACCTGGACTCAGAGGTGAGAAGTGCGAGAGAGCGATGTCCCGGCAGCTCAGAATGATGCCATATTTACACTCTCTGTGCAATAGCTGACCCTCGTTTCCCCATAATTTGTCACTGTGGTGCACGCTAGGCGGGGAGGAGGTATGGCACTCCTTGATCTGTTTCTTTTCCTGTTTGTCCTGAGCTGCCCTTTTGAGTCTTAATGGGTGATTTTCAGAGTGTGGTCAGCTAAGAGAAGAGGAGAGAAGAACACAGGAGAGGAGAGGGCCCTCCCAATGAGGGAAGCTGCCCAGTGCCCATGACCAAAAACATGCACGCAAGGAGCGCAGACACCGTCTTACACGCTTTTTCCCTGCTGATCTTTCCCGCATCTCCCTTAAGATCCTATTAATCTCTCTCAAAGCCATTGCTGCGACTTGGCCTTGGCCTAACTAAGAAAGATCGCAGCGCAGCCGTGTAATCACAGGGATCTGCGGCTGCGGTGGGGGTGGGTACTGGGGGTTTGTGAGTTGTGAGGAAAATTAAGTCTGTGTTTGTTTCAGAAGTCGGTGATTGCCCAAACCGTGCAATCATCCGAGCGCCCACAGGCCTTGCCTCTGTGCTCAACTGTCAGGCAAGCCTTCTGAAAGGCATCCGTCTTGTTGGGACACGAGAAGAATTGACGTAAATCCACAGGGGTGTTAAGAGGAAGACTGGGAGGCTGGTGGGGGTGGAGGGGGGTTGGGGGTGCCTCAGGACCTGCAGGACCCAGGCACAGAGAGAGGAATGGCGCTATGGAGACAGATAAGCTTTCTCCTACGCTTTGAAGATTAATCTAAACTTAAAAAAGACTCATTTTGTAATAATATTTAAACAACCCTCCTCAAATAACGTAAAACTGGCAGCCTTACTCGGGAGGGTCAGGTAGTACCATTGGCAGCCAAGTACCCCGGAGGGTGCCAAAACCTGAGGAAGACAGTGGGGGAAATTCTATTGAGGCGCTACATATCACTAAACAATATTAAATGTGTTACATCAGTACTATTATTTTCAAAATGTTAGCTACAATTTTTTGTTTTTATTCGCACTGGCGTGCATGAAATGCTTGTAAATGTTTTAAATGTTATTTGCTCTATGTGGCATTCTTGGAAGGAGTCTCACTTAAAAAATCTCAGCTTTCAGAGTGCGTGGTTAAATAAAAAATAAATTAAACAAAAGATTCACAGGCATATATATATAAATAAATGACATTTGTATATGAAAGAGAGAGAGAGAGAGATGGAGAGAGAGAGAGAGAGAGAGAGATAGAGGTTACAGGTATGAGAGTGTAACCTACATGCAACACACTGCTGGTGTTCTCAGGGTAACAGTCTTCCCTCTGTAACGTCAGGTTCTAGGCTTCTTCTGTCATTCATTTTGGTTACATAAGAGATGTGGTATACTTTAGCCAACTCCTGATGTCTAAGATTCTCTTAAAGTTTACAAAATTGTCAATATAACAGCCGTTATACATGCTGATTTGTGTAAGTGCACAAGCATGTGTGCACATAAGAACTAAATGCTATTTTGCAACTCAGTGGAAAAACATTTCAGAATAATTATATGTGGATTATGAATTTTTTCCACAATCACAATTGTAACATTAAATGTAAACATTTGTAACTTTAGCTGTCAATATTTCCATTCACATATTGTTTTGGCCAGCGACAAAGAGAAACTTCATTAATTGTGCTAAATAAAGTTAAATAAAGTTAATGTTGTTTTTCGGTGTAACTATCCTTTAAGACCAACCCGCCCAGTTCACTTGCTATAGGTGCAAGTCCACTTGCTAGCTAAAGAACTTGAGTGCTGGACATTAAAATGACCACTGCACCGGTCTGAAACTAGTAAAGACACTTGCGTTTGGGTTACCATTGCTTAGCGCTGGGTTTAAGATAGGGCCCCAAGTTTATAAGTTTGTCACATTAACCGCCTGAGGTGACCAGACAGTCACTGTAAAACAGTGAAGATCCACTCTGTAAAACTCTAATCACTAATCACTGTAAAATCACTAGCCAATCACAATAAAATCCTTCCAGCCAGTCACTGGTAAACCTTGCCAGTCTGTCACTATGAAAAACTTCAGCAGGATAAAACCCTCGTTTTGTTCGCCAGTCAGAAAGGTGACATTGCTAAGCAACAGAAACTAAACACAAGCTCTGTTGAGAAAATAGAAAATGTCAATTGATGCGAATTGAAAGAGAGAGGATAATAAATTATCCACTATTTCACATTAAAACGCCGCAGGTGGTCACATGAGTTTGCTGTGGGTATATGGATTTTATTACAAGTGTGTTCCCATGGTTTTCGGTGTAATGATGAAAACAATCCTACGCTCTCAAAATTATCAAATTAAATGAAATGAGCAAAAATTGCATGTTGATCGCTATTGAAAGCTTGGCTGGATGCGCACGCTGTTGGAGATGTTTTAGAGCCCCCTTCCAGCCATGAAGCCCCTTCAAAATCCCCCAGCCATGAAGCCCCTCCTCCGAGCCTCAGAGAAAAAAACATAACACCCCTAAGCATAAAGATGATTCAGTTGGTGCAGAGTAAGTAACAGGCACCTCCCCCTGCCACAAACCAGGACCAGGTACAGTAGTAATCACCTCTCAAGTAAATATGTCATTGTAACTTGTAGTCTTCTGTTTTATTGGCACAGAGATTTATCGTGGTTTCCCTGGACGGTTGAGGTAAGCAGTAGCTTGTGTATACAGAAAAAGATGACTGCTGTGTTTTTCCTCTTCTCCCTCTCTGACATGTTCCTACATTACTGGCAAGCAACTCCCTGCCTAACAGCTAAAATATCTCCACAAAGCCACAAAACCCATTACTCTCTGTGAATTCTGCTGCTGGCTGTGTCGTTCCGTTCAGAGCCAACTTAACTTGCGCTGATTTCATACTTTAATTACGGGGGAACGGCGAATCACGATTTGCGGGAAAGCTCTACTGAGAATAGAGGAGGGAGAGTGATGTTGGGACATCGGAAAAGGAAAACAAACAAGCCCTGGACTCGCATGACCTCCCGTGTCCCGAAGAGGCCGCAAGCCTTCTGGCCTCTGTGCTGTATGAAAATCGGCCCTGATTTCTGCGGTTGGTGGGGTCGCAGGTCACACTGCGTTCCAGATCCACAATGCTTTCCTTCAGAGGGTCATTTCACCCCTCTCCTTGTTTCTTTGCTTTTGGTTATTTTGTTTTTGCTTGTTTGTTTTTTTCTTCAGAAGGAATAAATTGGGTCTTGTTGAGCAGTACAGAACTAGACTTTGAATAACCTTTTTTTAACGAAGCCTTAAAGGGATATACGTACATGTACATTCCTGCAGGAAATATCTGCCTAAGCAAAATGATTGATTTGCACATGAGTAATTTCCCCTGCATGTGGACATCTGCTAAATTGATAACATAATTGTGTGTGCACATGGGCATTATATAAGCAAAACATTGTTGTATAAGGCCTTTTGCCCAGCAAATAAATTCACAAGAGTTGGTTTTCTCAGCACTTCCTATTTGGAAAGCCAGCAATTGCTACTCTAATTTGAATTTTAATTATGTTTAAAAGTTTTGGTTTAAAGTTTATTTATTCAAGAAGTTATTTTAAAAAGCACTCGGAGACACCGGGAAGGGGACTGTGGCCCTGGAGCTGGTGGGAACAGCAGGATTGCAGGGGAGGAGGAGCAGCTGGACTGTGTTAGCATTCCCATGTAATCCCAGGGCATAACCTGCCGTAGGGAGAAAACGCACGTCTGTTTTCACTCTTATCCCCAGACCAGCAAAAACAGTGAGCGCATGAACGCTCCGGGGCTCAGCGTGTCAGACGTAGTACTGCTCATCTTTCTCTCCCCCTCGCCTTCCCTCCATCTTGTTTCTCGCTGTGCTCGTTCAGTGGAACACGCTTAGTATGGCCATATAAGAAATTCAAATCTAATGAGGCCAAGAACTCTGAACTGAAGATAAGCGAGTTTTGGGGCAGACAAGATTAAATTTCTCATCACAGACAGAGAAAATGGACAATGCTGGCATTCAACTGTTCAGTGCCATTTCAAGACTTTACTTACTGATTTTATTTACGCTACATTACTCCATCCTAGCAACTGTTACATACAGAAGTTGCTCAATTTTATTAATCTTTTAGCAAGAAATAATAATAATTACAAATGAGCAATAGCTACAGCAGCTTGATAGCCAGAGGTTTTCACAAACTTTCTGTTGTCTCGCTAGTAGTTTAATAAAATACTAGTTTACATAGCAGTGTTTTATGAATGCAATAAGCATTTTTCATTATTTAATGATATTGGGGTCCATCTTTAACTGCCTGCAAAAAAGATTAAATCCCCCAATTACCACCTACTACCCAAGGTTTCTACATATCCTTTGTTAATGCATTTGTTGGTGGCTTAGTTGACATGAACTATTGTTAATACATACGTAGGCCTTCAGCAGCAAACACAACTTTAGGCAGCCATTGTTAATTACTTTGGTAAAACATTAGTTCATTATTTGTTCATGCTTATTTAGGAATTCGTTCTTGTTAGTTCACAGAACCACATTACTAACAATGAAAAAGCATCCTACGCATCTTTTGCTGATGGCCTAGTTAAGTGTTTGACTACTTTGTAATACTAATTATTTAATACACCGGTAAATGATTAATTTTAGTTAACACAAAACTTACTAATAACTGTGAACAAAGATCATACAAAACATCTGCTAATTTATAGAGTGCAATCAGACAAGCGTTGTCAATAATCTACCGTCAGATAGGCTAAGTGTCTTATTTTCATTCGGTTTCAGCTGTGCGTTAGTTAATTGAACTGTTTGTAGCGTAGTCACTGTGTAGTTGAAGTAAATTGCAGCATTAGCGGTCAGTTGTTAACTTGCTTTGTGTTTTTAGGCCAGCTGCTAGTCTTTTGTGTTGCTAATTAAAAATAGATTCACCTGAGTGTATATATAGCGTGTTTTGCATTCCTACTTCAGAGTGCAATCAGACCAGCGTTGTCAATAATCTACCGTCAGATAGGCTAAGTGTCTTATTTTCATTCGGTTTCAGCTGTGCGTTAGTTAATTGAACTGTTTGTAGCGTAGTCACTGTGTAGTTGAAGTAAATTGCAGCATTAGCGGTCAGTTGTTAACTTGCTTTGTGTTTTTAGGCCAGCTGCTAGTCTTTTGTGTTGCTAATTGAAAATAGATTCACCTGAGTGAATATATAGCGTGTTTTGGACCGTGATGGCTGCCTCCCGCTCTGCAAGGAACCTGGGGGTGGTCCTGGATGACCGGCTGGACTTCAAAGAGCACATCAGGGCGATGGCACGGTCCTGCAGGTTCCTCCTGTACAACATCAGGAGAATTTGACCGTACCTGACCACCTACTCCACCCAGCTTCTTGTCCAGACCATGGTCACCTCACGTCCGGACTACTGCAACTCCCTGCTCGCAAGCCTACCGGCCTGCGCCATTCTGCCTCTTCAACTGATCCAGAATGCAGCTGCCCGGCTTGTGTTCAACCTCCCGAAATTTTACCATGTAACCCCCCTGCTGCGGTCACTCCACTGGTCAACGGTCACCCCCCCCCCCCCCCCTCCATGTCAACGGTTCTCGCTCGTCCTGTCTGCGGAGATTTTCCACCTTAGCTCCTCAGTGGTGGAATGAACTTCCCATTCTCCTACGTTCTACTCGAACCCTGCCTGCATTCCGTCGAGGCCTGAAGACGCACCTCTTCAGACTCCACCTTGATTGATATTCTAACCTAGGAATATCAGTTCCCTGTGTTTACTAGTTCCCTGTGTTTTCCTGTCTGTTTGTTATAGTTTATAATAGTATTTAGAATAGAAGTGTAGTATTGCTGATTTACCCACAGCTTACTGTGAACTACAGTCAGCATTCATTACTAGGGATAGCTGCTACATTATGGGAAGGATGTGCTTTGTCTTGTCTGTTCTGTAGTGATCTTGATGACGTCTCTGTATGCACTTATTGTACGTCGCTTTGGATAAAAGTGTCTGTTAAATGAATGTAATTGAAGGCGTAGTTAACGCAAACATGTGTTGTAAATGCTTTTTAAAAATATCCGTAATGTTTGTTCAAATATCCGTAATGTTAGCTAAGGCATTCCTTATCATTAGTTCAGGGAACTTATTGTGAGGTGTTACCATTACCACTAGCAAAGCTAATGTACAGAGAAGGATAACAGTATAGCCACCCGTCACATACCAAGGCAGTTGCATGGTGATAAAACATTCAGCTTAACAAGAACATGTACTTCCTGCCAAGCACTGTCCAATTATTCAATGATATTCTGTTATTATTCTATATATGGCCATTCTGCAGATCTCACAAGATCAACTCTGTAGCGACTTGTTCTGGGAGTGTTCAGTGTGTCACAGGTCCCGAGTCATTCATTACAGAGTAGATTCCAAATCGTCTGTGAAACCCTTCCCTCGAGGGCAATCAAGGAGAATTCAATTTATTATTATTGCAATTGTGCAATCTCTGAATTCAAGGTGAAATAAGTCACTGTTTACAGTACTGTAAGCAAATTGAGTATGCCTAGGTTTCAACATTTTCCTTCCTGACCTACCTCACTTCCAGTTCAATTTTCCAGTTGGATGTAATTCACTATTTGTCTTATTTTTTCTCTTCCAAATCTTGATTTCCATGTTTATATTGGCTCTAGTTGCAAGGCCTGGTGATGGAAAGTGCACACAAGAGTGTGGTATGTGTTTCAGTGGAACAAGGGTCTTTTATGGAACCCCAATCAGCTGTTCTATATGTGACTGGTCCTATGTTTGACGGTATTACGTTCTTAGTAGAGATGGGATCTGCTGAATCCCTGCTTCTGGAGGCAACAGCAAAGTAAAGCCTGATTTGCAACGGGAAATTGTGGGTGTGGGGGTACGGTTTATGTGTTTTGTGATATTGTCAGATTCGGTTGATTTGGCATGCAAAGGAACAATTGAGCGTTTTAGTTAGCGCCAAATAATCCATGGCTTGCCAGTGAGAATGAGGTTGCTATCCTTTTTCTTTTGTATCCAGAGTGAGGGCAAGCTCTAATGTCAATGAAATCTCCCAAAGCATGAAGCAGGAGAAGATGCCTCATCTAAAAAGACCATATAGAGTCAGGTTCCAACTCAATATACTGTACATCAAATCAGTGAGAGCCATTATCACAGTTCTTTTTTCTCAGACAGATAGAAAAATAGTTTCCACAAAATGAGGGACACGGGTAGCACGCGCGCGCACACACACACACACACACGCACACACATTTGTTCCAACCGGAGTCATAGCATCAGTGTAGCAAGAACTGGAAGGTAGGAACAATGTGGCTGCGTTTCACTCTAGTACAGGTTGAGGCCAATTCTAGTCTCCTGGCCCATGCAGGTCCAGCCTGGCCTACAGGCTAAAGTGTAGCTCAGCTCCCAGGGCTGTGCTCAATCTCACTGACTGCCTCGCTGAAACCACTCCAAAATCGTCAGTAGCTAATTATGTGAATGTGTCGCGGAAAACACAGAGCGAACGCATTGCGGACACCTGGCACCATGCTGCCTCTCTCGCTCTCTTCGTACAATGTTACTACACTACACACACATACACAAATAAACACACAAGTAAAAATAAAAAAAGTGAGTGCACACGCAAGCAGAGAATACACACAAACTGACGCACAACTGGATATATGCCCACACAACAGGCATACACACACTGCATGGAACTTCCACCTAACTTATCAGCCAACACACACTGCTCCTTGTTTCTGACTGCTGTAAGAAATTAAATGGAAATTGTAAATCGTCCCATCGAATGAAAATCTCTTATGTTGTGATAAAATGGTGTTCTGGGAGTTAATTTGGGTCCAAATTTGCAATGCACCTGATTTCAGTCATAAGTCAGTCATTTGACAGTTCCTGGAAAATGTACTGCTTTGAGTTTAGGTCACACATGTTTCTATTTCAGTTTGTCAAGATTCAAACTTCCCCCACTACCCCTGCCCCAATCCCCAAACACACCCGCGAGAGACTGACGCAAGCTAGAACCTAGCGCTTCGAGCATTAACAAAAACACGGATGAGAAAGAGAGCAAAAAGAAAGAACAGGGAAAAGGTAGAAGAGGTAGAGCGATGGACAGAGAGAAAGAGTAAGAGCTAAGGAGAGGGAGAGTGCTAAAGGGGGAAGCAGAGGAGGAGGAGAAAGAATAAGTAGGAGGGAGGAAGAGGAAGACTATAGGAAAGAAAAAAGAAGAGGGGTGGAGAAAGAGGAACAGAAGGATAGAGACGGAATGCAGGAACAGATATAGTATAAGCACATCCAACTGGCTAGGCCAGGTGCAGTGTAAAAAAGTGAAAAACAACGAAAGATAAAACATACCCGCACACTAGCAAATGCTCCCTTGTGGTTTATTCATGCAACGTTTCAACCAAAGAGGTGTTCGTCATGCATGAATAAACCACAAGGGAGCATTTGCTAGTGTGCGGGTATTCTTTATTTTTCAGGGGACGGAATGCAGTCACACTGTCAGGTGCCTGAGCCCAGCAGTGTTGGTTCCCCCCCTGACCTCCATTAAAATCATTAAAACCATGTTTAGGTCCATGAGCTGTGTCCTTGCTGATGGCCAGTGTGATAAGAACAATGCTAACACTACTAACAAAAAAACAGAAAGCACAATGACGAACCACAGAAGATATGAATTCTCACACGCAATGAAATAAAAACCGATTTAGGCTGCTGAACAAAGAGCAAGTTCAGAATCGCCCTCCCCCAAATTTTACCTCCAGGGCAACAACTAATAGATTCATTTTGGGTTTAAAACACAATTTTTTTTTACAATGTGATAAATGAAAGATGTGATACGTGATATGTGGTAAGAATATTTTAGACATCTGTACACAGAGAGATGTGCTGTGTGCTTGTGGAAAGGCCTAGAAGGGCCTGATTGAGCAGAAGAGCCCAGGGAGTCCTCTGATCCCACCAGGGCCCTTTCTCAGAGTAGTGGGCTTAACTGAATTAAGAGGGCTGCCAAAGTTTTAATCACGCATTCCAGTGCGTTTGTCATCCCCTTAATCTGTTAGCCATTATGTAAATGTGTTCCAGATGCCTCTGCGAGATTCAACGCTAATCTAATTTGCAGCATCCACAGAAAGAGACATAATAACATAACACAGGCCTTAATATAAATAACCAGATCTTAGTGTTCTCCCATAAATCAGGAAACAGGTCATCTTAACCCCCCCGCCCCCCCCAAACTCTCTCCATAGACAAATACACATACTCATGACTCATAACATATACACACTACTGACCTCTCTTCAGGGAAACACACACACACACACACACACACACATCTGCACCTGACCACAGACTTCATAACTGATGCCGGTGGGGTTGCTCTGCAGGTAAGACCATTTGACACATACATTTTTGGTAGGAGAGTTACACCAACAAACCCAGTCCCAGGAGGGGGGGGGGGGGGGTGAAGAGAATAGTCCAACCAACAAACAAAAAAAAGGGTCCTCTCTTCAGACTTCAAAAGAAAAGAGAGAAAATATATGCTTGTACTGATGGCCAACTTATCACTGTCCCAAAACAGGGGCACGATGGGAGGGGAGCTAGAGGTGAAGTGGGCTAGTGCTAGTGCTAGTGCTAGTCCTGTCCACATGGGTGCAGTCTGTCACAACAGACTCATCTACAGTACAAGCCACTCCCCCACCCCCAACCCAACCAGGTGTGGCACCTGTCAACAAGTCTCAGCACAAACACTGCACTGCACTCACACAGTACAACCACTCCAGATATAGCACGTGTGTGTGTGTGTGTGTGTGTGTGCGTGTGAATGTGTGCATGCACGTATACTGTATGCATGTATGCTTGTCTATTTGCATGTGTCTGCATCTATACGTGTGTCTGTGTATGTACATCTACAGTATGTGTGTATATATGTGTGTGTGTGTGTGTGTGTGTGTGTGTGTGTGTGTGTGTATACCTGATATTTAAACACCTTAAGAGCTGAGCTGTAATGGTCAGTGTAAAGGGAGCCCTGTTAACCTGACAGCTTTAATGAAATGTGGTTTCCGAATGAACGGCGTGTCCTTTCTCAGTATGGGTGACTGGCTGGGTTAAGGGTTTAAACAGCTCAGGGACAGACATAACTCATGTTTCTGACTGTTGCCCAGGGATACCAGGGCCAGTAAATTGAGTGGTCTGGAGTACCACTTTATCACCCAATCAATCACCCCATAGTCACACACACACACAAACTCACATTTTTCTCAGTTGAAAAATGTGTTGAAAATAAGGCCCTCTGGACGCAATTATTTTAGTACACATTTTCACAAATATAATATGAATTAATAATGGTTTCCTGTTGTGATGTTGACAGAGAGACAATTATTATGGAATTCACTTTGATAAGTCACTTTGGTCAAAAGTGCTTTCAAAATGAATAAATTGTAATTGTAGATTGTTATTATGACAATTAAACCTGGTGATGATTATGTGGCCAGGGGGGTATATTATGAAGCAGAGTTACTGAGTTAGCTGGATAACTGCACTGAGTAAAACCCGGAACGGCTCTTTTTACTTCAGTCCAGGTTCCAGATTTGTGAAGGTTCCGGGTTTTACTCAGTGCAGTTATGCAGCTAACCGTGCTTCATAGTATACCCCCAGGTTGAAAGTTTGACCACAACACCAGAGAGACCTCAACATCCATAGGATATTTAATGACTACAGTGAGTCAGGACATGCCTCTCTCAGCACATAGAGTCTCTATCACTTAATTTAGGCTGGTCTTCTTCTACTAATGAAGATGACGCTAGTAATAATTACAGACTTTATTCTTTTTATTTTCAGCCCATTATCATGATGCCTTCAGCATGAGTCCCATTTGTAGGGTAATGGAGCGGACCCTCCAAGTTGTGATTTTGGCATTATTGCTTTTTGGCCTACACAAGAAAATAGCGGTTATCAAATTAGCGAAACCAACACCACATGTCAAAGAGCTAAAAAACAACAACCTGCTGGAGGAGGCATTAGAGGTTCTCTTTCTACGTTCTCTCCCCCTCTCCCTCCTGCTCTCCTTCCATTGTGCAGTAGATATCTTTGTAACAAAGGTGCACATATTCTTGGGCCTTCACAGAGGCAAAATATCTGAAATGTGAAAGGCCATTATGCATTGCAGCCATTTATTGGACCATCACACTAAAGGATGAGGCAAACAGAGCGTCAGAATAAATCGATATGAGGTTATAACGCTACTCAACATATTACCTACATTACATTGAGCAGACACTCTTATCCAGAGCAACTCACACAACTTTCAAATTACACCCACGTGGGGGTATTGTAATCACCCGCGTCTGTCTGTCTGTCCGTAATAGCCTTACCGCCTACAGTTCGGATCCGAGTTGGACAAAACTTTGCCCATAGGTTGACAGACACTCACGGACCTGAATTCTCGAATATTTTTCAAATTGGTTAATTACAAGTATTTCAATTTTATTCATTTCCACCAGTGTCTAATGAATAGACGTTGGAGAAATTGACATTACACCTTTTGAATGCAGGAGGGCGCACATGGGGGAGTGCGCCAAAAGTGTTTCGCCAAAAAGGCTAATAATAATAAAATAAATAAATAATTACAAAACCTTTACCTCTACTGAATAAAATGAGAAAGAAAAAAACAGAAGTGAAAAAAAAACTAGTGAACAAATTTGGACTTTAATTGATTGACCGGCATCATAAGGTGTCATCTAGGTTATCTTTCATGACCAGCAAAATGGCAAAAAGAGAGACAACGAGTATCTTACGTTTCAATCTGATTGGACTGATCAGCAGGCTATGCATACATCGGAAAGTCAGGGCCCTGTTGTCTTATTTGCAGTGAGCATATTGCGAATTATGGTGCGTTGCACTTTTCATGTTGACATGAGACTGGGTTTATACACAAACTGTCGCCTAAGTGCTACAATTATTTTGATTATTATTATTAATAATAATAATAATAATAATAATAATAATAATAATAATAATAATAATAATAATAATAATAATAATAATAAAATAAATAAATAATTGCAAAATTACTTATATGGTCTAATAGATGTATTTTACCGTTACTGAATAAAATGTTATTTGCCAATGTTTCGCATGTGAACGACTTGTAGCCTATGCTACATCAGTAGTGACAAACGAGTGAAAAAGAAAAAAACAACAACTAATGAGAATCTCGATTTTAATTGATTGACTGGCATCATTTCCAGGTACATGTAACGTGTCAGCTATGATAGCTTTCACGCCAGCGAGCAAAACGGCAAAAAGAAGGAGAGACGGCAAGTAGTATCTTGTTTCAGTCTGATTGGACTGATCAGTAGGCTATGTATTTATCGAAAAGTCGGGGTCCTGTCTTATTTTGCACTTTTTATGTTGACATGAGACTGGGTTTATACACAAACTGTAGCCTAAATGCTACAATTATTTTGACTGACCTGTCAGATCGAGTTCATGAAGTTCAGTAGGCTACCGCCTTTTGGGACAACACACGCAATGTAGTCTATGACTGGTAAATATTCATTATATTTTATTCATTTTGATAATCACTGCCATTAGAAGAACATAATTTGCTATTTATGTTCTCATTCTCGTCATGCATGCAGATATGCTTACACACCGATGTAACTGTATTAGGATTGTTATGAGAAGGTACCTACAAATTTCCAACATGCTGCTTTCAGTTTGTTTTGATTTCACCCTTTTAAATCACATATTTCATAATTAGGTACATTTAGTATAAGTCACATGAAAAGATTAATTTCAAAAGAGCACTGTGTATTCAGAGGTCAGTTCTATTTCCCATAACCAGGTGAGCAACTGCCGGAAATTGGAAACAGGAGCCTCTACAGATGTTTGATAAGATCCAGGAAACCAACTTGCACAACCAAATGACGTAAGTGTGCACAATGTAATGCATGCTTGTGTATAAATGATTGCACATCACAGAGGAATCACAGGGGAGCCGTATGTGTGGGAAGCAGTGACGGTAGATCAGAGGTTATGTCAGTGCATGTGTGTGTGTTGAGGTGTGAAACTTTGTCACTTTGACTAACAGCTCTTCTCCAATCAGACACTGGCCAAGATTCGATAAACATTTTCCCTTTAAGTTTGACTTTTTAACAATAAATGCAGTAATGTGATTGTCCTCCCACAGATTGGTGAGATAATTTTGCTCATTACTGCATATGTGGTGAACTAGAACTTTCATGCATTTTTACGTCAAAGTTAAGGGGGAAAAAATTTATAGAATTCAGTGTACTGACTCACATCCGTGTTCATATCTGTACAGCAACGGGCTAAAGAACCTATATTCAAACGTATATCAAATATATAGTCCTTCAGTTGAGGACATTGCATTTTACGACATGTTGATGTAATTTCTCATAAATGTGGAATAAACTCACAAAATACAAAAATGCCTCTGTATGCAAATAGCAAGAGGAGAGTGAGGCTTCATGAACGGGATCACACACATAAACCATCGACATACATGTACAGAATGGACTCACTATCAGAAGGTAGTGAGAGTGGAGAGGTTAGAATGAAAATACTGTCCTTATAAATTAAATATTTTTCCACAAATGTGTTTTTTCCCCCCATAAATTGTCTTTATACCCAAGAGATACAGATCTATTGACATACATACTGTATATAGAAATGGTCAGAAAGGCAAGATGCTATTGCTGTTCTGTAAGATGAAACATTGAAGTTCACTACATTTCTATTGCCAGGTGTGAATATGTTGCAAGCACTGTGTGTTTGAGGAAGGCCAATTTGAGAGTGCAGAGAGAGTGAGTGAGAGAGGGGTAGTGCATGATGGTGTGGAACTTGAGTGTGTCGGAGAGCGCAGGAGAGTAACTAATTGGTTAGCATGTTTATTTTTATCTAATTATTCCTCAAATAGGTTGATGAGATACAGCGGAGACAATACTCTTGTTTGTTAAAATCCTGATGCTAACTTCGTCCTGAATACTCTGATCGACTACAGAATCACTACCCGAAGGAGAAAGAGCCCATAGCCTTCTAGATTTATTTCAAAATGATATCTCCCATTAAGGTTCTAATGTTCTTAATTTTAAAGGGAAAGAATTATACAGCTTAGTCAGTGCAATTGGGGATGAGGTGGAAAATATGCGTTAACATCTCACAACCACAGAAACCCCACTCAGTTCTCACCAGTGGGTCCTGACCCCTATTCTAGCTCACTCTGTATCACAACCCTGGCACGAGTCATAAGGCTTATTAATAACAAAAAACTATGTTTTAAGTGAGAAGTTTGGCTTGGTCAAAAGCCATGAAAGACCGGAAATTCAAATGAGCACCACCAAGCCAAACTTCAGCTCTGTACACTATCAGGGATTTCCAGTAGTCTGTTTTTTATATCTGACTGCTATACAGTTCTGTAGCTATGTTGGTCTACTGTATTTCAAATAATATGTAGGCTACTCATCACTGGGCAGACTGGTTCAAACCTTCTCTCAAAGAGGCTAATTCATACTCTTAGATGTGCTGCCACCAGGGGCGTAGATTTGTATATGGACAGGGAGACAAGTCCCCTCACTCTAACGTTAGCCGACGCGTATTTGAAAGCTGACAGTATGACGTGCCAGGACATGCTGTGATTGGCTACTCTCTTTTGTCATTGGCATACGCACCTAGCGAAAATATTCCAAACTTCCCTCTTCAAAAAAAAATGATGCGTCGGAGATGTCATGTTAGATGTGGTGGTAACGTTAAATGTTATCGAAATGGTACAGATAAGCTATAACATAACGTTAGTTTGGTCCATCATATATAAGTGTAGTTGTCTGCTCTGTTCAATTCACCCGAAAACTTGACTTCCAGTACCATATATGGATTGAAGCTGATCGTGTAATCTTAATCAAACGCTAACGTTAACGTTATTAAACGATTAGCGATGTTTCCTTTCAAAACTAGCTATATAAGTGTTAAATGTTAATGTAACTTTATCTGACTGAAACTAGGAATGTCAGCAAAGAGGGCGAAAACAGACGTTAGGAATTTCTTCGCCAAATATGCCCCACCACCACCAAGTCAACATGTAAGTCTTCATTTTAGTCATAACGTTAGCGTTATGTTGGCTAATTAACGTTAACCTTGCCCGATTGTTTAGGTTGAGATTAGTGAAATAACCTTAGCTGTTTGCTTATAACCGTCTTTATCAAATTCCTAACCAATTGATTTATATATATTTTTTAACTAACGTTACATGCCAATAAAAATGCACTTCGCTTGGTGTCTGTTATGTTCATCCATCACAAATCAAATTGAATTATAGCTTAGAAGTTAGTGTCTTTTGTTTAAATGTTCCCTTTTGTTGTCATGTTAGGCAGCTGAGGAGGAGGCTAGACCTAGAGAGCAGGCAGATGAAGGAGAGACAGGGCAACAAGTGAGATTTCATTAAATGCATCTCTTTCTCTGTTGTTGCACATGGTAGTAGAGGTAGCCTATTGAAAGACCAATTTCTTCATGGTATAATATTGTAACGAGCGCGGAGAATGAGGGAGAGAGACAGCAGTTTGCAGTACCCGAATCGCTCTAGCCGAGCTTCGTTTTATTCACGCTACCTTACCAGCTCTTAAAAGAGCCGTTAGCTTTTCCAGGATCCAGCTCAGCGTTGTTCACAGTTGAAGCACCTTCTTAGACTGACAGTTACAGTTACGTTAACACAATTAACGGCTAACAAGCTAACACAATTAAAACACACACAGCACGCTATTTACAAGTATTTACACTTCAACCGGGTAGCGGCTCACTACCCGGTCCTAGCTGGCCAGTTGACAACCCCCAGGCCGCCACATTGCCCCCACCCAAGGGGTCACAAGTCTCCGACGACCCCGCAGTCCACCCACAACTCACATCAAAGTCCCGTAAGTGGCCTGGGGGCCGCCGGTGTCGTTTAGGTCTCCCGGTAGCGCTCAGCGGAGTGTCGCTGGGCTCAGGCTCACTGGGTAACACAGTGTCGCTGCTCACCTCCGGCTCAGCTGCATCAGGAGTTGCCAGGGGCCTGTAGGTGGTAGCCAGTGTAGCACCACCAGGCGCCCCCGACCTCCGGCTCAGCTGCATCAGGAGTTGCCAGGGGCCTGTAGGTGGTAGCCAGTGTAGCACCACCAGGCGCCCCCGACCTCCGGCTCCGCTGCATCAGGAGTTGCCAGGGGCCTGTAGGTGGTAGCCAGTGTAGCACCACCAGGCGCCCCCGACCTCCGGCTCCGCTGCATCAGGAGTTGCCAGGGGCCTGTAGGTGGTAGCCAGTGTAGCACCACCAGGCGCCCCCGGCCTGGCATCCTGATGCGATAAACCACCTCCGAGAGCCGTTCAACAACTTCTCCAGGCCCCCGCCAGCTCGCTCGCAGCTTGGGCGACAGGCCCTTCTTCCGCTCAGGGCAATAAATCCAGACCTGCTCTCCCGCTGCAAAGGCCCGTCCTCTGCAGCGCGTGTCGTACCACCGCTTCTGCTTAACGCCGGCGGAGGCCTGGGCCTTGCGGGCGAAGTCGTGAGCGACGGAGGAGGCGGTTCCGCAGCCGGTGGTAGTACTCCTCCCGAGTACGGCTGGGTCGAAGAAGGTGCTTCAACTGCATTGTCGGCTTCGCGAGCGTGCCGTCGCGGCTTACCGATGCCGGATCCTCCTGTCTGCCGCTGAAGCCGTCCGGTCGCCTGGACACTCGCACTGCGGGAATCTGCCACTCGGAGCTGGTTATAGCCTCGGCCTTCCTCGCCTTCCTGCGGGTCAGCTCGCCGATCGTCCGCTCCAGTTCCTCCATCTCCCTCAGTAGGGCTCGTTCCATCCCACTTCCGGACACCAATGTAACGAGCGCGGAGAATGAGGGAGAGAGACAGCAGTTTGCAGTACCCGAATCGCTCTAGCCGAGCTTCGTTTTATTCACGCTACCTTACCAGCTCTTAAAAGAGCCGTTAGCTTTTCCAGGATCCAGCTCAGCGTTGTTCACAGTTGAAGCACCTTCTTAGACTGACAGTTACAGTTACGTTAACACAATTAACGGCTAACAAGCTAACACAATTAAAACACACACAGCACGCTATTTACAAGTATTTACACTTCAACCGGGTAGCGGCTCACTACCCGGTCCTAGCTGGCCAGTTGACAACCCCCAGGCCGCCACAATATCATTGCAGTGTCCACTACAGGTTATTTGTGTGGTATTAAGCTTTGACGTTTAAGTGTCTTAAACGTTTATTACTCACAGAAATTAAGACATTTTATTATGGGATTAGGCTAATACACCGTTCTGATATAATCATGTTAGGCAGCTGAGGAAGCTAGACCTAGAGAGGAGCCAGAGAATGGAGAGACAGGGCTACAGGTAAGATTTCATTAAATGCATTTTTTTTGCACATATTGGTAGAGGAGGTAATTGAAATACCCCCTTCTTCATGGCATAATGTCATTTCAGTGTCCACTATAGGTTAATTGTGTATTATTAAGCTTTAAAGTTGAAGTATCTTAGTGTTTACTATGTTAAATTCTCACAAACATTAATACATTTTGTTAGGCACTGTTCTGATATAATCATGTGAGGCAGCAGAGGAAACTATAGACCTAGAGAGGAGCCAGAGGAGGTAGAGACAAGTATGTCAGTGTGAGGCATGAGATGCCCAGGTTGAGACAAAGGTGCAAGGTACCACTTTTTTGTTGTTTAATGCTGATTTTGAAAATTATACCTGTTCTTTTTTCTGTAATAATATACTAAATTAGTTAATTCATTATATGTAAAGATGCTATTCAGTGGACAAAAAAAAAAAAAAAGTATGTTTGCGCTGTCATCATTTTGTTTAGATTGATTTTAGAGAGGAGACATTTTGAATCGTCATTATTGCTAGTTTTACAATAGGCCAGTTTAATGTGCATCTACACTCTGAGCAAAGATAGGGGGGGTTAGCAGCAAAAGTCCTATGTCCCCCCCCAAAGTTGAAATGAAACCTACGCCCTTGGCTGCCACCCATGATAGTGACCTGTACGAAAAGGCTTTGCATTTCCCTACTGCAGCTTTGTGTAGGCTATTTCTCTATTCCTGTTATGCCTCATACCAATATTGATAGCTAACATTTAATACTATTGGTAGATAGCTTTTGAAAGTTGGATCTAAATCTTTCAGTCTGTTTACATTTCAAATACTTTTTAGAAGTATTCTAAAGCTATAGTGAGTCCGATGCTAATTGATTTTAAACACAGCTGTAATCATTTTACACCTGTTGTGTGTAATTCTTTTGTTCCTATTTATACCACAGCTGTCAGTGAGTTAATGGCACGGGCTTTCACCTTTTTAAGTCCCTGTGTTACTGCCATCTTACCTGTTTTAAATAGTTATCGACTACCTCGACAGAAATATAGACCCAATGGTTGTTCACTGTTAAACCTTAAACAAATCAATCTTCTGCCCCTAGAAAGTCTCAAGCATCGGACTCTGAATCTGAAACTGACATCACTGATATTCAAACGCCTCAAGATTTTAAATCTCGGCATGGGCTAGGAATTTTACATTTAAACATACGGAGTCTAGTTCCGAAAATGGACTTCATTAATGTATTGATTAGTGAATCCTCTCCCGACATTTTTTATCCTGACAGAGTCTTGGCTTTCCTAAAAAATATTGGACTGATATTTACATACACGGATACAATATTTTCCGGTGTGATCTTAAAAGTAAAGGAGGCGGAATATTGATTTACGTTAAAGAATGTTTTGTTTCCCATGAAATCGCTTCCTCATCAACTCCCAAAAGCATTGAGTACATTGTTTTAGATATCTGCACAGGGGGTAATAATCATTTAACAGTTATTGGTTTTTACCATCCTCCATCTGTAAACTGTGATGCCTTAGAGGACTTTGGGAAATTAATTTCTTCTTATGCCTCATCAGAATTACTTCTTATGGGTGATATAAATCTGGATTGGCTATCTGATAATTCTACTAGGCTGAACAAGCTGTTATTCATGAATTATACCAATTGGACCTATCAAGTGTTGCCCTCATTCCAGATGTTGAGTTAACTTTGGATTGTTTTACTACCGCCTTTCTCTCTGTGGCTGATAAACATGCTCAGTTTAAAAAACTACATATTCAAAATAGAACAAATCCATGGTTCTCCTCTGAGCTCTCTCAGTTACTCAGAGACCCAAATACAGCTTGGGCCAAGGCAAGATCCACAGACTTGGATTCCGATTGGCTTCATTTTAGGCAGCTTAGAAACAATTGCACTCTTCAGATAAAAAAAGCTAAATCTTCTCATTATCTAAATGCTATCAGTGGGGGTAATTCATCCTCTTTCTGGAAAGCATTTAAATCACAAAATCCTCTGCCTCTCTTCCTCAGAAAATAATCTGAAATTCGATTACTATTACTGATAGAGATGAAATTAGTGATGCCTTTAATCAGCACTTCATTTCTGCTGGTTATTTGTTTGATAGAAACCTTGTGGCACATAGTTGTAATATGAACACCTCTCTACCTAGCTCTGGTACTCAGAATGTCTGTCAAACAGCCCCCCCTACAGCTTGCATAAATAAAAATCTTAATCATACATTTTCTTTTAGATCCTTCTCCACATTGGAAGTTTGGAAAGCCTTAACTAAAATTGACGTCAGGAAAGCAACAGGGACTGATAAGCTTGACCCATACCTTCTGCGTCTCTCTGCCGATCTGATTGCTGAACCATTGGTCCAAATTTTCAATATGTCGGTTCTTTCTGGTTCAATCCCTAAGACTTGGAAGGCAGCTAAAGTACTCCCGCTTCACAAGGGTGGTGACCGTTGCGATATGAATAATTATCGCCCTATATCTAGGCTTTCATGTCTTGCTAAAATTTTAGAAACTCTAATCAACTCTCAGTTACATTCGTTTTTATCCTTACATGCTATTTTAAATGTACATCAATCAGGTTTTAGAACCGGACATAGCACTTTCTCAGCTACATCCTTATTAATTAATGACATAGTGAGCTCGCTTGGTAAAAAGCGTCACTGTGCAGCCCTCTACATCGACCTATCGAAAGCCTTCGATACTGTTGATCATGAGTTGCTCTTACAAAGGCTATCTGCCATTGGTCTTGATAGCTCTGCTTGCATCTGGTTTCAAAACTACCTACAGGATAGAACTCAGTGTATCTCAGTAGATGGAATACAATCAAGCTTTCTCAGCATCGCTAAAGGTGTCCCGCAAGGCTCGACTCTAGGTCCATTGCTATTCACAATTTATATAAATAATCTTGGTCTTTTGCAGAGTAATTGTAAATTACATTTTTATGCTGATGATACAGTTGTCTATACCAGTGCCCCCTCAGCCCAGCAGGCTATTATTGATCTTCAGCATGGTTTTAATTCTCTCCAGAAATCCCTCATTGACCTTAAGGTGGTACTAAATGCAAAAAAAACTAAATTCATGTATTTTTCTAGATCTAGTAACTCTGTTAATGATCTGCATATTCACACATTGAATGGAACTGAAATCGAAGACGTCCCTCATTATAAGTATCTGGGTATCTGGGTTGATGATACTCTAACTTTTAAAACACATATTGAGAAATTGCCGAATGGTCTGAATGCAAAGCTTGGATTCTTATATAGAAATAATTCATGTTTCTCTTATGAGAGTGGAAAGATTATTGTTCAAGCGACACTCCTCTCTGTACTCGACTATGCTGATACAATTTACACACATGCTGTACCCTCAGCTCTTAAAAAACTGGATTCAGTTTACCATTCTGCATTGCGTTTTATTACCAGGGACAGTTACCGTACACACCATTGCGACCTTTATAAGAAAGTAGGATGGCCCTCCCTTAATGTAAGGAGAGCCCAACATAGCATATTGTTCATCAATAAAGCTCTTATTCAAGAATTACCTCACTATTTATGCTCACTACTCAAATACAAAACCAGGAACGCTTGGCACTGGAGATCCCTCTAGTGAGTACAGAGCTGGGAAAAACCTCATTTCGTTTTAATGCACCCCACCTTTGGAACAACCTTCAAGGCTCGCTAGGGCTCCAACACCTTGTTCCTCTTGATGAGTTCAAACTCTTGATTATGGATATTTTTATAGATTAATGCTTTTAGATGTTTTTAGATGTTTCTGTGTATTTGTCTTGCTTGTATATCTATGTATATATCAATTTATATGTATGTGTATATATATATATATATATATATATATATATATATATATATATATATAATTTATTTACTTTATTTACTTATTTTAATTTTTATTGCTTTTATCTCTCATTTCCTTGCTTCTATTGTATCTGTATTGGTGTTTACACAGGGCTCATCTGAAAATGAGATTTGTCTCAGTGTGATCCCCCTGTATAAATAAAGTAAAAATAAAAGAAAATAAAAGAAATATGGGTATACATGTAATTGTATGCTGTGATTGCATTTGGTTATTCAATGTACACTTTGACCTATTATTATTCCTACCCTTTGATAGTATATGATTTCATATGTTTCATACATGTCTGAATCAGAGCCCTATCTACTGCGCCCTGTCTCCTGCATACAGTGCACTGGCAGAAGTGTGCTGTTTAATGCACAGTGTGTAGCACACAACGTGCAGTACTTGAAAAATATCCGCCATACTATTTTCCTATGTGCTAGAGTAGTCTATAGAGCCCAAACAACAAACATTGTCTCGCTGTCCAAATACTTAAGTACTACACTGTATTACCAATTGATCAGCGTGTATGAAATTATAGAAAAATGGCTACACAGTGCATAGGCATTCCATGAAAACTAAAGTGATCTGTGTTTACCTCACTCAACGTGCCAAAATACAGGCACAAGTGTGTTCATAAATGTATCTTCTGATACACCATCGCTTATTAATATATCAACAAATTATTATACTGATACACTTACAGGTAATTGCTATTAACAGAGTTGGCAAAAGATACTGATTGATTTATTTTATTTTATTGTATTTTGAGTACGAGAGTATAAGACTGTAATTCTTATGAGAGTATGAGACTACCTGTAAAAATAAAGGATAATAAATAAATAAATATAAAATTCTTAAAGTAAATAAATTGTAAGATCCGCCGTTTCCCTCCAGTCCACCTTCGTTTCGTTTCACTTGTTTTCCCATTCCTCTTGTTTCATGTCATGTTTTTCAGTTCACCCTGTCTGTCTTGTTCCGTGTTTGTGCAGGGTGGGTGTGGTTCCCTGTTTTGTTCCTCATTTCTCCTCGTTATCATTTAGCCTATCAGTCTCTCCCTCTGCTGACATTCCGCACGCACCTTAATTATTCTATCAGTACTCTCACCTGTTCCGCACTCTATTTAACTCCTTAGCTTCATTCACTCACTGCCAGTTTGTTGTTTGTCTCCGCCCCGTCCATTCTGTCTGTTTGCATTTCACTGCTAACCTGTTTTTTTTTTTTTTCCCTCTGTTACTCGCTCCAGCCCGTCCAGCCTGCTTCCTGCTCCTGCTCGCTCCTGCCCAGCCCATTTAGTTTTGCCAACCCCGTTTCCAGCCCTTCACCCTAGCCTTCCCTGTTCCTTTGCCTTGTCTGCTCGTGTGCTTAAAAGGTTAGTTTGGAATTTTGGACCTAATGTCTCATTATGACTTACCCATGATGTTGTTGATTGATGGAGACCATTTTCAGCTGATTCCATGCTGTCCTTGTGGACATACACACGTTGCTAATGCTAGCGCAACTCTATGGTAACCGGTAGCATCCACTACCAAACGCACTTAAACACTCCACAGTGCACCCAAAGCAAATAAAATACGACGACAGTCTATCAGGGTTAATTTGAGTGTTTATACCATCATTTTTGAAG
The DNA here is from genome assembly GCA_029718625.1 of Synaphobranchus kaupii. Taxonomy (NCBI): domain Eukaryota; kingdom Metazoa; phylum Chordata; class Actinopteri; order Anguilliformes; family Synaphobranchidae; genus Synaphobranchus; species Synaphobranchus kaupii. The sequence goes on along the minus strand of CM056379.1, from coordinate 96,413,535 downwards.
TCTAACTATCGTTGAATCCTTTACTTTGTGCTGACCTATATTATCTGCAGCAGCAACAGGCGGGGGTTGATCCGTCTCTTCTACCAATGCGCTTTTTGCCCTCTGAGCATCCATCTCTTTCAGTTCTTCATCCGTATATTCTGGTTCGTACAAGTAAGGTTCGCCAGATAAACTAAACTCCTCATCATCCTTTTCAAAGTCAGACATATCTCTTTCGAGCGTGGCAATTGCAACTTGTTGCTCTTTGTTGTTGTAGTCGACCAGTGCCGGCACTACATTCGTGGGTAACGTAGTACTCCTCCGCCGTACTTCTCCGTATATTCGACTTCCACAGAGAATATAGGTCAGCACAAAGTAAAGGATTCAATGATAATTTGACTTCAAAAATGATGGTATAAACACTCAAATTAACCCCGATAGACTTGTCGTATTTTATTTGCTTTGGGTGCACTGTGGAGTGTTTAAGTGCGTTTGGTAGTGGATGCTACCGGTTGCCCTAGCATTCGCAACGTGTGTATGTCCACAAGAAGGACAGCATGGAATCAGCTGAAAATGGTCTCCATCAATCAACAACATCATGGGTAAGTCGTAAATGAGACATTATGTCCAAAATTCCGAACTAACCCTTTAATATACTCCTTGCGGAGTCTTTTTGCCTGAGTTTGCCTCCGAGTCATACGTTTGGGTCCATACCAGTGTTCTAACACGTAACATAAATTGCTTGTATAAGTCAATACATTATAGTAATATTTATTTGTATTTGACACATTCAACTGCTATTCTACAGTATTTATTACTTACTACCCCCAATACACACCATATTTGACATCTGCAGTGTTTTAAATGTTCCCAAAATAACTGCTGAGGTATGATAGGATTAAACTAATAGTTCTGATATTTTAATTAATGGAGAAGTATGCTTTCAACATTGCATGGTACACATGACAATAATATATCCAATATATAAATATAATTGGCAAGACAATTGCACATACAGTAAGTGAGTCAGCACAAACAGTCAAGAGTTTCCAACAAGGAAGGAAACGTCCTGCAATTGCTCCTGTACAGAGTAATGCAGTAACAATTGATAACTGTAAAATACATCCTAATGAATCAGCAGAAGTACTGCCAGTATTCTAGCTTCCAGATTTTTCCCCGCAATGTACTGTACTGTAAAAATATACAATGCTTTAATGTGACAACACTAATTTGTGTACTGCATCACCTACTGTGATTTTAACATTGTTTAACATTTAATATTAATTTGTTATGGTGATAAACTAACACTTGCGAATACACTGATTTAAGGGCCTGATTTACTAAGACTTTTAGTAAATTAATTTTAGTAAAAGTCAATTACTTTTAGCACAAGCAAAACCAATAACATGACCAATGTAAGTCTCTCCTAAATTTCCTTGTATGTTTTCATGAGTGCTCACCATTTCATCTCATTCAAGGAGGAAAGAGACAGCACAGAATCCTACAAAAGAAACGCTGGAGAGATTCACGGCAGTTAAACAAGAGAGTGACAATACATAAGGGTGAGTTGAACAATTAGGAAAATATTTCAGCTTAATAACTGAAACATTGATGCATTATTGATATTTAATATTGTGTGTTTGAATCGCAGTGTCAGGCCCAGCACACAAAGACTCAGGTGAAGGCAAAGTTTGAGAAGCTCCTGCAAGATGACGAGTAGCCTGAGTACAACAAACCTGATTAGCAGGTTTGTTCTGATTTTGAACCACATAGGGTGTGTTCTGTCCAAGTTTCAGCAAAAGAGAAGGAGAAACTATCAGAGTGAGAGACTGAGTCTGTAAAATGGCAGATAAAGCTTTGATTCCTGAGGATGACCTTTGTTGTTCTGTATGTTGTGATATTTTTAAAGAGCCTGTTGTCCTGAAATGTAGCCACAGCTTCTGTAGAGTCTGTCTGCAGCGGCACTGGGAAGAGAAGATCTCTCGAGAGTGTCCCATCTGCAGGGGAAAGGCCTCTATGGAGGATCCTCCTCTAAACCGGGCTTTAAGAAGCATTGTGGAGTCGTACTTAAAACAGAAGACTGAGAGTGAAATTGCAGACAAGAGTGACGCTCGCTGTAGTCTTCATGGGGAGAAACTTCTATTGTTCTGCGAACATGACAAAGAACCCCTCTGTTTAGTCTGTCAGACTTCAAAAAAACACAGAAACCACCCGGTCTCTCCAGTAGAAGAGGCTGCACTGGACCTGAAGGTATTCTATTTTAAATGTCAACAATTTCATATTCTCAAGACACAATTAAATATGAGTAATATGTCTCTGTGTAAAACATTCAGTTCTGACAGACAGCCGTGGTATGGGGTTAGTAAATACATTGAGATAAGAGATAACATTGTATCTGCAATCTTGTTTTCAACCCTCAAAGCGTGTTTAAGTATTTTAGATTTTCAGTACAATTTAATGTGAGGGAAATGTAGGCATGGTTAAGTGTTGATTGACAGTTGTACTTGGGGGACTTTTATAGAGATTATGGCTCCAAACAGGAAACACTGAAGTACACAGTGCGACTGTAAGAATCTGTAGCAATGATGAATGAATTAGGTGTACTGTCAGCACAAATTAAGATATCACACAAGACCTTTGCTCTGACATAATAAAAGTCAAGGCCTCATGAATATACTGTTATATATGCTGTTATAATCTTGGGGAGGGAATTGAGCAACAACCTGGAAGTACAGAAATCCACAATGAGTGTCTAACAGCTGGAGACAAGGGGTGCGTCCCAATATTCTTCACTCCCCATCTCCTTTCCTCCACTCCCCCACTACCACTCCTCTCCTAACCGGAAGTATGCTAAACTGCCTGAATGTTTTGAGTACAAGTAGTTGCATGGACATTGTGGTTTGCCTCGAGACATTAATCAATTTTTAACTATTTGTAAGTAATATGTAGCCAAATCAGCAGCATTAAATTAAAACACAAAGATGGGTTTCCGGGGCAAGGAGGAGAGGAGGTAGTAGTGGATGAAAGGAGCATGTATTTTTCAAGTATTGGGATGCACCCAAGGGCTGTGTCCGAATCAGCACCCTTCCATACTATTAGGTTGGCTTGTTGAGTAGACAGGACGAGAAAGTCATTAAGTCGGCAAAGGTTTCTCTAAATATAGTAAACTTAAAATCCCCATATGATACAGTGTAGCAGTGTAGCATAATGGTTAAGGAACTGGCCTTGTAACCGAAAGGTTGCAGGTTCGATTCCCAGGTAGGACACTGCCGTTGTACCCTTGAGCAAGGTACTTAACCTGAATTGCTTCAGTATATATCCAGCTGTATAAATGAATAATATATAAAAAAAATTTAAAAAAAAAAAGGTTGTGTAAGTCGCTCTGGATAAGAGCGTCTGCTAAATGCCTATAATATAATGTAATGATGCACTAACTCCCGGGGTTTCGCTGAGTATATTCGGGAGCACACTTTTCTAGAAGTACACGAACGCGTTGGTCGCATAAATATGACGTGAAGCTTTTTTTAAAAATGAGCCGCAGCTTCGCTGACGTTTACCTTCAATTACAACAAAAACAACACGTGACATTGCCATGTAAGGGTGGGACGTCTTACCACACTTCCACAGTATGGTTGCAAAATAGTATGGCGGCAATCTTTTGCGTGCTGCACGTTGTGTGCTAAACAGTGCACGTTACAAAGCATACTTCTGCCAGTGCACTGTACACAAGAGACGGTGCAGTAGATAAGGCTCTGATTCAGACACAGCCGAGAACTACAGTATGCTCTGCACATCCTTGCATATGACTCAACATTTCTTTCATTCTTCCATAAATTATATGAAGCACAAACCAGTAAGATTGTTGTTTTGTAATCCTATACACTGAAGAATTAGACTGGTTTAATTGGACTGAATACAAATAACACAAAATGATATGATGCACTATAAGTATGTTTCACTGATCTTTACTTAAGTTTTAGCAGGGCTATTTTCCCTACTAGGACTACATTTCCTCTGTACTTAAAAATGATGCTGACCTTCACTTGCATTGCAGCAGGTTACTGTGCCATTTGTGTCTTTCTGTAAGTGATAATTGTACTTATCACTCCAGGAGGAGCTTAAGCCTGCACTTAATCTTATTAAAGAAAAACTGAAGAGGTTTTCTGAGGCTGAACAAGAATGTAAGGAAACGGCAGAACACATCAGGGTGAGTAAAGCAATTAGGAATACACAAAAATAAAAAGGTACACAAAAATCCAAAAACATTATTTTAACATTAATTAAAGGTTAATGCTGTGTTTGACAGGCATAACATACATACACAAATAACAACATAAATGTGTTATATATGCTGTTATACATAAATAACAAAACATAGTTACACTATTCAGGTTTAAAAGTGTGTGTTTAAATTGCAGAGTCAAAACCAGCACACAGAGAGGCAGATAAAGGCAGAGTTTGAGAAGCTCCACCAGTTCCTGCGTGAGGAAGAGGAAGCCAGACTAGCTGCACTGAGAGAGGAAGAAAAGCAGAGGAGTCAGATCATGGAGCAGAAGATCGAAAACATCACAAGACACGTCTCCATCCTTACAGACAAAATCACAGCTATAGAGAAGGTCATGGAAACTGAAGACACCTCCTTTCTAAAGGTAGACGCTTGATTTACTGACAGTGTTCTGGATTTATACTGAATAATTCCAGCCGTATTAAGATGCACAGTTTGTTACTGTGATACAGAGTATCAATTGCAATTTTCAATTATGGGTCAGTGGGGGAGGCCCTACCAGCAGAATGGGGAAGATGAGAATAAGCCGCTAACAAGCAACATGCTACATTATTATACTGTACATATTGAAAATTTATTTGAAAATATATATTATAAAGTGATAAATATTCAATCAATCTTTATCTTTTCAATGTCATAAAGTATAAAATACCTTATAACATTTTTATCTGTGCTTTCATTTAATTGTTTTTTATTTTTATTTTTTTTAATTTCTATTCCAATTAGCATGCATACACTCTGCTTAAGTAAGTATAGACTATATATATATATATATATATATATATTTATATATACATCTGTTATCTGCTAGCCAATAACTGATTGTTTACTAGCATTGTGAAACAGCAGAAAGTCAGCTCCTAACATTTATTAAATCAACAAACTGAGAAATTTCCCAATGTTCTGGCTTGTGGTTCTCAACAGTATTTGGCTGCGTTACTTGTAGCAGTAGCCTACTAACAGTGTAGCAGTAGCCTCCTAGGCAGTCAGCCAGTCAGAAGTGAACGTGAATCAATTTAATTTCATAACAGTTTGGTTGGGTTTGTTGGGGTTTGTGTTGGTGAAGTCAGTAATACTGTTGATGCGCTAACATGCAGATAGTTCATGGATGCCAAAGAGGTTCATGAGTATTTGTTTTAATATAATGAATGTTGTTTTAATTATTTAATGGATTAGTATGCCTTACACTCTTGTCTGAGTGTGCCCCAACATAATTTCAATGCAAAGAACATCCCCACTGCAGAGTATGACATGTACTGTATAATTTACAGAATCATCATCTTCACTATAGATCTGTCTTTGACCAGTAATTCCTCTATAATAGTAGGAACCTACTGGTAACCCCCTCTTTTGAAGTCACTGAGATGTATTCTAGCCATGCTAGCCAAAATAATTCTACTGCATCTAAAAAACCCTCTCTACCTTCCCTTCCACATGTTAATTCTTGTGATAAAGGATTACCTATTGCAGGTGTTGTTTTGGCCCAACCATTACATTCTCTTTTATTGCTACTTGGAACGTTGGTGATTTACGAGTGTAGGCCTTTTCTTTGTGCACTAACAGTAAGTCGCTCTGGATAAGATTGTCAACTAAATGCCTAAAATAAAAAAATAATAAAAGTAATGCTGAACTGGGACTGCCCAGCATTTTTATACAGAACCGTGAGCATGCTGGGATGTTAATTACTTAACCCTTAGATGCATAGGCTCCTCAGTGCCCCTTTATTGCATACGCAGGTCAAAAATTACCCAGACTATTAAAACTATATTTTTTCATAGAATATGTATATATTAATGCAAAATTGTTTTTTGCTTAATTATGAATAATTTGGCATTAGTTTAACACTACAAAGTACAACCCAAATCCCTTCAGGCTTTCAGTATATAGAAGCTCATTTATATTTTGGATTTATACTTGAAACTTATAACATATTTTCACATTTTCACATGCTGAGTGACATTACAGTGATATTTCAACATTTGAAGCCTGAGCCTGAGCATTAAATTAAAGTGTTAAATGTTTTATTTTAACTTTTGGAACATCAATATCAAATTATATCACATTATTCAATATTACACACAAAACAATCAATATTTAACACAAAAAGATTTAAAAAACAGCATTCAAACAGTATTACTATCTGGTAATCAGACATTATTTAATGATTATTAAACTACAAGTTAAAGGTATTTTTTCATGCTAGGGAATGCGTGCGTGCGTGCGTGCGTGCGTGTGTGTGTGTGTGAGAGAGAGAGAGAGAGAGGGAAAATCCAAATTGTAAGAAAGTTAAAACAAAAATTACTCTTTTTATCAATAAAAGACACGTTTCTTGGAGAAGTCATTGTAGGAGAAGTCCTGGAGCAACAGTTTACTCAAATGTTTCCTTTATTTTGGCAGTTACCTGTACATGGCAGTACCTTCATTCATGTGTGCTTACTGTTAAAATCTTCATGACTCATTAGCATGGCTCCTGTTTCACACTTGTTGTACCCTCTCTCTCATAATGGTATCTATTGATTACCTTTATGCATCCATACATCTTATCACAATTATGCTGTTATTATGTGTTTTTCAGAGCTACAAGAACATCAAGGAAAGGTATGTAGACTCTCACCTCATTTCATCTTGTCTATTTAAGTCACTTCAAACTCCAAAGCTTGACTGACTCCTGCTTGTCATTACAGAGCCCAGTGCACACTGCAGGATCCAGAGCTGCTCTCAGGGGCGCTGATAGATGTGGCCAAACACCTGGGCAACCTGAAGTACAGAGTCTGGGAGAAGATGCTGGAGATGGTGCAGTACAGTGAGTATCTGGGACAGATGGTGAAAAAATGTTTGAACACATCAAACTGAAGAAACAAGATGTATATTTAAATCCCAGTCTCAGTTCCCTCCAAGTTTAGGAAGATCCTGTGGACTGCACTGCACTCATCTCAATTTATTATCACAAGCAAACACAGAATTAACATAAAATATAAAACCTCATTAATGATATGGCTTATTTGCTGTGCGTACATTGAATTTGCTATGAAAGGTGTTCATTCATTTATTAATTTTCAATAAGCAAATGGGTTTTATATTTCAATGATAAATCACTATAACTATAGTAAATCATAATACATAATTATTATATACAATATACTGTGTATGTAACCTAATCTGAATAGAGTATTTGAAATGTGCCGCCTCTTTCAGCCTTTTAAAGTCTTTCTTGATATTTCAGCTCCTGTGCTGCTGGACCCAAACACTGCGCATGCCAGTCTCTCTCTCTCTGATGATCTGACCACTGTGACACACACGAGTACAGGGCAGAAATGTCCTGACAACCCAGAGAGGTTTAACCCCGGTGTGCTTGTGCTGGGATCTGAGGGGTTCACCTCAGGGAAACACAGCTGGGAGGTGAAGGTGGGGAATAAAACTGTGTGGGGTGTAGGAGTGGTGAAAGAGTCCATCACTAGGAAGGGAGAGATAACATGCAGCCCAAAGCGAGGATTCTGGGTCATGTCGCTGAGGAATGGTGAGGATTACAGAGCAGCTGGAGTTACTAAACTCACACTGGAGAAGAAACCCCAGAGCATCAGAGTGCAGCTGGACTATGACGGGGGGGAGGTGTCCTTCTTCGACTCCAGTGACATGTCCCACATTTACACTTTTACAGACACATTTACTGAGAGAGTGTTCCCATACTTCTGTCCCGGTTTGAAAAAAGATGGGAACGATGCACCGCTGCAAATATGCCCAGTGAAAGTGTCTGTAACAGCGATGTCATCCCAGTGAAAGTGTCTGTAACAGTGATGTCATCCCAGCAAAAGTGTCTGTAAAAAATTAACAAACGAGAGATGTTGTACGGAAGGAGTATTTTAGAGAAAATCAATTAATTATACTTCTTTTTTTTTCTTTTCGGCATTATTTTGTTGAGCATTGCATTGTGCATGCATTTTTTAATTCACAGTTTTAGGCTACAGACAGTATCCTTTGGGTTTTGTTTTGATCCAATTCATCAGACAAAACTTTATTTCAGCCAATCAAATAATTTAATTTACTTCTTTGTTTGAATGGGTGTTTTTACCGCAAATATGTAACTGTTTTTTGGGTAAAAGGGTAAAGGGGAAGAGGGAACCCAGGCCTTCCAATCATGGTGAGGTAGAACAGCCGTAGTTTGGAGGCTCTACAGGTTTTCTTTGGGGGCAGTGGATTTATGAGGAGGAGCTGGGAAGGTACGGGGGACACGGCCAAGGGGCACGTCCCAGAGGGGCCAAACCCAAGATTCTCCTCAGAGGGCGGGGCCAGCTGAAGAACAGTCTCACAGCCTCAGCACTGACTGCCTGCTACTCCACTGTGATGTCACAGATCATCCTACGGTTCGGTCTCACCGTCTCCACTGTGATGTCACAGATCATCCTATGGTTCGGTCTCCCTGTCAGCACCACCATGTTTCTTTTCTCTTTTTTTCCTCACAAATAATGTGACTTTGGAATTATTATATCCATCATGTCTGCTGGAAAAGTTATTTATAATCTTGCAAACTGTGAACTATTTCCTGTGGCAACCAACTCACCTGGGCCCAGTAGTTCAAAACTTTTATTCCCTATCCGATTGGATATTTGAATCAGATTTGGATTTTGGGTATCAGGATTGGGATCACTTTGATACCCGATCGGATCGGGAAATAAAATCTAAACTTTAATCTGGATCAAATCATCAAAACGGGTAATTCAAAACAAAAACATAGGATTGTGATCAGTTTGATCCAAATAAAATCTGGATTACCTTGGATTTAGAGTGGATTACCAGAGCAAAATGTACAATAAAATTAATTTTAAAATATGTTTCAATATAAATAAGATGATAAATTTGTTAATTGAAATCATAGCCTTTATAGTCGATAAATTTTAATTATTTTTTTTCAAATTTTAGTGGCCTCTTGCCTAACTTTCAGAACAGTGTATTCAAACAAATAATGAGTTTGTGATCATAAAATGATCTCAACAAAAATTATGTCAATCAGAAATGTAATTTTGATTAATCAAATAACATCTTCAACAAAATATGCATAAGCCCATCATCTGTGATCAACCTTCAAAAGTAATTGAATAGTATCTCGCATTGCAGGACCACTCAGTCTCTCATTTAGAGGAGAATCCACAGGTGGGCCTGGATCATCAGCAGGAGCAAGGGGCTCTGGAGGATCATCGGTCACAGAGGGGAACACTGTGGCTGGTAGTGATATTGTGTAGCACAATACAAGCCAGTATTATGCTGCATGCTCGTTGTGCTTCCACTCGCAGATAGTTTAGACACGCAAAGCGCCTCTTCAATACCCCGTTTAGCCGCTCAATGGCACACCTTGTTCTTCCATGGGAATTGTTGTAGCGAATCTGTGAGGCCGTGGAACTGAAACCAGACTTTGGATTCAGCTCCTCAAAGCACGCCTTGATGATGCTGCTGCTCTGCAGCTGCCTTTTAATGAAGAGGATCCGTGAACTTTGTGTTGTTGTTACCCTATTAGATTCCTTATTTTTCATTACAATTCCATTTTGATTTTAAGCAAGTGTTATGTACTTGGAAAATATAATTAATCATTCTATCCTTAATAAATGGCTCTAAATTGCTATACTGTCTGTCTTCCTTATGTTGTTCTTCATGTCCAATAGGTGGCGATAGCGAGGTAGGATTAAAGCCCTGATATTCAGGATCTGGTCATCTTGATAAGTCTGAATCTGGATCAGGGCGATCATGTCCTGAATTGCTTTGGAATACCGGGAAATAATTTGGCTGAGTTGTCTGATCCTGGATCACAAAATATGGGATTTCTAAATCTGATCCAATCGGATAGGGATTAAAAGTTTTGAACAACTGGGCCCTGGGGCTAGTCTGGTGGTCTTACCTGCTCCCAGGATCAGCGGAATTGTTTCCCCTACATTCATGGAATTTTTATAGATGAGGGGATATGCAGGGGAGAGGCACGAGGGTATAATCTGAGTAATCTACTTCAATCAATCATTACTTGATTTTACAACATGGTAAAAAAAAGTGAAGCACCTGAACAGGGAATGCACAATGTTTGTTTTATAACCCAAGGGGTGAACACGAAGGGTGTTTAAATGCTGCTGACAGCAAGTGTATCAAATGTTCATGCTCTGCCTTTTGTTTAAACCAAGTGTCATCCAAACAGCCCTATTGAGCTGGCATGAGATTTTAATAGAACCTTGGGTCCTGTAGTTTTATCTGGAAGTTCTGTGTAGGTCACAGAAACAAATTAAAGGTTTAGTTATGATTTAATAATGAAACAATATTACAGAGGATACTTGTGGTAAGCCTTTTAAATATTTTTCAACTGTAAGCATTAATCATGGCAGATTTTTAACACTTTGTTAAACTTTCCCAATGAAATAAACATGAATGGCCAGCCAAAATTTAAATTTTCTTTGAACTAACAATAGCAGAACTGTATAATAATTCTAACACCGTTCTCTTTGTAATTTAAAAATGTTCCAAACAAATCCAGGAAACTTTTGAGAACATTTACCCAGACTTTCCAGGAATTTTCTGGGGGGGGGGAAATGTTAGCCGGCGGTTGGAGATTTTAACTGCACCCTGAATAATGTACCAGACATTAATCACGAGGAGGCTCACCTGCAGCCTGGGGAGCTTTTAACATCCATCACTATCTGTTTCATCCCAGCACGAGTCTGCAGCGTGCACCAGCACAACATACTTCTCATGGATTAATGTGAAGTCGGATCGAATCAAGACGCACCATCTTTTTCTCCATTACAGTTTTTCTGACCATTGTGGCGCTGTTTCTGCTTTCCCTGCTCACACCACACGGTCACCTCCAGCTCCGGCTCACACGTCTGTTTCAGAACTGCCGTTTGACCTCTCACCTACCCTCATGTGACCTCTCATTTACCGCAACTCTCCTGGGCCCAGTAGTTCAAAACTTTTAATCTCAATCAGATCCGATCAGATTTTGAAATCCCATTTTTTGTGATCCAGGATCAGACAACTCGGCCAGATTTTGTCCCGGTATTCCAAAACAATTCAGGACATGAATAATAATAATACAATAATACAAGGAAGACAAGAGACCACATTGCAGAGACATCTATAATGTCTAATTATATTTTTAAATACATAAAGGACATAAAATCATAATGGAATTGTAAAAAAATACTCCCACTAGGGTAACAACAAAAAAACATTCATTCAAAGGCAGCTGGATCATCCAGGCATGCTTTGAGGAGCTGAATTCTAAGAGGTTTCAGTTTGCTGAAGCCGGCACAGCTGTATTTGTTCTTTGGCCAGACGGATCTGCATCTCTGCCCTCTCCGTTTCACGGCTCAGCAGTGTCTCGTAGGCATCATCCATCTGCTCTGGTTGTCTGGTGCGCTTGCATTTTCTCTTTCGAGGTGGTTCTTGCAGTGTGTCATCAGGCCTGGCTGAAGGTCCAGCTTCTGGATCCACATGGGTCAGGAGGACCTCGTCTTGAATGGTGTGTGTCATATCAGGTGCATTGACTACCTGAAATGAAAGTTTATCTATATACTTTATACCCTTAATAAGATGATCAAAAGCATGCAAGCTCCTGGAAAATTGTAGTACTATAAGAACAAGGATGCTATATAAGAAATATAGCCATTGTAGTACTATGAAAATAGCAATTATACAAGATAATAATTGTAGTTCTATAGGGGCAAGGATAAAATCACACATATGTGCGACTCACCATCCAGTACAACGTTTGGTATTCCATGTAAAGATTGTGACTGCTGACCACCAATGATATCAAGTACTATTCTCCCCTTTTATATGGTTTGTTATCAGTCTGTGGGTTGTTAGCCTGGCTGTGGTCTTTGGTAGCTTGCTGCTTAAAATTCTTCCACCTCAACCTCACTTGGTCCACCGTCCTCTTGTGTCCAGATCCTGTGGCATTCACATTGTCTGTAACTTCCATCCATATTCCGCTCTTTACTTTAGTCACTCCACCCTCTCTGTTAAAGCTACCAACTATGGAGTCATAATTATTCCTTACAATCTGGAGCAGTGCATGGGTCTCAGCAGATGTAAAATTAGGCCCCTTTTTGTCCATCTTTCCAACTCACTGGTTTGGTCAGGTCAGCAAATAGTTTTTATAGGTCTGGCCGTTACTTGCTATCAATTACATAATTAACCAAATCTGGACATGCATTGCAGGTGTGTATTTGCAATTACTAATTATTCAGAGACTGATGTAGGCCTACTGACTGAAAGAACAGTCAGAACACAGTCATGGCAGGGATTGTGTTCACATCTTCCATGCTGGAAGGAGAGGTTACCGCCAAAGGGTCCACACCGAGCGCCCCAAACCTCTCCAACAGTACACAACAGAAGAACTTTACGATCGTTTTCGATTTGGACTTGATGACATCAACTACATTGCTGATCTGGTCAGGCCACAACTGCAGTGCAGAACCTTGCGGAGTCATGCTCTGACTGTAGAGGAACAGGTCCTCATTGCCCTGCGCTTTTACGCATGTGGAACATTTTATCAGGTCATAGCTGACAGCATGGGAGTCCACAAGACAACAGTGGGTGAAGTGGTGACAGCTGTGTCTGATGCACTGGCTCGCCTGCTGGATCACTTTGTGACTTTTCCCAATGATGGCCAGATTGCCAAAGTGAAGCAGACGTTTTTTCTTTGGGGAGACATGCCCAACACCATTGGGGTGATCGACTGCACCCATGTGCATATTCAAGCACCTCATCAGAGGGAGTAGGAATATGTCAACAGGAAAGGGAGGCACAGCATCAATGTGCAACTTGTGGGAGATGCTGACCTTGCCATCACCAACTGTGTTGTGAGATGGCCTGGGTCAGTCCATGATGCACGAATCTTCAGAGAGCTGGTTGTTCACTGAATTCCAAACCAAGAGGCTGGATGGAATTATATTAGCCGACAGTGCCTACCCACTCCTACCATGGGTGATGACACCTTTTCCCATGGCCAACACTCCCTCACAGATGCGCTACAACAATGCCCATGGAAGAACAAGGTGTGCAAAGTACTGAAGAGGTGTTTTGCATGCCTCAACTATCTGAGAGTGGAACCCCAACGAGCATGCCGCATAACACTGGCTTGTATTGTGCTACACAATATCGCTGTCGATCGCAGAGTCCCCCTCTCTGACATCGATGATCCCCCAGAGCCCCTTGCACCTGCTGATGATCTAGGCCCACCTATGGATTTCCCTCTAAATGAGAGACTGAGTGGTGGTGCAATGCGAGATGCTATTGTCCGCAATTACTTTTGAAAGGTGATGACAGATGGACTTTTTTTTTGTTGAATATATTTTTTCTTTAATCTAAATTACATTTGTGATTGACAATCTTTGTTGTGATACTTCTATGAGCATAAACATTTATGTCATCAACATTTGGTTGAAATCAAAATAGGCCACCACAAACGTGACCAAAAAATGAAAATAAAATTGATTTGCCATGAAGGCTAAAAATTGTGTATTATTTCAGTTAACAAACTTTGCCATCTTATTTATATTGAAACATATTTTTAAATAAATTGTATAGTACATTTTGCTCTGGTAATCCACTGGAAATCCACCCCTCTGGTGGGATCAAGATAATCCAGTTTTTTGGGATCAAACTGATCCCAATCCTGTGTTGTCGGTTTGAACTACCCGTTTTGAAGATTTGATCCAGATTAAAGCTTGGATTTGATTTCCTGATCTGATCGGATATCAAAGTGATCCTAATCCTGTTCTTTGGTTTTGAACTACCCAAAATCCAAATCTGATCCGATCAGATAGGGATTAAAAGTTTTGAACTACTGGGCCCTGGAGATCTGCGGGAGAGGTGTACGTATTGTAGCGTTCGGACAAAGGTGAGGCGTTCTCGCTGAGATATTCTGCCAGTGGTAAAGCGCAAAGCAGGGGGAGATGGAGAGAGATACTTTGCAGATGGAGTGGAGCGGTACCCAGGGGGCACTAGTCTGTGCTAAAAGTTCATACAGGTTCCACAGGCTCTGTCTGTCAAACTGACAATTACAGCTCTGGGCCAAAGGACACAAGGAGGGACTTTCTGTCCATTTGAGACTTTTAGAGAAAAGCCACATCCTGTGTAGACTGGGACAAATTGTTGGGTCATTATTAAGACGAATGGCTACATCACAGGTTCAGCCTAATAACCCCTGAATTTATTAAAACATTTTCTATGACCTATTACTTATTAAAATATGGCTGAATATATTTTCAAATATGGGAACTATAAATTGGATTGTTTTAATATACAGGCCAAAATGCTTGAATGTACACTAACAAAAGCTTTTAGCTAAGTCAGTGCAATTGGGGATGGGGTGGAAAATATGCGTTAACATCTCACAACCCAAACACAAACCCCACTCAGTTCTCACCGGTAGGTCCTGACCCCTATTCTAGCTCACTCTGTATCACAATCCTGGCACGAGTCATTTGGCTTATTAATAACAAAAAACTATCTTTTAAGTGAGAAGTTTGGCTTGGTCAAAAGCCACAAAAGACAGGAAATTCAAATGAGCACCACCAAGCCAAACTTCAGCTCTGTACACTATCAGGGATTTCCAGTACTTTTTTTTATATCTGACTGCTATAAAGTTCTGTAGCTATGTTGGTCTACTGTATTTCAAACAACATGTAGGCTACTCATCACTGGGCAAACTGGTTCAAACCTTCGCTCAAAGAGCCTAATAGTAATTCATACTCTTAGAGTATGTGCTGCCAACGATGATAGTGACCTGTACGAATATCATACCAATATTGATAGCTAACATTTAATACTATTGGTAGATAGATTTAGATCGAACTTTCAAAAGCTTTCAGTCTGTTTACATTTCAAATACTTTTTAGAAGTATTGTAAAGCTATATGGGTAGACATGTAATTGTATGTGTGATTGCATTTGGTTATTCACTGTACACTTTCACCTTGTTTTTATTTCTACCCTTTGATAGTATATGATTTCATGTTTCATGTCCAAATCAGAGCCCTATCTACTGTGCCCGGTCTCCTGCACGGGCAAAAGTGTGCTGTTTAATGCGCGCTGTGTAGCACGCGACGTGCAGTACGCAAAAAAATATCCACCATACTATTTTCCTATGTGCTAGAGTAGTCTACACAGCCCAAACAACAAAATTGTCTCTGTCCAAATACCTACATACTACACTGTATTTCAAATTTATCAGCATGTATGAAATTATAGAAAAAAGGCTAGACAGTCCATAGACATTCCATGAAAACTAAAGCGATCTATGTTTACCTCACTGAAAGTGCCAAAGGCAGAAGTGTGTTCATTTATCTTCTGATACACCATCACTTATTAATATATCAACAAATTATTATACTGATACACTTACAGCTAATTACTATTAATCGAGTTGGCAAAATACAGATTGATTTATTTTATTGTATTTTGAGTACTAGAGTATAAGACTGTAATCCTTAAAGTAAATAAATTGCTTGTATAAGTCAATACATTATAGTAAACCTTGTTTGTATTTGCACTGTATTCAACACATTCAATTCTACAGTATTTATTACTTACTACCCCCAATACACACCATATATGACATCCATTTAAATGTTCCCAAAATAACTGCTGAGGTATGACAGGATTAAGCTAATAGTTCTGATATTTTAATTAATGCAGAAGTATGCTTTCAACATTTCATAGTACACATGACAATAATATATCCAATATATAAATATAATTGATGAGACAATTGCACGTAAGTGAGACAGCACAAACAGTCAAGAGTTTCCAACTGAGGAATAAAGGAAGGAAACGTCCTGCAAATGCTCCTGTACAGAGTAATGCAGTAACAATTCAGAACTGTAAAATAAATCCTGAAGAATCAGCAGAAGTACTGTAATATTCTAGCTTCCAGATAATTTCCCCATGATGCAATGCACTGTAGCTACTGTGAAAATATACAGTGCTTTAATGTGACAAAACAAATTTGTGTACTACATCACCTACTGCTATTTTAACAATGTAATATTCAGTTCTGGTGATTAATTAACACTTTCTAATACACCAAGGGCCTGATTTACTAAGACTTTTAGCATGTGCAATGACTTTTAGCACAAACCAATAACATCACCAATGAGCTTTCATGGTATTTGTTTTGCACCAATTTTTGGTTGTGTTATTAGTTTTGCGTGTGCTAAAAGGTTTTGCACATGCTAAAGGTCTTAGTAAATCAGGCCCGAACAACATACCTTTAGCGAACAGTGGAGATCCACTAAAATGTCCAATTTTATTTCTCAAATCTGTAAGTCTCTCCTAAATTTCCTTGTATGTTTTCATGAGTGCTCACTATTTCATCTCATTCTAGGAGGAAAGAGACAGCACTGAATCCTATAAAAGAAAATGGAGATTCACGGCAGTTCAACAAGAGTGACAATACATCAGGGTGAGTTGATCAATTAGGAAAATATTTCAGCTTAATAACTGTGTAGGCCTTCACTATGGTGGGCCTAATTGGACTACGCCACCCTCTGTTTACTGAGGGGAGGGACCTCTGCAGCTCAGTGCAAACCAATTCATACAAATACTCTCCTTTAATAAATCAGGCAACCAACAGGGATGTGAATCAATTGCTGGTACAAGCAGTTTTATTACAATCAAAACATACCAAGTTGAGACAGAAAAGGAGGGAGAGAAGGAAGAGAAAATCCAAAGCAGGCTACAGTTCTCAGACACTACAAGGCAGGAGAAAAGAGAAGGTGGACTGTGAAACACACACAAGACACCACTATCATACACTAACTAAAGCAACACTGCAAGAGAAGTGAAACACACTTCAATAAAGCACATTACATACCAACCACCTCACCAGTACCCACCTTCAGTACTCCAAGGCTGTAGCCCGCCGTGGTAGAGCTTAGTTGGGTAGCAGCTAAAAGAATAAAATAATCAAAGAATGTCAGGCTAAAAAAACAACAATAATAATAATAATACCCTCGTATTGCAGTTATAGCCTATTTCAGGTAATATACGGACACAAATCAAAACCAAACAAAGATACAAACAAAATTCCAAAGTAAACGGTAATTGGCGCTTGATCCTGTGAACAGAAATAACACGATAAGCGCTATATCTTTAAATACAAGAAGTTTGTACACCATTTAAAACAAAACCCCCGAATGAATGATTTACCTTTTTAATTAAAATATGCTCCCAATGGGGGCAGCGTCAACTCGACAAATTAGTTGGGAACTTCAGTGTGAGACTCATGCATTTGACTTCCAAATACTTTTTAAAAAAAAGAAGACAACGGCGACCTAAAAATATAAAAGCAAACAGAATTCCTCAGAGATTTACGTTAAATGACACGCTAACAAATCTAGTGGCTAACAAACCATTCAAAATACCTTGTTATAGAAGTTGCCGTCTACACAATGTAGCCACTTAACTAGCTACTCCAAGGCAATGCAATCAACACCATTGGATCTCTATGGATGAAAAACAGCGTCTTACTTATCATACATTTACATGAGATTATTACTACACCAGTAAAATATAAGTTAAATACCTTAAAATCCGTGTTTTTCCCACAAGACTCATTCAATGACCACGGGCTTTCTAAAAACTCACGTCTACCCTTGACCTCTATTTATAGGAACTAGGATGATGGTAATTGTAGTCCTACTGACGATGCCTTTCCTTAAACCCGCTACAACTGAAACATAGAAACATTATTGATATTTAATATTGTGTGTTTGAATTGCAGTGTCAGGCCCAGCACACAAAGACTCGGGTGAAGGCAAAGTTTGTGAAGCTGCTGCAAGATTAAGCAGGTTTGTTCTGGTTTTGAACCACATAGGGTGTGTTCTGCTTCAGCAAAAGAGAAAGTGAAACTACCAGAGTGAGAGACTGTGTGAGTGAGAGTCTGTAAGATGGCAGCTAAAGCTTTGATTCCTGAGGATGACCTTTGTTGTTCTGTTTGTTGTGATATTTTTAAAGACCCTGTTCTCCTTAAATGCAGCCACAGTTTCTGTAGAGTGTGTCTGCAGCAGTACTGGGAAGAGAAGAGCTCTCGACAGTGTCCCATCTGCAGGAGCAAGGCCTCTGTGGAAGATCCTCCTCTAAACCTGGCTTTAAGAAGCATTGTGGAGTCGTATTTAAAGCACAAGAGTGAGAGTGAAATTGCAGACAAGAGTGACGCTCGCTGTAGTCTTCATGGGGAGAAGCTTCTATTGTTCTGCGAACATGACAAAGAGCCTCTCTGTGTCGTCTGTCAGACGTCAAAAAAACACAGAAACCACTCGGTCTGTCCAGTGGAAGAGGCTGCACTGGACCTGAAGGTATTCTATTTTAAATGTCAACAATTTCATACGCTTGAGACACAATTAAATATGAGTAATATGTCTCTGTGTAAAACATTCAGCCGTGGTATGGGGTCTTGTAAATTCATTCAGTGGAAGAGACAACACTGTATCTGCAAGTCTTGTTTTCAACCCTCAAAGCATGTTCAAGTATTTTAGATTTTCAGTACAATTTAATATGAGGGAAATGTAGGCATGGTTAAGTGTTGATTGACAGTTGTACTTGGGGGACTTTTATAGAGATTATGGCTCCAAACAGGAAGCACTGAAGTACACAGTGTGACTGTAAGAATCTGTAGCAATGATGAATGAATTAGGTGTACTGTCTGTCAGCACAAATTGAGATATCACACAAGACCTTTACTCTGCCATAATAAAAGTCAAGACCTCTTGGGGAGGGAACTGAGCAACAACCAGGAAGTACAGAAATCCACAATGAGTGTCTAACAGGTGGAGACAAGGGGTGCATCCCAATCCAGTTTTTGCTCCACCCTCGTAAACTTCACTTGCAAACTTTAGCGAGTGGGAGGGAGCGAGGGCGGAGCGGGTTATTTGAATTGAGACGCACTTCACCCCATCTATACTCGGAAGTTATGCTCCTGCACAGTGGCGTATCGTGGGATCTCGGATCATGCCCCTTAAACACAAAGATGGCAAGGAGGAGAGGGGGTAGTAGTGGATGAAAGGAGCGTGTATTTTTCGAGTATTGGGATGCACCCAAGGGCTGTGTCCGAATCAGCACCCTTCCATACTATTAGGTTGGCTTGTTGGGTAGACAGGACGAGAAAGTCATTAAGTAGGAAAAAGTTTCTCTAAATATAGTCAACTTAAAACCCCCATATGATACACTTACTCCCGGGGTTTCGCTGAGTATATTCGGGAGCACACTTTTCAAGAAGTACACGCACATGTTGGTCGCATAAATATGACGTGAAGCTTTTTTTAAAAATGAGCCGCAGCTTCGCTGACGTTTACCTTCAATTGCAACAGAAACAACATGTGACATTACCGCGTAAGGGTGGGACGTCTTACCACACTTCCACAGTATGGTTGGAAAATAGTATGGCGGCTATTTTTTGCGTGCTGCACATTGTGTGCTAAACAGTGAACGTTACAAAGCACACTTCTGCAAGTGCACTGTACACAGGAGACGGCGCAGTAGATAGGGCTCTGATTCAGACACAGCCCAGAACTACAGTATGCTCTGTACATCCTTGCATATGACTCAACATTTCTTTCAGTCTTCCATAAATTATATGAAGCACAACCCAGTAAGATTGTTGTTTTGTAATCCGATACTCTGAAGAATTAGACTGGTTTAATTGGTTTAATACACATAACACAAAATGATATGATGCACTATAAGTATGTTTCACTGATCTTTACTTAAGTTTTAGCAGGGCTATTTTCCCTACTAGGCCTACATTTCCTATGTACTTAAAAAATGATGCTGACCTTCACTTGCATTGCAGCAGGTTTCTGTGCCATTTGTGTCTTTCTTTAAGTGATAATTGTACTTATCACTCCAGGAGGAGCTTAAGCCTGCACTTAATCTTATTAAAGAAAAACTGAAGAGGTTTTCTGAGGCTGAACAACAATGTAAAAAAACAGCAGAACACATCCGGGTGAGTAAAGTAATTAGGAATACAAAGAAATATAAAGGTACACAAAAATCCAAAAACATTATTTTAACATTAATTAAAGGTTAATGCTGTGTTTGACAGGCATAACATACATACACAAATAACAACATAAATGTGTTATATATGCTGTTATGCATAAATAACAAAACATAGTTACACTATTCAGGTTTAAAAGTGTGTGTTTAAATTGCAGAGTCAAAACCAGCACACAGAGAGGCAGATAAAGGCAGAGTTTGAGAATCTCCACCAGTTCCTGCGTGAGGAAGAGGAAGCCAGACTAGCTGCACTGAGAGAGGAAGAAAAGCAGAGGAGTCAGATCATGGAGCAGAAGATCGAAAACATCACAAGACACGTCTCCACCCTAACAGACAAAATCACAGCTATAGAGAAGGCCATGGAAGCTGAAGACACCTCCTTTCTAAAGGTAGGTGCTTGATTTACTGACAGTGTTCTGGATCTATACTGAATAATTCCAGCCGTATTAAGATGCACAGTTTGTTACTGTGATACAGAGTATCAATTGCAATTTTGAATTATGGGTCAGTGGGGGAGGCCCTACCAGCAGAATGGGGAAGATGAGAATAAGCCGCTAACAAGCAACATGCTACATTATTATACTGTACATATTGAACATTTATTTGAAAATATATATTATAAAATGATAAATATTCAATCAATCTTTATCTTTTCAATGTCATAAAGTATAAAATACCTTATAACATTTTCATCTGTGCTTTCATTTAATTGTTTTTTATTTTTTATTTTTTAAATTTCTATTCCAATTAGCATGCATACACTCTGCTTACGTAAGTATAGACTATATATATATAGTATATATATATATATATATATATATATATATATATATATATATACATCTGTTATCTGCTAGCCAATAACTCATTGTTTACTAGCATTGTGAAACAGCAGTAAGTCAGCTCCTAACATTTATTAAATCAACAAACTGAGAAATTTCCCAATGTGCTGCCTTGTGGTTCTCAACAGTATTTGGCTGCGTTACCTTGTAGCAGTAGCCTACTAACAGTGTAGCAGTAGCCTCCTAGGCAGTCAGCCAGTCAGAAGTGAACATGAATCAATTTAATTTCATAACAGTTTGGTTGGGTTTGTTGGGGTTCGTGTTGGTGAAGTCAGTAATACTGTTGATGCGCTAACATGCAGATAGTTCATGGATGCCAAAGAGGTTCATGAGTATTTGTTTTAATATAATGAAAGTTGTTTTCATTATTTAATGGATTAGTATGCCTTACACTCTTGTCTGAGTGTGCCCCAACATAATTTCAATGCAAAGAACATCCCCACTGCAGAGTATGACATGTACTGTATAATTTACAGAATCATCATCTTCACTATAGATCTGTCTTTGACCAGTAATTCCTCTATAATAGTAGTGACACTGTACACTACCTACAGGTAACCCCCTCTTTTGAAGTCACTGAGATGTATTCTAGCCATGCTAGCCAAAATAATTCTACTGCATCTAAAAAACCCTCTCTACCTTCCCTTCCACATGTTAATTCTTGTGATAAAGGATTACCTATTGCAGGTGTTGTTTTGGCCCAACCATTACATTCTCTTTAATTGCTACTTGGAACGTTGGTGATTTATGAGTGTAGGCTTTTTCTTTGTGCACTAACAGTAAGTCGCTCTGGATAAGATTGTCAACTAAATGCCTAAAATAAAAAAATTTAAAAGTAATGCTGAACTGGGCCTGCCCAGAATTTTTATACAGAACCGTGAGCATGCTGGGATGTTAATTACTTAACCCTTAGATGCATAGGCTCCTCAATACCCCTTTATTGCATACGCAGGTCAAAAATGACCCAGACTATTAAAACTATATTTTTTCATAGAATATGTATATATTAATACAAAATAGTTTTTCGCTTAATTATGAATAATTTGGCATTAGTTTAACACTACAAATTACAACCCAAATCCCTTTAGGCTTTCAGTATATAGATTTATACTTGAAACGTATAACATATTTTGACATTTTCACATGTTGAGTGACATTACAGTGATATTTCAACATTTTAAGCCTGAGCCTGAGCATTAAATTAAAGTGTTAAATGTTTTATTTTAACTTTTGGAACATCAATATCAAATTATATCACATTATTCAATATTACACACAAAACAATCAATATTTAACACAAAAAGATTCAAAAAACAGCATTCAAACAGTATTACTATCTGGTAATCAGACATTATTTAATGATTATTAAACTACAAGTTAAAGGTAGTTTTTATGCTAGGGAATGCGTGTTTGTGTGTGTGTGTGTGTGTGTGTGTGAGAGAGAGAGAGAGAGAGAGAGAGAGAGGGCAAATCCAAATTGTAAGAAAGTTAAAACAAAAATTACTCTTTTTATCAATGAAAAACACGTTTATTGGAGAAGTCATTGTAGGAGAAGTCCTGGAGCAACAGTTTACTAAAATGTTTCCTTTATTTTGGCAGTTACCTGTACATGACAGTACCTTCATTCATGTATGCTTACTGTTAAAATCTTCATGACTCATTAGCATGGCTCCTGTTTCACACTTATTGTACCCTCTCTCTCATAATGGTATCTATTGATTACCTTTATGCATCCATACATCTTATCACAATTATGCTGTTATGTGTTTTTCAGAGCTACAAGAACATCAAGGAAAGGTACGTAGACTCTCACCTCATTTCATCTTGTCTATTTAAGTCACTTTAAACTCCAAAGCTTGACTGACTCCTGCTTGTCATTACAGAGCCCAGTACACAATGCAGGATCCAGAGCTGCTCTCAGGGGCGCTGATAGATGTGGCCAAACACCTGGGCAACCTGAAGTACAGAGTCTGGGAGAAGATGCTGGAGATGGTGCAGTACAGTGAGTATCTGGGACAGATGGTGAAAAAATGTTTGAACACATCAAACTGAAGAAACAAGATGTATATTTAAATCCCAGTCTCAGTTCCCTCCGAGTTTAGGAAGATCCTGTGGACTGCACTGCACTCATCTCAATTTATTATCACAAGCAAACACAGAATTAACATAAAATATAAAACCTCATTAATGATATGGCTTATTTGCAGTGCGTACATTGAATTTGCTATGAAAGGTGTTCATTCATTTATTAATTTTCAATAAGCAAATGCGTTTTATATTTCAATGATAAATCACTATAACTATAGTGAATTATAATCCATAATTATTATATACAATATACTGTGTATGTAACCTAATCTGAATAGAGTATTTGAAATGTGCCGCCTCTTTCAGCCTTTTGAACGTCTTTCTTGATGTTTCAGCTCCTGTGATGCTGGACCCTAACACTGCACATGCCGATCTCGCTCTCTCTGATGATCTGACCACTGTGACACACACGGGTACAGAGCAGAAATGTCCTGACAACCCAGAGAGGTTTAGCTACTGTGTGGATGTGCTGGGATCTCAGGGGTTCACCTCAGGGAAACACAACTGGGAGGTGAAGGTGGGGAATACAACTGCATGGGATGTAGGAGTGGTGAAAGAGTCCATCACTAGGAAGGGAGATATAACAGGCAGCCCAAAGCGAGGATTCTGGGTCATGATGCTGAGGAATGGTGAGGATTACAGTGCAGCTGGAACTAAACTCACACTGAAGAGGAAACCCCAGAGCATCAGAGTGCGGCTGGACTATGACAGGGGGAAGGTGTCCTTCTTCGACCCCAGTGACATGTCCCACATTTACACTTTTACAGACACATTTACTGAGAGAGTGCTCCCATACTTCTCTCCCTCCCTGAAAGAAGATGGGAATGATGCACCCCTGCAAATATGCCCAGTGAAAGTGTCTGTAACAGTGATGTCATCCCAGTGAAAGTATCTGTAACAGTGATGTCATCCCAGTGAAAGTGTCGGTAACAGTGATGTCATCCCAGTGAAAGTGTCTGTAACAGTGATGTCATCCCAGTGAAAGTGTCTGTAACAGTGATGTCATCCCAGTGATAGTGTCTGTAACAGTGATGTCATCCCAGTGAAAGTGTCTGTAACAGTGATGTCATCCCAGTGAAAGTGTCTGTAAAAGTGATGTCATCCCAGTGAAAGTGTCTGTAACAGTGATGTCATCCCAGTGAAAGGGTCTGTAAAAAATTAACAAACGAGAGATGTTGTACGGAAGGAGTATTATAGAGAAAATCAATTAATTATACTTCATTTTTTTTCTTTTCTGCATTATTTTGTTGAGCGTTGCATTGTGCATGCATTTTTTAATTCACAGTTTTAGGCTACAGACAGTATCCTTTGGGTTTTGTTTTGATCCAATTCATCGGACAAAACTTTATTTCAGCCAATCAAATAATTTAATTTACTTCTTTGTTTGAATGGGTGCTTTTACCGCAAATATGTAACTGTTTTTTGGGTAAAAGGGTAAAGGGGAAGAGGGAACCCAGGCCTTCCAATCAAGGTGAGGTAGAACAGCCGTAGTTTGGAGGCCCTACAGGTTTTCGTTGGGGGCAGTGGATTTATGAGGAGGAGCTGGGAAGGTACGGGGGACACGGCCAAGGGGCACGTCCCAGAGGGGCCAAACCCAAGATTCTCCTCAGAGGGCGGGGCCAGCTGAAGAACAGTCTCACAGCCTCAGCACTGACTGCCTGCTACTCCACTGTGATGTCACAGATCATCCTAGGTTCGGTCTCCCCGTCTCCACTGTGATGTCACAGATCATCCTATGGTTCGGTCTCCCTGTCAGCACCACCATGTTTATGTTTTCTCTTTTTTTCCTCACAAATAATATGACTTTGGAATTATATCCATCATGTCTGCTGGAAAAGTTATTTATAATCTTGCAAACTGAACTATTTCCTGTGGCAAACAACTCACCTGGGCCCAGTAGTTCAAAACTTTTATTCCCTCTCCGATTGGATATTTGAATCAGATTTGGATTTTGGGTATCAGGATTGGGATCACTTTGATACCCGATCGGATCGGGAAATAAATCCAAGCTTTGATCTGGATCGAATCATCAAAACGGGTAATTCAAAACAAAAACATAGGATTGGGATCAGTTTGATCCAAAAAAATCTGGATTACCTTGGATTGGATTTAGAGTGGATTACCAGAGCAAAATGTACAATACAATTAATTTAAAAATATGTTTCAATATAAATAAGATGATACATTTGTTAATTGAAATAATAGCCTTTATGGTTGATAAATTTTCATTATTTTTTTCAAATTTTAGTGGCCTCTTGTCTACCTTTCAGAACAGTGTATTCAACCAAATAATGAGTTTGTGATCATAAAATGATCTAAACAAAAATTATGTCAATTAGATATGTAATTTTCATTAATCAAATAACATCTTCAACAAAATATGCATAAGTCCATCATCTGATCAACCTTCAGAAGTAATTGAATAGTATCTCGCATTGCAGGACCACTCAGTCTCTCATTTAGAGGAGAATCCACAGGTGGGCCTGGATCATCAGCAGGAGCAAGGGGCTCTGGAGGATCACCGGTCACAGAGGGGAACACTGTGGCTGGTAGTGATATTGTGTAGCACAATACACACCAGTATTATGCTGCATGCTCGCTGTGGTTCCACTCGCAGATAGTTTAGGCACGCAAAGCGCCTCTTCTGTACCCTGTTTAGACGCTCAATGGCACACCTTGTTCTTCCATGGGAATTGTAGCGAATCTGTGAGGCCGTGGAACTGAAACCAGACTTGAGCACGCCTTGATGATGCTGCTGCTCTGCAGCTGCCTTTTAATGAAGAGGATCTGTGAACTTTGTGTTGTTGTTACCCTATTAGATTCCTTATTTTTGATTATAATTCCATTATGATTTTAAGCAAGTGTTATGTACTTGGAAAATATAATTAATCTTTCTATCCTTAATAAATGGCTCTAAATGGCTATACTGTCTGTCTTCCTTATGTTGTTCTTCATATCCAATAGGTGGTGATAGATAGGTAGGATTAAAGCACTGATATTCAGGATCTGAAAAGGATCTTGAAAAGTCTGAATCTGGATCAGGGTGATCATGTCCTGAATTGCTTTGGAATACTGGGAAATAATTTGGCTGAGTTGTCTGATCCTGTATCACAAAATATGGGATTTCTAAATTTGATCCAATCGGATAGGGATTAAAAGTTTTGAACAACTGGGCCCTGGGCCCAGTATTTCAAAACATTTACTCGGGATCAGAATGATCTGGATAGGATTAAATGTCAAAATTGGGTATTTCAAAACAGGATAATGTGATCCTGATCCTACAAAATTGGGATATGGATTTGGTAATCCAATCCTACCCATAATCCAGATCAAATGTTGTTTTGGGTATTTCAGAATTCTAAGGTAGAGATCAGGATAGTTTTGATGCTAAAAATCAGGATTATCCTGATCCCACTAGAAGGGTGGATCAAGCATGGATTTGAGATTGATGTAGAGACATGTAGGACACATGGCACATGTCTAATCATGTTTTTATTCACTGATTGCATATAAAGCAACACAGACCATGCCAAAACAATATCTTCTCTCAATTAAATAATCAACCAATAAAATATTCTCAATTAGAAAATAGGTAGGCCTAGGCTAGGTCCAAGAATGTCACACAAAGTCCAAGAATTTCACGCATCTTCATCCGAAACTGCAATGCCATCATTTCTCAGCCTCTCTTCCAAGAGGCGAATCCGAAGTTTTGTTTCCCTCTGTTGGAGCAAGGTCAGTTTAATCTGCTCCTCAGCTAGAGAGATTTGTTTCTCTGCTCTCTCAGTTTCCTTTCTCACCAAATCCCCATAGCCATCTTGAGTCTTGCTGCCTCTTATGGTGTGGATCTTCCCTTGAAGAGTGAGGGTCACGGGGTGGATCTTCCCTTGAAGGGTGAGGGTCCTCTTGCTGTTGTGGGTCACTGACCACATGGTCTTCAGGCACTGCCTCCAAATGTAGGGTAAAAGATTCAGACTCTCCCAACTCATCAGCCATCTCTGAGTCTGCAGTATTAGTCTCAGTCCCAGGCAGTCCAGACGCACCACCTTGAGAGACTGACCGAATTCCATGCAGAGCCTGGGACCTTTCTCCACCAATGATGTCGAGAATGATATCAGTAAACTCCCCCCGGCGATATGGCTTGTTGCCCGTTTTAGGTTTCTGAGTTGACTCACTGTTGTTTGATGTGGCCCTCTGCTTGAGATTTTTCCAGCGCAGTTTCACCTGCTCCAGGGTTCTGATTTGACCACTACCTGTGGCATTGACCCTATTTGTGATGTCAGTCCAGATCTTGTGTTTCATTTTTGCTGTTACCTGATCCTAATTTAGTCCTCAGAATTCCATAATGTGCCCTTACGCCCTCCAGCAAGGCATGCGTTTCAGCCTAAGCGAAATTTCTCCCCTTTGAGCTACTTGCTGCCATGTCCATTTTCTCTTTCTGACTATCTCTCCAGTAAAGCACACCTAAATACACAGTACTTAAATGAGTACAGGTGTCAAGGTTGATTGTGAAGTCTTTAAAACTGTGGCTCTAACGAGGGACCATTCCAATTCTCAACACCATCATGACATCCATTACTCATCGTCTACAGCAAAAGAGGAAATACAGCCAAAGGGTACACATTGCACGGCCAAAACTACTACAAGAATATACAGATGTTGAATTATACGCAAGATTGCGATTTGGTGCAGCTGACATTGAATTCATTGCCAGTCTACTTAGACCACAACTGGAACACACCACTGAAAGGAGCCATGCATTGACAGTGGAGGAACAGTTACTCATTGCTTTGCGTTTCTATGCATCTGGATCATTCTACCAAGTCATTGGAGATGGTGTGTGTGTCCAGAAATCCGCTGTCGGCTTTGTGATACACAGAGTGTCATCTGCATTAGCCAGCCTTCTCAACCAGTTTGTGAAGTTCCCAACAGATCCAGACGAAATCAAGCAGGTCAAGCGCAAGTTCTATGACATTGCAAGGATTTCTGAGTGTTTCCTTAATTTTAGACTAGTCGTGTAGTCGGTTACAAAAACATTGTTTAAACGTCAGTGAAATTAGTCGTTGCCCACATCCCTAGTGTGCTGACAATTTCTCTTTGACTTTTTTCATCCAGTGAGACATTTAATTGTAATTAATAATACATGGCATGACACAAGTACTTCACAACAATGATAGTAGGCTACTGTGATTACATTTCCCAACATTTTCACGTCATTATCAATGCAATGTTGTATTACTTTGACCAACAGAGGCCTATCCAAAGACTGCAAATCTGGATCCTGTAATCCTGATCTTGTTGTATCCGGATCAGAATGATCCTATCTGAAAATTCTTTGAAATACCAGGACAGAACCTACAGGATCAATTTGATATTGGATAGCAAAAAAAGGGATCACAAAATCCGGATCATTCTGATCCGGATTGAAAGTTTTGAAATACTGGGCCCTGGGGCTTGCCGGGTGGTCTTACCTGCTCCCAGGATCAGCGGGCTTGTTTCCCCTAGATTCATGGAATTTTCATACATGAGGGGAGATGCAGGGGAGAGGCATGACGGTATAATCCGAGTAATCTACTTCAATCAATAAATCAATCATTACTTGATTTTACAACATGGTAAAAAAGTGAAGCACCTGAACAGGGAATGCACAATGTTTGTTTTATAATCCAAGGGGTTAACATGAAGGGTGTTTAAATGCTGCTGACACACAAGCAATGACGCTGATAAAAAGGTGTCCGTTAATTAATGAATCAAAGCCTGCTAAGATAAAAAGAAGGTGCACCTTCGTGTCAGTTAAGCTTGCAAATCAGCCATTTTATCAACATTGTCATGTAGTTCTTACACAATCATTTCCATCTGCACGGCACCTTGGAAGAAGTGATGTCACCAACACCCCCCCCTCCCCTGTGACGAACCAGATGACAGCAGCAAGAGGCAGCGGGCAACTCATCGCCCTGGAGGCCGGCGGCGACGGCTGCATCGCCCTGGAGGCTGGCGACGGCTGCATCGCCCTGGAGGCTGGCGACGAATGAGCGGATCTAGGCTAGGCGGCCCAGGGACAGGAGGCGGCAGCTGGCTCTGCAGCTCAGGACAGGCAGATAGCTGGCTCTGCAGCTCAGGAGGGCTGGAGCGGGACTGGACAGGAGGGCTGGAGCGGGACCAGACAGGAGGGCTGGAGCGGGACCGGACAGGAGGGCTGGAGCGGGGCCGGACAGGAGGGCTGGAGCGGGACGGGACAGGAAGGCTGGAGAGGGACGGGACAGGAGGGCTGGAGCAGGATGGGACAGGAGGGCTGGAGCGGGACTGGACAGGAGGGCTGGAGCGGGACCGGACAGGAGGGCTGGAGCGGGACCGGACAGGAGGGCTGGATCGGGGCCAGACAGGAGGGCTGGAGCGGGACGGGACAGGAGGGCTGGAGAGGGACGGGACAGGAGGGCTGGAGCAGGACGGGACAGGAGGGCTGGAGCGGGACGGGACAGGAGGGCTGGAGGGGGCGGGACAGGAGGGCTGGAACGTGGCGGGACAGGAGGGCTGGAATGTGGCGGGACAGGAGGGCTGGAACGTGGCGGGACAGGAGGGCTGGAACGTGGCAGGACAGGAGGGGAAATGGATCCTCCGTCGACGGGTAGCTGAGTCCGTCGATGGAGCCGGGAACCAGGACCCCCTCGTCTTCTCCTGGGCCCATAGTTACCCGGACACAGGACCAGACGGGTCCCTTCGAAGGGTGACGGTTGGGGTTGGGTGGTTGAAGGGGTTGTGGGTTCAGGGCTGGCCGGCTGGAGGGTTAGAACTCCAAGCCCAACGGAGTGGGAGGTGGGCTGAAAAAGAGTCCGGCGTGATGGGTGGTGGTCGGCATGCCGACGGGCGAACTCAGGGTTCTGCCCCCAGATACCCATGAGGTATTCCTCATAGAAGGTGTTGTCAAAGGGATAAAAAAAAATAATCCTGGCAGATTCAAACGGGACTAAAATAGCAGAGCTCCTCCGGTAATACATTACATTACCCCACCTCCCCCTGTACAACTTATCCCGTCCGAATAGAGCTTTAGTGTTTACTATACGTTTATTACTCACAGAAATTAAAACATTTTATTATGGGATTAGGCTAATACACCGTTCTGATATAATCATGTGATATAATCATGTTAGGCAGCTGAGGAAGCTAGACCTAGAGAGGAGCCAGAGAATGGAGAGACAGGGCTACAGGTAAGATTTCATTAAATGCATTTTTTTTGCACATATTGGTAGAAGAGGTAATGTAAGACAGGATTTGACACCCCAGGGCACCTGAAGAGAACACAATACCGGGAAGTGGCAATCCAGTCACACTTCTGGTGCTGGGATGTTTGCTGAGACCATCCGGCTTAAGGTTTACGGTGTCCGAGAATGTCCTAGGATTTTATGATCCTGGGAGAGACTCTGATCTGTTTGAAACTCACGCGCACGGACAATGCAAGACTGCCCCCGCCTGACGTCACTGAGGCAGGCCACATCCTTTTCATTCAAATAATGTCCACACAGCATGGTATAACAGTACAGACTGCGTTGGTCTTCCTAAAGCTTAAAAACCTTAAAATGTGATGAATATTTATGTTACATTGTACAGTATATACTGGAAATAGTCCTGACACTAGAACATACATTGTACACTCTTTTTCCAGAGGAACAAGTATATATTGTTCAGTTTCTCAGTGTTACATGAATAAATACACACAGTTAATGTACCTGACTGAACAGGGGAAACTAGGGTATAATGTAATGTTCTTCAACAGGAATCCTGGGACTGTTTGTGGCATTAATATTAATCACATTTGAAAACTATGCAGAGATGGGATTCTCATGACAACACGAACGTAGACCTATTCATGTGTGATATCGTTTTGATGGTCTCGGTGTGTGTGGTGCAATGGTCTATATTTCCTAGATGGTTAACATGTAGGAAATATATATTTCATAACTCAGGAGTAAACTGCCGCTGTGGAATTATACCACAGGAAACTCTTTCTTCCAAACCCCCCATGGAGGGGGGACAAAAGGTGCAATATTAGCCTTTTGGCCAGTTTATGGTTTTACGATCCACAGCCAGAACAAACACAGAGTTTGGGCATATAATCGAAGGAAGCAAAGAACTCGGGGAAGCTGTAGCCAGACTCTCCCACACATCTCACTTTGTGTATTGTGTGTAGTGAATTGCCAGGTATGATTTAGTATTTTTCTATACTCTATTTTTAATATGTTGTGTTGTAATTTGTAACTATGATTTGCATGACTTTTATACATGTTGAGAACGGGCGTTGCCAATATTATCTTCTCGGGTCCCTGAGCCTTTAGGATAGGCTATACCTTATGAAGTGGCCTCCTCCGCAACCTCTGAGATAAATGGAGACATCTAGTCAGCCGTGAGTGGTGTACATAAACGGCCGTATGTAGCACCCGGTGGAACCGGTGCATCCAGTTCAGAGAACAGGCTCAAGAGTACGAGAGTACTTTAACAAATCAATTATAAATTCTACATTGAAATTATATATTAATAATTAAATTGGAGTCAGATTTATACGAGTATGGAATCAGCGTTGGTGGCTGACAGTTAATATAATATACACAGGCTGCCTTTTTGGGTAAGCTGGAGTCAGCCTGCAGACCAGACTAGAGCGGGAGGCAAAGTGGTACTATTGTCTCTGACACGTGGTCAATTACTAGCTGATCCCGCAAATTTAAAGAAGCAGTCTCATCCGGTTGTAATAACAGTAACATTTCAACACTCTTACCTTTTCCCACAGCAACAGCGGAAAATATCACGTTTTAACCTTCGCTCCGGGCTATTCCCTCATTGGTCTAGCTGCGCGAGATTTACAGTAATTAAAATACTCCCTTCTTCATGGCATAATGTCATTGCAGTGTCCACTATAGGTTAATTGTGTATTATTAAGCTTTAAAGTTTAAGTATCTTAGTGTTTACTATGTTAATTTCTCACAAAAATTAAGACATTTTCTTAGGCAATGTTCTGATATAATCATGTGAGGCAGCAGAGGAAACTATAGACCTAGAGAGGAGCCAGAGGAGGGAGAGACAAGTATGTCAGTGTGAGGCATGAGATGCCCAGGTTGAGACAAAGGTGCAAGGTACCACTTTTTTTGTTGTTTAATGCTGATTTTGAAAATTATACCTTTTCTTTTTTTCTTTAATAATATACTAAATTAATTAATTCATTATATGTAAAGATGCTATTCAGTGGACAAAAAAAAAAAAAAAAGTATGTTTGCGCTGTCTTATCATTTTGTTTAGATTGATTTTAGAGAGGAGACATTTTGAATCGTCATTATTGCTAGTTTTACAATAGGCCAGTTTAATGTGCATCTACACTCTGAGCAAAGATAGGGGGGGTTAGCAGCAAAAGTCCTATGTCCCCCCCAAAGTTGAAATGAAACCTACGCCCTTGGTTGCCACCCATGATAGTGACCTGTATGAAAAGGCTTTGCATTTCCCTACTGAAGTTTTGTGTAGGCTATTTCTCTATTCCTGTTATGCCTCATACCAATATTGATAGCTAACATTTAATACTATTGGTGGATAGCTTTTGAAAGTTGGATCTAAATCTTTCAGTCTGTTTACATTTCAAATACTTTTTAGAAGTATTCTAAAGCTATAGTGAGTCCGATGCTAATTGATTTTAAACACAGCTGTAATCATTTTACACCTCTTGTGTGTAATTCTTTTGTTCCTATTTATAACACAGCTGTCAGTGAGTTAATGGCACGGGCTTTCACCTTTTTAAGTCCCTGTGTTACTGCCATCTTACCTGTTTTAAATAGTTATCGACTACCTCGACAGAAATATAGACCCAATGGTTGTTCACTGTTAAACCTTAAACGAATCAAGCTTCTGCCCCTAGAAAGTCTCAAGCATCGGACTCTGAATCTGAAACTGACATCACTGATATTCAAACGCCTCAAGATTTTAAATCTCGGCATGGGCTAGGAATTTTACATTTAAACATACGGAGTCTAGTTCCGAAAATGGACTTCATTAATGTATTGATTAGTGAATCCTCTCCCGACATTTTTATCCTGAGTCTTGGCTTTCCTAAAAAATATCGGACTGATATTTACATACACGGATACAATATTTTCCGGTGTGATCGTAAAAGTAAAGGAGGCAGAGTATTGATTTACGTTAAAGAATGTTTTGTTTTCCATTAAATCACTTCCTCATCAACTCCCAAAAGCATTGAGTACATTGTTTTAGATATCTGCACTGGGGCTAATAATCATTTAACAGTTATTGGTTTTTACCATCCTCCATCTGTAAACTGTGATGCCTTAGAGGACTTTGGGAAATTAATTTCTTCTTATGCCTCATCAGAATTACTTCTTATGGGTGATATACATCTGGATTGGCTATCTGATAATTCTAGAGTTATGCACAGAATTTAATCTCTCGCAATAATTGTCCAAGCCAACAAGGGCAAATTTTAAGAACCCTGCCAAATCTACTGATTGATGTCACATTAACTAACAAGTCCCACAAATACTTAGCATACGGGATATTTGCACAGGATATTAGTGACCATTGTACAATTGCCTGCATCAGAGACACCAGATTACCCAAGTTTAAACCTCAAATCATTTTAAGAAGAAATTTTAAGAATTTAAATGAACAAGCTTTTATTCATGAATTATACCAATTGGACCTATCGAGTGTTGCCCTCATTCCAGATGTTGAGTTAGCGTTGGATTGTTTTACTACCGCCTTTCTCTCTGTGGCTGATAAACATGCTCAGTTTAAAAAACTACATTCTAAAAATAGAACAAATCCATGATTCTCCCCTGAGCTCTCTCAGAGACCGAAATACAGCTTGGGCCAAGGCAAGATCCACGGCTTCATTTTAGGCAGCTTAGAAACAATTGCACTCTTCAGATAAAAAAAAGCTAAATCTTCTCATTATCTAAATGCTATCAGTGGGGGTAATTCATTCTCTTTCTGAAAGGAATTTAAATCACTAAAAAACACAAAATCCTCTGCCTCTCGTCCTCAGAAAATAATCTCAAATTCGATTACTATTACTGATAGAGATGAAATCAGTGATGCCTTTAATCAGCACTTCATTTCTGCTGGTTATTTGTTTGATAGAAACCTTGTGGCACATAGTTGTAATATGAACACCTCTCTACCTAGCTCTGGTACTCAGAATGTCTGTCAAACAGCCCCCCCTACAGCTTGCATAAATAAAAATCTTTATCATACATTTTCTTTTAGATCCTTCTCCACATTGGAAGTTTGGAAAGCCTTAACTAAAATTGACGTCAGGAAAGCAACAGGGACTGATAAGCTTGACCCATACCTTCTGCGTCTCTCTGCTGATCTTATTGCTGAACCATTTATTTATTTATTTATTTCGGCATGTGAATGATCACCTTACATCACATTTCTGACATATTCATTTAACACATACATTTCCAGCCGAAAAGGGATACGGGAAAAAAGCAGCCTGCTTATCAATGTCCCGCCCCACTTCCCTCACGATTTTAAATGATCATAGTATACATTTGATTAAAACTGATATATTTAGAATCACAACAGCATAGCTAGGTTTTCGTTATAGCAAAATTGATCAAGAAGGAGAGAGAAAGAAAAAAAATTTTTACAAATAAAATAAAATACTCTAAAGTAAAACAAACCGGATTTTTAAAGTCAGATTATTAAAGTCCAATTAAGTAGGTTTAAATGTGCATGTCATACATTGGTCAAACAATATGTTTCAATGTTCATATTATACATTTGATTAAAACAGATATATTTAGTATCATAACATCGTAGCTGAGTTATCTTTATAGCGAAGTTGATCAAGAATGAAAGAAAAAAAATAAAATAAAATAAAATACTCAAAAGTAAACAAACCGAATTTGTACTGTCAGATTATTAAAATCCAATTAAGTAGATTTAAATGTGCTTAGCATACATAGCATAGCATACCCTTTGTTTCAATGTTCATCTTATACCTTTGTTTAAAATAGATCTTTTTAATATCATAACATCATAGCTGGGTTTTCTTTATAGCAACTGACCCGGCAGGAAAGGAAAAAATAAAATAAAATAAACTACTCTAATGTAAAACAAACTAGATTGTTAAAATCAGATTATTAAATACCAAATTAGTGGGTTTATGTGTGCCTGTCATACTTTGGTCAAAACAATTTGTTACATTTCCACGTCCAACAATCTCAGATTTTGTTCAGCTAATGTCCAAATTAGACGTGTCTGTTTCTACGTTTTTATGATGATCTGTTGTCCCTTGTAAATTCCGTGCAGTTAGCCTGAGTTGGTATGATTGCTAAATTTCAGAGTTCATTACTCCTCGCTATTGTCTGCACAGTCCTCCGTTGGCTTGTTGATTTCTGCTTGCATTATGGCAATTGTTCCCTTGATTTTGTTGATGTCCGATCTCAGATTTCTCAGTATGATCAGTAGTTCCCTGTTTCCAGAGACATCACACCCCATTTTTCTCTGCTGTCGGTACATCACGTACTGGCCAAATCCTAGGCCGATTAGACCGACCAACATGAATCCAAGCAGGTACACATCTTCCACATCTTCTATATCTAATACTGCCAGACACACTACACGCCATTTGTCCCACCCATCCATGGTGTATCCTGCCAGAAAGGTCCCATCTGGACATGACGGCTCTCCAGTGCCCACACGCCTTGTCGAGAATATTTTGTCAATAGCGTTAAATGTCCAGTTTAGAAGCTCCATCCTGAGAGTTTGCGCGCCCAATGTCTGTTGTCTTTTGTTGCAGGGTCTAGGATCCTGTATGAACCGCATGCTGTGGTTTTTTTTTATTTTATTTGTTTTATTTATTTTTTTTAAAATGTTTTTTTATAGTAAAGTACATCATGACATTGTTTTCATTTCATGATA
Source organism: Synaphobranchus kaupii (assembly GCA_029718625.1). Taxonomy (NCBI): domain Eukaryota; kingdom Metazoa; phylum Chordata; class Actinopteri; order Anguilliformes; family Synaphobranchidae; genus Synaphobranchus; species Synaphobranchus kaupii. The sequence goes on along the minus strand of CM056379.1, from coordinate 96,377,386 downwards.
ACCCCCTATTTTTCAGTCATGATAGTTTTCTAACATCTTACATTTTATCTTACCCTTGAAAGTCTTTAAATTTGCAGACATTTTAATCTCATCATTTAAACTGTTCCAAAGTTTCACCCCTACAATGGATAATGAATGGCCTCTGAATGTTGACTTTATAGATTTTTGTTTATAAATCATATTTCCTCTTAGGTTATGCATGTCATCTCTCATTAGAAACAGTTTCTGTATATTTATGGGTAAGAGGTTTTTAGAGGCTAAGAATAATATTTGTACAGTATTATATTCAATTATATCCTGCCACTTGAGAAACTTTGCCTTAATAAACAATTCATTAGTGTGTTTTCTATATGGTACACCATATACAACTCTTATTGCCCTTTTTTGAAGTTTGAACAGTGGCTCTGTGGTGTCTTTATAAGTGTGTCCCCACACTTCGACACAATAGTTTAGGTGAGGTGTTATGAGTGCCGAGTAAATTGTCTTAAGTGAATGTTGATTGAGTAGTTTCTGCATTTTCCACAAAATAGACACGCTTTTGGCTAATTTACATTGAACTAGCTTCACATGTGGTTTCCATGTCAGGAGGCTATCTACTGTAACCCCCAGAATCTTGTGTTCGTTCACTCTTTCAATGTCAATACCATTGACTTTTAAATTTATCTTTTCTTTCTGTCCTCTTTTCCCAAATAATATAAATTTTGTCTTTGAAAGGTTTAATGATAGTTTATTAATATTAAACCACGTGTGGAGCTTTGCCATTTCATTATTAACTGATGTGACCATTTGTTTAAGATCAATTCCAGAACATAGGATATTTGTGTCGTCCGCGAATAAAATTAATTTTAAAACGTTGGATACTTTAATTATGTCATTAATATATAATAAAAATAATTTTGGTCCTAGGACTGAACCCTGCGTGACCCCGCAGGTGATGTCCAGACATGTTGACATGTTATCCCCTAACTGAACAAATTGAACTCTGTTTGATAGGTAGCTCTTTATCCATTGTAGCGCTATTCCTCTAACTCCATATCTATATAATTTTTCCATCAATATGTTGTGATTTATCGTGTCAAAAGCTTTTTTCAAGTCTATAAATATGCCAATAGTGAATTGATTCCTGTCTAATGCGTCTTTAATAAATTCTATGGATTCTGTTAAGGCCATTGCTGTTGAATGTTTTTTCCTGAACCCATATTGGTTGTCACATAACAGTTTGTGTTTATCAATGAATTTATCTAATCTTACATTAAAGAGCTTTTCAATAATTTTCGAGCACTGTGGTAAAATCGAGACCGGACGATAATTTGAAAACTCTTGTTTGTCTCCATTTTTATATAATGGAAGAACTTTTGCTATCTTCATTTTGTCTGGGAATACGCCATTACAGAACGATAGGTTACATATATGTGTTAGTGGAGGTATGATCGCCTTTGATATCCTTTTTAACAAGGTCATGTCTATCTGATCTGCGTCCGTGGATGTCTTGGCTGTGCAGGTTCTCAGTGTCTCTTTCATTTCTTTTTGTGTAACAGGATATAAAAATAATGATTCTTGTTTTGTCTCACTGCCCCTATCAATGTGATCCCACGGTAGGAGTGTGGAGGGAATGGCCTTGGCTAGTTCTGGACCGACACTAACAAAGTATTTGTTGAAATTGTCTAATGTCGACTTTTTTTCTTCTTCCCTCATGTTGTTTATATTGAAATGATCCGTGAATGTCCTCTTGACCTTACGCCCAGAGACGGAATTAATTATTTTCCATAAGTTTCTGGTATAATTAATATTTTCTGATAATAATTTATCATAGTAATCTTTTTTCTGTTTCCTCAACTGATCAGTCACTCTGTTTCTGCAACGTTTGTACTTTGTGTATGATTGTTCGCTCCTTTCCTTTAAAAATTGTTTATATAATCTGTTTTTTTTCCTACAGGCGTTTTCTATTTTCTTGGTAATCCATGGCCTTATTTCTTTGATTTTTTTGCCTTTTCTCGAATTTTTGACTACCGGGCAGTGCTTGTCATATGTTGATTTTATTGTGTTTAAGAAAGCCTCATACGCTTTGTTTGTGTCTCTTTCATACAATACATCATTCCACTTTTGCTTTATCATGTCTTGTTCAAAATCTTTTAGTCTCTTTTCATTTCTAATTCTTTTCAAACTTTTTGACCCAGGATTTTGATCCAAAGTTTGTTTCCAGTCACAGATGGCGAAGACTGGAAGGTGATCAGAGATATCGTTTATCAAAATACCACTTGTTATTTTTGTGTCCAGTATATTTGTATAGATGTTGTCAATTAGCGTGGCACTATGTTTAGAGATTTTGCTTGGCTGAGTAATTAATGGTCGCAGACCCCACGCATACATTGTGTTTACGAAATCCTCAATTAACTTGCTATCGTTGGGATTTAATATGTCTACATTAAAGTCACCGCATATAAAAACCTTTGATTGTTTCATTTTTGATATTATTTCTCCCATACAATTTTTGAAAATGTCTATTTTTGAGCTAGGAGCTCTGTAAACATTGCATAAAACAGTTTTTTTACCTTTTAACGCTGAGAATTCAATTGTTATACACTCCATTACATTTTCAACGACAGTTGACAAGCTTTCCATTATCTCAAAATTTATACTCTCCTCAATAAACAGTGCAACTCCTCCACCAGCTTTGTTGGTTCTGTTCTTACACACAAAATTATATCCTTCCAGGTGGAAATCCATGCCTTTCTCAACGTTAATCCAAGTTTCCGACACCGCAATGATGTTAAATGGTTTGGCAAATGTACATAGATACTCCTGTATCTGTTCAAAGTTTGCGTATAGACTCCTGCTGTTAAAGTGGATTATTGACAGCTTTCCACCCATACTAATGTTCTTATTGAATTGGTCTTCCAAGTAATATCCACATTTGTTTGTTTCATTATAAAAAAAGTGTCTGTCTGGATCCACTTCTTCATTCGGGGCTTTTGATCTTGGGTTCTGGTTAGATATCGTACTCCTTTTTTCATGGTCTGCAATTTTATCCATCAATTCATTTAATATAATCCGTGAAGTTATACTTTTTGGTTGTACTGAGTTCATGACGTTTTCACATTGTTTTCACGTACCTTACTATTCATATTTCTCCAGCTCCTCCAGCGCCCTGATTAGTACCGGTCTGGTGTTTTCTGAAGACCCAATAGGTTTGATAAAAACTTTGCAGTTTGCCGTCCAGGTGTTTTGTAGTTTTTCCCCTTTCTTTAATTGACGCGCTTTCCAAGCGATGGTGGCGTTTACTTTGGTGAGATTTTCATTGATGAACACGTTGGATCCTTTCAGATTTTTGCCCTGTTTCAGTAGAGCAACTTTGTATTTCCTACTTATGAATCTCAGCACCACGGCGCGGGTTTCGTTTTCCCTACCTTCATTAGTTTTTCTCTTGGGCAGCAGATAACAAGAATCCACATTTGTTAGATCCATATCAATTTCTTTGGAATCAAGAAAATTCCACACTTGTATTTCCACTGATTGAATGTCTGCCTCGTCTGGCTCCTCGTTGGACCTCGTCGCCTTGGCATAGTTCCTTGGTTTGATTCTGAGCCCTGTGATGATCACATCATTAAGTTTCCCATGTTGTTCAAGCTCCTCCACTCTGTATGTTAGTGACTTTATTTGTTGGTCTTTCTTGACATTTTCGTCTTTAAGTTCTTTAAACTCCTGCCTCATGTCTTTGAGTTGAATCTTGATATCTTCCAGTTTTTCCATAATTGTTGTTGCCAAGTCCGCTGGAATAGAGTGACTTGTTTTGGCTGGCTTATCAGCCTTCTCTGGCTTGACCATTTTCTTGATTTTCTTGGTTTCAGTGATTTTTAAACCATTAATATGACTTTTGCTATATTTGCATTTGTTATGTTGATTTATTGTTTTGTCGAGTGTATCATTCCATTCATTCTCTCCCCCAGTTCCCGTTGCAGCTGTAGCCTTGAGCTGTTGCCTTGAGCTGTTGCCTTGAGCTGTTGCTCGTATTGGACCCAATTTTTCAATATGTCGATTATTTCTGGTTCAATCCCTAAGACAGCTAAAGTACTCCCGCTTCACAAGGGTGGTGACCGTTGCGATATGAATAATTATCGCCCTATATCTAGGCTTTCATGTCTTGCAAAAATTTTAGAAACTCTAATCAACTCTCAGTTACGTCCATTTTTAACCTTACATGGTATTTTAAATGTACATCAATCAGGTTTTAGAACCGGACATAGCACTATCTCAGCTACATCCTTATTAATTAATGACATAGTGAGCTCGCTGTGACGTTCCGTTCCCTTCCAGTCCGTTTTCCCGGTTTTGTCATGTCCCTCCGTGTCTTGTTGGATTCCCTTGTCCGTGTTTTCCCCTCTGCTTTAGGCTGGGCGTTTCCCCTCTGTTTGGCTCTTTGTTTCCCAGTTTAGTTTCCGCCTATCACCTTCCCCTCTCGTTTCTTGCATTCCTCACCTGTCCAATTAACAAGCACTCCCGGTTACTTTCCGCACCTGTGCCTTGTTGATTCAAATCTCACTCCCTTATTTAACCCACCTGCTGTCTCCCCTGCTTTGTCGGTTCATTACATGTGTAACCCTTCAGACCCTGTTTACTGTTCGCTAACTATCCTCACTCGGTGTTTATGCTATTCGCTCCTGGTCTGTTAAAGTGCTATTCGCTTGGTTGTGGGATATTATCCCCTTACAGTGTTTAGTTCTGGCGAACTACGGATTGGTAGTTTACCTCCCCTGTCATTTCAGTATTGCATGCAGCTAACCTGTCTTCCTTCAACCTCCAGTTTACCCGGCTTCCAGTCCTCCGTTGCAGTTTTCGTTTTCCCCGTGTTTGTTTGTGTGTGTTGCGGTACCTCCACCTCCAGCTCGTGTAGGATCCGTGGTGGCGTTATAACCTGGCTACCCTCCAGTTGTTCCTGTCCGGCCCAAGCAGCCACCAAGTTCTTCGGCTACGGTTCCGGGAGCTCTGGAGACCAGTCAGCTCCAACCGGACCTACCGCAGCTACGCCACACTACCCAGCTCTGCCGTGCTTCACCAGCTACCTACCTGTCAAACCCTGCACCCCGTCGTCCCGGTCCAGTTCCAGTCCAGCCGTAGTGAGTCGCCCACCTACCTCTTCAAGTCCAGTTCCAGTCCTGTCCAGGTGTGCGTCGTACACCTTCCTGTACAGTCCAGTTCCGGTTTGGAACAATCCGTTCCTGACCCTCAAGTCCAGCTCCGGCTTGGAGCAGCCCGTTCCGGGCTTCCTGTCCTTACCAAGTGTGATAATTGTGCTTGCTTTCCTGTACAGTTTTGGGACTACCCCAAAACTGAACTTTAATAAATATTCCTTTTCTTTGATTCTGCCTCAGTCGTGCATTTAGGTCCAAACCTTCCCTGGGATCGTAACACTCGCTTGATAAAAAGTGTCATTGTGCAGCCCTCTACATCGACCTATCGAAAGCCTTCGATACTGTTGATCATGAGTTGCTCTTACAAAGGCTATCTGCCATTGGCCTTGATAGCTCTGCTTGCATCTGGTTTCAAAACTACCTACATGATAGAACTCAGTGTATCTCAGTAGATGGAATACAATCAAGCTTTCTCAGCATCGCTAAAGGTGTCCCGCAAGGCTCGACTCTAGGTCCATTGCTATTCACAATTTATATAAATAATCTTGGTCTTTCGCAGAGTAATTGTAAATTACATTTTTATGCTGATGATACAGTTGTCTATACCAGTGCCCCCTCAGCCCAGCAGGCTATTATTGATCTTCAGCATGGTTTTAATTCTCTCCAGAAATCCCTCATTGACCTTAAGCTGGTACTAAATGCAAAAAAAACTAAATTCATGTATTTTTCTAGATCTAGTAACTCTGTTAATGATCTGCATATTCACACATTGAATGGAACTGAAATCGAACAAGTCCCTCATTATAAGTATCTGGGTATCTGGGTTGATGATACTCTAACTTTTAAAACACATATTGAGAAATTGCCGAATGGTCTGAAGGCAAAGCTTGGATTCTTATATAGAAATAATTAATGTTTCTCTTATGAGAGTGGAAAGATTATTGTTGTTCAAGCGACACTCCTACTCGACTATGCTGATACAATTTACACACATGCTGTAACCTCAGCTCTTAAAAAACTGGATTCAGTTTACCATTCTGCATTGTGTTTTATTACCAGGGACAGCTACCGTACACACCATTGCGAGCTTTATAAGAAAGTAGGATGGCCCTCCCTTAATGTAAGGAGAGCCCAACATAGCATATTGTTCGTCTATAAAGCTCTTATTCAAGAATTACCTCACTATTTATGCTCACTACTCAAATACAAAACCAGGAACGCTTGGCACTGGAGATCCCTCTAGTGAGTACAGAGCTGGGAAAAACCTCATTTAGTTTTAATGCACCTCACATTTGGAACAACCTTCAAGGCTCGCTAGGGCTCCAACACCTTGTTCCTCTTGATGAGTTCAAACTCTTGATTATGGATATTTTTATAGATTAATGTTTTTAGATGTTTCTGTGTATTTGTCTTGCTTGTATATCTACGTATGTACTGTATATATCAATTTATATGTATATATATAATTTATTTACTTTATTTACTTATTTAGATTTTTATTGCTTTTATCTCATTTCCTTGCTTCTATTGTATCTGTATTGGTGTTTACACAGGGCTCATCTGAAAATGAGACTTGTCTCAGTGTGATCCCCCTGTATAAATAAAGTAAAAGTTAAAAGAAAATAAAAAATATGGGTAGACATGTAATTGTATGCTGTGATTGCATTTGGTTATTCAATGTACACTTTCACCTATTGTTTTTATTTCTACCCTTTGATAGTATATGATTTCATGTTTCATACATGTCCGAATCAGAGCCCTATCTACTGCGCCCTGTCTCCTGCATACAGTGCACTCGCAGAAGTGTGCTGCTTAATGCACAGTGTGTAGCACACAACGTGCAGTACTTGAAAAATATCCGCCATACTATTTTCCTATGTGCTAGAGTAGTCTATAGAGCCCAAACAACAAACATTGTCTCACTGTCCAAATATGTAAGTACTACACTGTATTACCAATGGATCAGCATGTATGAAATTATAGAAAAATGGCTACACAGTGCATAGGCATTCCATGAAAACTAAAGTGATCTGTGTTTACCTCACTCAACGTGCCAAAATAGAGGCACAAGTGTGTTCATAAATGTATCTTCTGATACACCATCGCTTATTAATATATCAACAAATTATTATACTGATACACTTACAGGTAATTGCTATTAACAGAGTTGGCAAAAGATACTGATTGATTTGTAATTCTGTAATTCTTATGAGAGTATGAGACTACCTGTAAAAATAAAGGATAATAAATAAATAAATATAAAATTCTTAAAGTAAATAAATTGTAAGATCCGCCGTTTCCCTCCAGTCCACCTTCGGTTCGTTTCACTTGTTTTCCCATTCCTCTTGTTTCATGTCGTGTTTTTCAGTTCACCCTGTCTGTCTTGTTTGTGCAGGGTGGGTGTGGTTCCCTGTTTTGTTCCTCATTTCTCCTCGTTATCATTTAGCCTATCAGTCTCTCCCTCTGCTGACATTCCGCACGCACCTTAATTATTCTATCAGTACTCTCACCTGTTCCGCACTCTATTTAACTCCTTAGCTTCATTCACTCACTGCCAGTTTGTTGTTTGTCTCCGCCCCGTCCATTCTGTCTGTTTGCATTTCACTGCTAACCTGTTTTTTTTTTTTTTCCCCTCTGTTACTCGCTCCAGCCCGTCCAGCCTGCTTCCTGCTCCTGCTCGCTCCTGCCCAGCCCATTTAGTTTTGCCAACCCCGTTTCCAGCCCTTCACCCTAGCCTTCCCTGTTCCTTTGCCTTGTCTGCTCGTGTGCTTAAAAGGTTAGTTTGGAATTTTGGACCTAATGTCTCATTATGACTTACCCATGATGTTGTTGATTGATGGAGACCATTTTCAGCTGATTCCATGCTGTCCTTGTGGACATACACACGTTGCTAATGCTAGCGCAACTCTATGGTAACCGGTAGCATCCACTACCAAACGCACTTAAACACTCCACAGTGCACCCAAAGCAAATAAAATACGACGACAGTCTATTAGGGTTAATTTGAGTGTTTATACCATCATTTTTGAAGTCTAACTATCGTTGAATCCTTTACTTTGTGCTGACCTATATTCTCTGCAGCAGCAACAGGCGGGGGTTGATCCGTCTCTTCTACCAATGCGCTTTTTGCCCTCTGAGCATCCATCTCTTTCAGTTCTTCATCCGTATATTCTGGTTCGTACAAGTAAGGTTCGCCAGATAAACTAAACTCCTCATCATCCTTTTCAAAGTCAGACATATGTCTTTCGAGCGTGGCAATTGCAACTTGTTGCTCTTTGTTGTTGTAGTCGACCAGTGCCGGCACTACATTCGTGGGTAACGTAGTACTCCTCCGCCGTACTTCTCCGTATATTCTACTTCCACAGAGAATATAGGTCAGCACAAAGTAAAGGATTCAATGATAATTTGACTTCAAAAATGATGGTATAAACACTCAAATTAACCCCGATAGACTTGTCGTATTTTATTTGCTTTGGGTGCACTGTGGAGTGTTTAAGTGCGTTTGGTAGTGGATGCTACCGGTTGCCCTAGCATTCGCAACGTGTGTATGTCCACAAGAAGGACAGCATGGAATCAGCTGAAAATGGTCTCCATCAATCAACAACATCATGGGTAAGTCGTAAATGAGACATTATGTCCAAAATTCCGAACTAACCCTTTAATATACTCCTTGCGGAGTCTTTTTGCCTGAGTTTGCCTCCGAGTCATACGTTTGGGTCAATACCAGTGTTCTAACACGTAACATAAATTGCTTGTATAAGTCAATACATTATAGTAATATTTATTTGTATTTGACACATTCAACTGCTATTCTACAGTATTTATTACTTACTACCCCCAATACACACCATATTTGACATCCGCAGTGTTTTAAATGTTCCCAAAATAACTGCTGAGGTATGATAGGATTAAGCTAATAGTTCTGATATTTTAATTAATGGAGAAGTATGCTTTCAACATTGCATGGTACACATGACAATAATATATCCAATATATAAATATAATTGGCAAGACAATTGCACATACAGTAAGTGAGTCAGCACAAACAGTCAAGAGTTTCCAACAAGGAAGGAAACGTCCTGCAATTGCTCCTGTACAGAGTAATGCAGTAACAATTGAGAACTGTAAAATAAATCCTGACGAATCAGCAGAAGTACTGCCAGTATTCTAGCTTCCAGATTTTTCCCCGCAATGTACTGTACTGTAAAAATATACAATGCTTTAATGTGACAACACTAATTTGTGTACTGCATCACCTACTGTGATTTTAACATTGTTTAACATTTAATATTCAGTTATGGTGATAAACTAACACTTGCGAATACACTGATTTAAGGGCCTGATTTACTAAGACTTTTAGTAAATTAATTTTAGTAAAAGGCAATTACTTTTAGCACAAGCAAAACCAATAACATGACCAATGTAAGTCTCTCCTAAATTTCCTTGTATGTTTTCATGAGTGCTTACCATTTCATCTCATTCAAGGAGGAAAGAGACTGAATCCTAAAAAAGAAATGCTGGAGAGATTCACGGCAGTTAAACAAGAGAGTGACAATACATCAGGGTGAGTTGATCAATTAGGAAAATATTTCAGCTTAACTGAAACATTGATGCATTATTGATATTTAATATTGTGTGTTTGAATCGCAGTGTCAGGCCCAGCACACAAAGACTCAGGCGAAGGCAAAGTTTGAGAAGCTCCTGCAAGATGAAGAGTAGCCTGAGTACAACAAACCTGATTAGCAGGTTTGTTCTGATTTTGAACCACATAGGGTGTGTTCTGTCCAAGTTTCATCTAAAGAGAAGGAGAAGCTATCAGAGTGAGAGACTGAGTCTGTAAAATGGCAGGTAAAGCTTTGATTCCTGAGGATGACCTTTGTTGTTCTGTATGTTGTGATATTTTTAAAGAGCCTGTTGTCCTGAAATGTAGCCACAGCTTCTGTAGAGTCTGCCTGCAGCAGTACTGGGAAGAGAAGAGCTCTCGAGAGTGTCCCATCTGCAGGAGAAAGGCCTCTATGGATGATCCTCCTCTAAACCTGGCTTTAAGAAGCATTGTGGAGTCGTACTTAAAACAGAAGACTGAGAGTGAAATTGCAGACAAGAGTGACGCTCGCTGTAGTCTTCATGGGGAGAGACTTCTATTGTTCTGCAAACATGACAAAGAGCCTCTCTGTTTAGTCTGTCAGACTTCAAAAAAACACAGAAACCACCCGGTCTCTCCAGTAGAAGAGGCTGCACTGGACCTGAAGGTATTCTATTTTAAATGTCAACAATTTCACATTCTCAAGACACAATTTAATATGAGTAATATGTCTCTGTGTAAAACATTCAGTTCTGACAGACAGCCATTGTATGGGGTTAGTAAATGCATTGAGATAAGAGATAACATTGTATCTGCAATCTTGTTTTCAACCCTCAAAGCGTGTATTTTAGATTTTCAGTAGAATTTAATGTGAGGGAAATGTAGGCATGGTTAAGTGTTGATTGACAGTTGTACTTGGGGGACTTTTATAGAGATTATGGCTCCAAACAGGAAGCACTGAAGTACACAGTGCGACTAAGAATCTGTAGCAATGATGAATGAATTAGGTGTACTGTCAGCACAAATTAAGATATCACACAAGACCTTTGCTTTGACATAATAAAAGTCAAGGCCTCATATATGCTGTTATATTCTTGGGGAGGGAATTGAGCAACAACCAGGAAGTACAGAAATCCACAATGAGTGTCTAACAGGTGGAGACAAGGGGTGCGTCCCAATATTCTTCACTCCCCATCTCCTTTCCTCCACTCCCCCACTACCACTCCTCTCCTAACCGGAAGTATCCTAAACTGCCTGAATGTTTGAGAAGAGTCTGGCTGCAGACATCCACCGTGAAGCCCCACGTCCACCGCCAGGCCCCTCGGGGCCTGAGCATGGACCTGGAAGTTGCGTCATGTGCCCTGGCGTCACTTCCGACTACGTGCATGGACCTTTTCGTTACTTCCCCATTCTGTTTGCAGAACACACTAAACGAGCCGGACGTGTCTTCATTTGTCCAAGTAAGTTTGTTCTTTTTTCTAATAAGTGGATTTCAACGAGCCGACATCTGCCAACAAGGTAAATGATGCCAATGTACTGTTGGAACCAATGACGTTAACGTTAAACAGCAGACAACAACTTAATACTAGGAGTTGGCTAGCTAGCTCACGTTACCAAATTAGCACTAATGTTACTAACTTGTATGTTGTTTTTTCCATTGCTATGTTTATTTGTAGCGCAGCAAACGTTTGCAATCATGATAAGTCATGAATCATAATGTTTGTGTAACGTAACTAGCTAACGTAAGCTAACGTTAAGTAGTAGCTAGCTTTCTAGCCATTAGTGTTTGTCTAATGGCAGTTAAGTAACGACATACTTTATATATTGTTTGTTTTACAAACATTAGCACTAAAATTAATATCAGTTTTATGTGTGTTGCTAATGTAACGTTAACGTTATGTATGTAACGTTAGCCGCCTACTGTAGTTAGATGCCAGCTCTCTGTTCTCAAGTCGGTCTTTTAACGTTTGCTTGTTATTATTGGCAATCATTATTTGTACGAACATATTAAGTTATTGTACTGTATTAAATAGAGCCATTTTAAATGTTATTGTACTTATTCTGTTGTGTTTTTTTCTTTCTTTTTTTTTTTTTTACAGATGCATCATTCCATTCTCCAGGGCAATTCAAATTTAGAACTTGACAGATGCACAACCTGCTGCAATTTATATCACTGTCCACTTTGCCTGACCTTCAAACCCACAAAACTTAATCGATTAAAGTCTCATGTATATTTCCATCTAAAACATGCACTGACTTTCAAATGTATGTTTGTTTAAACAATTGTTAGATTTTAGTAATTTCAAAGTGTGTTTAGCAACATGTTTCAGTTTGAAGTAGAATCTGTATGCCCCAACATATTAGAGACTTAGGTGCTGAACGGCCTGGGAAATGAGCTATGTTAATTTCCTCCCCCTCCCGCATTGTTAAGTACTCATTGTCACCTGCATGAATGCCCCCCCGAGTTTCCTGGGAATCCTAGCCTGGTAGAATAACGTGTGAAATAAAGTTATTGATCTAAGCCCTGAGACAGGAAACTAGGAAGAAGAACCAGAGATAGGAGTGAAGTAACATAGCCACAAGACTTCCCTGTCTAGCCTACCTTTTGTTATCACCTACATGACATTTCCTGTTTTCTGTGTATAAATGCTGGGCCGGTTTGGAGTGTAAGTAATGTTAGACTAGAAGCTGACATAAACATCATGCTAATAAAGAAGTTATGGCTACTGTCTTTCATCACAGAACCGATTCAAGACCCTCTTATTTCTTGAACGTAATTGCAAGTACCGGCAACGAACAGAAGTGTCATTGAGAAATACAAAGCAATTCTTCACCATTTAAACAATTGGATGGTGTAAGATATTCGTACTGTCAACAAGATGCATTATGGTTAATTTGTAAGTTAGTGGACACTTTCATGCAAGACAGTCCAAAAGTGTTTTCCAGCTGCCCCGTGTCCTGAGAATGGAGGAGAGCGAGGTGGCCAAGACCCTCATTGCATACACCCGGCTCGCTGACGTGGTTGGGGAAGCAGAGCACAACGAGATTGTGGGACCATTTGTTTTTATTTTCAGTAACCAGCAGGATATGGAGCGATTCTTAATTGAAATTGTGGACCACAGGTGTTACATAATTTTCTGTCTTCTTCCCTTACAGCCTGTAAGGACTACTAGTAAGGACTACTCGTGTTATATAGTGTACATAAATATATGTATAGTTTTAGATTGCATGGGTGTTCAGTGTGTCGTGTAAGTTCTTATTGGTTGTACTTTTTTCCCTTTGTTATTTTCTTATTAGACTATTGATATTCCAAAAAAAATTAAAGAATTTTACAAATTATTAATTTGTGTGGTTGCTAAAGTCTATGGCTGCCTAATCTGTTCTTCTGTCATTCCATCATTTTGGGTTATTTGTACTTTTAAAGTTCCCTGATAGACTATCATATAAAGTGATGAAGAAAATGTTAGCCATATTCCCTATTCCTATATCACACACACCTCCATGGTTCTGCAATGCTTAAAACATGCCTTCTGTCAGAAATTGTACAGTGCTGCACAATCATTTGTATTTAGTGTTGCAGTGTTTAATGGTATGGACAAAGAGTTCAACATTGGGAACAGTCTGCTGGCTTGTATTGAGATGCCTATTATACCTCAAAATAACATTTTCAAAAATCTAGCAAGGTTCATAATATACATATAAACCCTTAGATCACTACTGAGTTTGTAAATTAAGTTTGGAACTGTGACGACTCCATAGTTGGATACATCAATAATGTCGATGAAGCTGTAGTGTAGACTTGCAGTGACTGCTAGTAGGTGTGGCTGAATCATGTTGAAAGCACTGAGGATGTAGTAGTACTTTATTGATCCCACAATGGGAAATTTCTTCTTCAATCGTTACACTCCAGTAATACACAGTAAATATAACACGTGTACATTATTACAGGGAAGCCAGACCAGAGAAGGGATCAGCTATTCTTTTGTTAAAGTGGACAGTGATACAATTTGCAGCAGGTTGTGCATCTGTCAAGTTGTAAATTTGAATTTCCCTGTAGAATGGAATGATGCATCTGTAAAAAAAAAAAAAACATAACAGAGTAAGTACAATAACTTAACACGTTCGTACAAATAATGATTGCCAATAATAACATTACATGTTGGCTATCTGTTACATACATAACGTTAACGTTACATTAGCAACACACATAAAACTGTGTGTAAAACAAACAATATATAAAGTATGTCGTTACTTAACTGCCATTGGACAAACACTAATGGTTAGAAAGCTAGTTACTACTTAACGTTAGCTTACGTTAGCTAGTTACGTTACACAAACATTATGATTCATGACTTATCACGATTTCAAACGTTTGCTGCGCTACAAATAAACAGCAATGGAAAAAACAACATACAACAGTTGGTCACATTAGTGTTAATTTGCTAACGTGAGCTAGCTAGCCAACTCATAGTATTAAGTTGTTGTCTGCTGCTTAACGTTAACGTTATTGGTTTCAACATAACATTGGCATCATTTACCTTGGTGGGAGTTGTCGGCTCGTTGAAATCCATTTATTACGAACAGAACAAATTTGCATCGACAAAAGGTCCGGCTCATCTGTTGTGTTCGCAAACAGAATGGGGAAATAACGAAAAGGTCCATGCATGTGGTCGGAAGTGACGCCAGGGCACATGACGCAACTTCCAGGTCCATGCTCAGGCCCCGAGGGGCCTGGCGGTGGACGTGGGGCTTCACGGTGGATGTCTGCAGCCAGACTCTATTGGAATGTTTTGAGTACAAGTAGTTGCATGGACATTGTGGTTTGCCTCGAGACATTAATCAATTTGTAGCTATTTGTAAGTAATATGTAGCCTAATCAGCAGCATTAAATTAAAACACAAAGATGGGTTTCTGGGGCAAGGAGGAGAGGAGGTAGTAGTGGATGAAAGGAGCATGTATTTTTCGAGTATTGGGATGCACCCAAGGGCTGTGTCCGAATCAGCACCCTTCCATACTATTAGGTTGGCTTGTTGAGGAGACAGGACGAGAAAGTCGTTAAGTAGGCAAATGTTTCTCTAAATATAGTCAACTTAAAACCCCCATATGATTCACTTACTCCCGGGGTTTCGCTGAGTATATTTGGGAGCACACTTCAAGAAGTACACGCACATGTTGGTTGCATAAATATGACGTTAAGCATTTTTTAAAAATTAGCCGCAGCTTCACTGACGTTTACCTTCAATTGCAACAAAAACAACACGTGACATTGCCGCGTAAGGGTGGGACGTCTTACCACACTTCCACACTACGGTTGGAAAATAGTATGGCGGCTATTTTTTGCGTGCTGCACGTTGTGTGCTAAACAGTGCACATTACAAAGCACACTTCTGCCAGTGTACTGTACACAGGAGACGGCGCAGTAGATAGGGCTCTGATTCAGACACAGCCCAGAACTACAGTATGCTCTGTACATCCTTGCATATGACATTTCTTTGATTCTTCCATAAATTATATGAAGCACAACCCAGTAAGATTGTTGTTTTGTAATCCTATACACTAGGGGTGCTCCGATCAGCATTTTTGGGGCCGATCACCGATCACCGAAATGATGATCGGCCGATACCGATCACGGCCGATACCGATCATGAAAAAAAAAAAAATTGGCCCCTCAATATTTTCAATCTTAATTGTCTCTAAATATTGTATCCCTATTTTATGATGCATCCTTTTTACAACTTCTGTGTATATGAAAGTGTGCTATACAAATAAAATTCATTATTATTATTTCTATTTATCATGTAACATTATTCTTAACAACATTGTATATTAAGTATTAAAATTAAGAGATGACAAAGTATAATGAATTGACAACTGTTCATTTATTGTCAGGCAACATTCCACACACTCTAGTCTAGAGACACTCTCAACACCTTTGCGCGTAAGTCCCACCTGCGGGACCTTTTTTGCTCAACTGAGACATTCGTTGCTACTGCAGCCGAACTATTATTGGAAATCACAAACTCTGTGTTTTAAATTTATTGGTAGACGGTTCGTGACGATTTCTGCCGAATACGTAGTTTCTAAGTGCCACTATTTCCCTGTGGCAAGTCCATTTATCAAGCAACCCCCCACCTATCTATACCTACCTATGCGTGACATAGTGGACAATAGCGTCTGTTTGAGTTCATAAATATTTTTATTCATCATATAAAATTAGAATAACGTCATAGCAACGAGATAAACCCAATAGTGATGGGCAAAACAGTTCACTTCAGTGACACGAATCACTAGAATCAGTTCATTAAAAAGATTTGTTCAAAAGATTCGTTCACCGAATCGTTCAGTGCTTGGGCGGAGCTCCGACTGCGTACTGCGTAGTCCGACTCACTCAGTGAACTGACGGCCGAACAGTTCATGCGGAAGTGCTGTCGCTTTGACAAATGCGCCAAACTCCGTTTACAAATCTTGATATTTTAAAAGTTTCCTCGTTGAATATCAATATTGGAGGTGAACGCTGGTTTTCAATGACTTTTAAGTCTTAACTTGCTGGGCCTGATTCTGGCAGTTTGAGCCG
Source organism: Synaphobranchus kaupii (assembly GCA_029718625.1). Taxonomy (NCBI): domain Eukaryota; kingdom Metazoa; phylum Chordata; class Actinopteri; order Anguilliformes; family Synaphobranchidae; genus Synaphobranchus; species Synaphobranchus kaupii. Next base: position 96,361,101 of record CM056379.1, on the reverse strand, counting down.
CTGATTATCACTAAGGATCACGTCACGTTAACTCACTGTGTCTAGTAGCTTCAGTGAACGGATCACTGAACTTGCACCGTTACTTCACAGTTCGTTCACTCAGTGAACTGACGGCCGAACAGTTCATGCGGAAGTGCTGTCGATTTGACAAATGCGCCAAACTCCGTTTACAAATCTTGATATTTTAAAAGTTTCCTCGTTGAATATCAATATTGGAGGTGAACGCTGGTTTTCAATGACTTTTAAGTCTTAACTTGCTGGGCCTGATTCTGGCAGTTTGAGCCGCTGATTATCACTCAGGATCACGTCACGTCACGCAGTGAACGAATCAGTCCACTCTGTACGCTCGCTGCCTCGCTCGGCGCCCGCCCGCCCGTGAATTTTTTTTATAATTTTTTTTTTAATATAAACTTTATTTCGAACAATTTAGGAAACAAATTAGAGAAAAAAAAGAAAAAAAAACTTTCTAGTATACAACACGCAAACACGGTACTCATTTCGGCTATACAATAGCCTACTTAGAACAATACGTCCGAAATGGAATAGGAAGAAGCAAATGCGAATGATTCGTTCAGCACAGCAGAACTGGTTCGCAAGGGACGAATCACGTTCGCTCGCGGCAGTCCCTCCCCCTCCCTGCACGGTGCACGCTCGCTGCTGATCAGATCCGTTCGTGAACTGAACTGAACTGAGAAATGAACGGATCTTTTCAGTAAGTGATTCAGTTCAGTTCGTTCACCCAAAAGATTCGTTCTTTTGAACGAATCGTTCGCGAACGACACAACACTAAAACCCAACAATAGCCTGATCGTATGCCAGAAAAGCCGTGAAAAGCCGTGCTCACTCAAATGCAAAATAAACTGTGAAAGTACTATCTCATTCTACCATGTATTCTACTAGCTATATATGCTACTAAATATGAAATAAATATACAATCCTACCATTGGTTTTACACATCGAGATGTTCCTTTCAAAATCCAGTTGTCATTTATTGTCGGGTAGCTACAATCGGTTTGAGAAATATACAACACTTTATACCGCTATTACGCTATCAGAAACGATGCGGCGTAATACCACCATGCTCTGTAAGGCTGTCTCATGCATTACAGTTCATTCTGGTTTAATTGTCGGCTTTTTTATCCAATAGAGTACATTATAACCTTCGCAACGGTATATGCCAAGTCTTTTTGGGTGCTTTGAGCAATTTACTACAGCCCAGTGTAACGGCAGTTTTCGTTTTAGCTGTCTAGTATTACGCAAGCGCTATACAATACGCATTATGCAAGGGAATTCCCCTTTTGCGATATGTAAGTATTTTTGCGTCTAAAATACCGTTGGTCTCGCTGGCTACATACCTACGTTCGTGTTTCCACTCGAGCAGTCTTTCCAATATGTTTGATAGCCCTATTGTTATTTTCGCATTTTGAGTGCATTTCATACTGTTGTGCAATCATTAGCTAAATGTATTTTTGAAGTAGGCTACCGATGTTCATTGAAGATAGAACATTTGGCAGCATTTTACAGATGGTGGAAAACTATTTTATGTTCATGTTATCATACATAATATAGGCTATGGCGTAGGCTATACTAGTCTCTTAGGGCATGACAAATGCTCATTCCAATTTACTGTGCGCTGATATGTGGTAGATTAAGGTAAAAATTTCCTTGGAGTCATTATGAATAGGAAAGACCGGCGAAGACATTTTAGCAGCACGCGGTAGTGAAATAAAAGTTGTCTCGCGTGTTTTTGACATGCGATCGGCCTGATCGGCCTTTTTTAGCCGATCACCGATCACACTTTTTAGAACGAATATCGGCCGATACTGATCGGCGACCGATCGATCGGAGCACCCCTACTATACACTGAAGAATTAGACTGGTTTAATTGGACTGAATACACATAACACAAAATGATATGATGCACTATAAGTATGTTTCACTGAACTCTACTTACGTTTTAGCAGGGCTATTTTCCCTACTAGGCCTACATTTCCTATGTACTTAAAAAATGATGCTGACCTTCTCTTGCATTGCAGCAGGTTACTGTGCCATTTGTGTCTTTCTGTGATAATTGTACTTATCACTCCAGGAGGAGCTTAAGCCTGCACTTAATCTTATTAAAGAAAAACTGAAGAGGTTTTCTGAGGCTGAACAACAACGTAAAAAAACAGCAGAACACATCCGGGTGAGTAAAGTAATTAGGAATACAAAAAAATAAAAAGGTACACAAAAATCCAAAAACATTATTTTAACATTAATTAAAGGTTAATGCTGTGTTTGACAGGCATAACATACATACACAAATAACAACATAAATGTGTTATATATGCTGTTATACATAAATAACAAAACATAGTTACACTATTCAGGTTTAAAAGTGTGTGTTTAAATTGCAGAGTCAAAACCAGCACACAGAGAGGCAGATAAAGGCAGAGTTTGAGAAGCTCCACCAGTTCCTGCGTGAGGAACAGGAAGACAGACTAGCTGCACTGAGAGTGGAAAAAAAGCAGAGGAGTCAGATCATGGAGCAGAAGATCGAAAACATCACAAGACACGTCTCCACCCTTACAGACAAAATCACAGCTATAGAGAAGGCCATGGAAACTGAAGACACCTCCTTTCTAAAGGTAGACGCTTGATTTACTGACAGTGTTCTGGATTTATACTGAATAATTCCAGCCGTATTGAGATGCACAGTTTGTTACTGTGATACAGAGTATCAATGGCCATTTTCAATTATGGGTCAGTGGGGGAGGCCCTACCAGCAGAATGAAATGAGAATGAGATGAGAATAAACCGCTAACAAGCAACATGCTACATTATTATACTGTACATATTTAACATTTATTAGAAAATATATAAATATATATTATAAAATGATAAATATTCAATAAATCTTTTATCTTTTGAATGTCATAAAGTATAAAATACTTCATAACATTTCCATCTGTGCTTTCATTCAATTGTTTTTTGTTTTTAATTTTTAGCTCATTTCTATTCCAATTAGCATGCATACACTCTGCTTAAGTAAGTATAGACTATGTATGTATGTATGTATATATATATATATATATATGCATCTGTTATCTGCTAGCCAGTAGCTGATTGTTTACTAGCATTGTGAAACAGCAGTAAGTCAGCTCCTAGCATTCATTAAATCAACAAACTGAGAAATTTCCCAATGTTCTGGCTTGTGGTTCTCAACAGTATTTGGCTGCATTGCCTTATAGCAGTAGCCTACTAACAGTGTAGCAGTAGCCTCCTAGGCAGTCAGCCAGTCAGAAGTGAACATGAATCAATTTAATTTCATAACAGTTTGGTTGGGTTTGTTGGGGTTAGTTTTGGTGAAGTCAGTAATACTGTTGATGTGCTAACATGCAGATATTTAATGTATGCCAAAGAGGTTCATGAGTATTTGTTTTAATATAATGAATGTTGTTTTAATTATTTCATGGAATAGTATGCCTTACACTCTTCTCTGAGTGTGCCCCAACATAATTTCAATGCAAAGAACATCCCCACTGCAGAGTATGACATGTACTGTATAATTTACAGAATCATCATCTTCACTATAGATTTGTCTTTGACCAGTAATTCCTCTATAATAGTAGTGACACTGCCTACAGGTAACCCCCTCTTTTGAAGTCACTGAGATGTCTTCTAGCCATGGTAGCCAAAATAATTCTACTGTATCTAAAAAACCCTCTCTACCTTCCCTTCCACATGTTAATTCTTGTGATAAAGGATTACCTATTGCAGGTGTTGTTTTGGCCCAACCATTACATTCTCTTTAATTGCTACTTGGAACGTTGGTGATTTACGAGTCTAGGCCTTTTCTTTGTGCACTAACAGTAAGTCGCTCTGGATAAGATTGTCAACTAAATGCCTAAAATAAATTTTTTTTTAAAGTAATGCTGAACTGGGCCTGCCCAGCATTTTTATACAGAACCGTGAGCATGCTGGGATGTTAATTACTTAACCCTTAGATGCATAGGCTCCTCAATACCCCTTTATTGCATACGCAGGTCAAAAATGACCCAGACTATTAAAACTATATTTTTTCATAGAATATTTATATATTAATACAAAATAGTTTTTCGCTTAATTATGAATAATTTGGCATTAGTTTAACACTACAAAGTACAACCCAAATCCCTTTAGGCTTTCAGTATATAGAAGCTCATTTATATTTTGGATTTATAGTTGAAACTTATAACATATTTTGACATTTTCACATGCTGAGTGACATTACAGTAATCTTTCAACATTTGAAGCCTGAGCATTAAATTAAAGTGTTAAATGTTTTATTTTAACTTGTGGAACATCAATATCAAATTATATCACATTATTCAATATTACACACAAAACAATCAATATTTAACACAAAAAGATTCAAAAAACAGCATTCAAACAATATTACTATCTGGTAATCAGACATTATTTAATGATTATTAAACTACAAGTCAAAGGTAGTTTTTATGCTAGGGAATGTGTGTGTGTGTGTGTGTGTGAGTGTGAGTGTGAGTGTGTGTGTGTGTGTGTGTGTGTGTGTGTGTGTGTGTGTGTGTGTGTGTGTGTGTGTGTGTGTGTGAGTGTGTGTGTGTGTGTGTGAGTGTGAGTGTGAGTGTGAGTGTGAGTGTGTGAGTGAGTCCAAATTGTAAGAAAGTTAAAACAAAAATTACTCTTTTTATCAATAAAAGACACGTTTGTTGGAGAAGTCATTGTAGGAGAAGTCCTGGAGCAACAGTTTACTCAAATGTTTCCTTTATTTTGGCAGTTACCTGTACATGACAGTACCTTCATTCATGTGTGCTTACTGTTCAAATCTTCATGACTTTCATTAGCATGGCTCCTGTTTCACACTTATTGTACCCTCTCTCTCATAATGGTGTCTATTGATTACCTTTATGCATCCATACATCTTATCACAATTATACTGTTATTATGTGTTTTTCAGAGCTACAAGAACATCAAGGAAAGGTATGTAGACTCTCACCTCATTTCATCTTGTCTATTTAAGTCACTTCAAACTCCAGAGCTTGACTGACTCCTGCTTGTCATTACAGAGCCCAGTGCACACTGCAGGATCCAGAGCTGCTCTCAGGGGCGCTGATAGATGTGGCCAAACACCTGGGCAACCTGAAGTACAGAGTCTGGGAGAAGATGCTGGAGATGGTGCAGTACAGTGAGTATCTGGGACAGATGGTGAAAAAATGTTTCAACACATCAAACTTAAGAAACAAGATGTATATTTAAATCCCAGTCTCAGTTCCCTCCGAGTTTAGGAAGATCCTGTGGACTGCACTGCACTCCTCTCAATTTATTATCACAAGCAAACACAGAATTAACATAAAATATAAAACCTCATTAATGATATGGCTTATTAGCTGTATGTACATTGAATTTGCAATGAAAGGTGTTCATTCATTTAGTTATTCAATAAGCAAATGGGTTTTATATTTCAATAATAAATCACTATAACTATAGTAAATTATAATCCATAATTATTATATACAATATACTGTGTATGTGACCTAATCTGAATAGTGTATTTGAAATGTGCCGTCTCTTTCAGCCTTTTAAACATCTTTCTTGATATTTCAGCTCCTGTGCTGCTGGACCCTAACACTGCACATGCCACTCTCACTCTCTCTGATGATCTGACCACTGTGACATACACGGGTATAGAGCAGGAATGTCCTGACAACCCAGAGAGGTTTAGCTACTGTGTGGATGTGCTGGGATCTGAGGGGTTCACCTCAGGGAAACACAGCTGGGAGGTGAAGGTGGGGAATAAACCTAAGTGGGATGTAGGAGTGGTGAAAGAGTCCATCACTAGGAAGGGAGCTATAACATGCGGCCCAGAGGGAGGATTCTGGATCATAATGCTGAGGAATGGTGATGATTACATTGCATCTGGAGTTAGTAAACTCACACTGAAGAGGAAACCCCAGAGCATCAGAGTGCAGCTGGACTATGACAGGGGGGAGGTGTCCTTCTTCGACCCCAGTGACATGTCCCACATTTACACTTTTACAGACACATTTACTGAGAGAGTGTTCCCATACTTCTCGCCCTGTTTGAAAGAAGATGGTAGTAATGATGCACCCCTGCAAATATGCCCGGTGAAAGTGTCTGTAACAGTGATGTCATCCCAGTGAAGGGGTCTGTAACAGTGATGTCATCCCAGCGAAAGGGTCTGTAAAAAATTGACAAATGAGAGATGTTGTACAGAAGGAGTATTATAGAGAAAATCAGTTCATTATACTTCATTTTTTTTAATTTCTGCATTTTTTAATGCACATAGTTTTAGGCTACAGACAGTATCTTTTGGGTTTTGTTTTGATCCGATTCATGAGACAAAACTTTATTTCAGCCAATCAAATAATTTAATTTGAATGGGTGCTTTTACCGCAAATATGTCACAGATCATCCTACGGTTCGGTCTCACCGTCTCCACTGTGATGTCACAGATCATCCTACGGTTCAGTCTCCCTGTCAGCAACACCATGTTTATGTTTTTTTCCTCACAAATAATGTGACTTTGGAATTATTATATCCATCATGTCTGCTGGAAAAGTTATTTATAATCTTGCAAACTGTGAACTATTTCCTGTGGCAACCAACTCACCTGGGCCCAGTAGTTCAAAACTTTTATTCCCTCTCCGATTGGATATTTGGATCAGATTTGGATTTTGGGTATCAGGATTGGGATCACTTTGATACCCGATCGGATCGGGAAATAAAATCCAAGCTTTAATCTGGATCAAATCATCAAAACGGGTAATTCAAAACAAAAACATAGGATTGGGATCAGTTTGATCAAAAAAAATCTGGATTTAGAGTGGATTACCAGAGCAAAATATACAATACAATTAATTTAAAAATATGTTTCAATATAAATAAGATGATAAATTTGTAAATTGAAATCATAGCATTTATAGTTGATAAATTTTCATTATTTTTTTCAAATTTTAGTGGCCTCTTGCCTACCTTTCAGAACAGTGTATTCAACCAAATAATGCGTTTATGATCATAAAATGATCTCAACAACAATTATGTCAATCAGAAATGTAATTTTGATTAATCAAATAACATCTTCAACAAAATATGCATAAGTCCATCATCTGTGATCAACCTTCAAAAGTAATTGAATAGTATCTTGCATTGCAGGACCACCCAGTCTCTCATTTAGAGGAAAATCCACAGGTGGGCCTGGATCATCAGCAGGAGCAAGGGGCTCTGGAGGATCATCGGTCACAGAGGGGAACACTGTGGCTGGTAGTGATATTGTGTAGCACAATACAAGCCAGTATTATGCTGCATGCTCGTTGTGGTTCCACTCACAGATAGTTTAGGCACGCAAAGCGCCTCTTCAATACCCCGTTTAGCCGCTCAATGGCACACCTTGTTCTTCCATGGGCATTGTAGCGAATCTGTGAGGGAGTGTTGGCCGTGGAACTGAAGCCAGACTTTGGATTCAGCTCCTCAAAGCACGCCTTGATGATGCTGCTGCTCTGCAGCTGCCTTTTAATGAAGAGGATCCGTGAACGTTTTGTTGTTGTTACCCTATTAGATACCTTATTTTTGATTACAATTCCATTTTGATTTTAAGCAAGTGTTATGTACTTGGAAAATATAATTTATTTATTTATTTATTTCGGCACGCATATAGTCACACTTTATCACAATTTCTGTAATATGCCCTGACAAAACACATTACCTGCCGAAAAGGGATACGGGAAAAAGCAGCCTGCTTATCAAGTCCCGCCCCATATTAATAATTCTATCCTTAATAAATGGCTCTAAATTGCTATACTGTCTGTCTTCCTTATGTTGTTCTTCATGTCCAATAGGTGTTGATAGATAGGCAGGATTAAAGCACTGATATTCAGGATCTGGTCATCTTGAAAAGTCTGAATCTGGATCAGAGCGATCATGTCCTGAATTGCTTTGGAATACTGGGAAATAATTTGGCTGAGTTGTCTGATCCTGGATCACAAAATATGGGATTTCTAAATCTGATCCAATCGGATAGGTTGGATCAGAAAAAGGTTTGAACAACTGGGCCCTGGGGCTTGTCTGGTGGTCTTACCTGCTCACAGGATCAGCGGGCTTGTTTCCCCTACATTCATGGAATTTTCATAGATGAGGGGATATGCAGGGGAGAGGCACGAGGGTATAATCCGATTAATCTACTTCAATCAATCGATCATTACTTGATTTTACAACATGGTAAAAAAGTGAAGCACATGAACAGGGAATGTACAATGTTTGTTTTATAATCCAAGGGGTTAACATGAAGGGTGTTTAAATGCTGCTGACAGCAAGTGTATCAATTGTTTATGCTCTGTCTTTTGTTTAAACCAAGTGTCATCCAAACAGCCCTATTGAGCTGGCATGAGATTTTAATAGAACCTTGGGTCCTGTAGTTTTATCTGGAAGTTCTGTGTCGGTCACAGAAACAAATTAAAGGTTTAGTTATGATTTAATAATGAAACAATATTATAGAGGATACTTGTGGTAAGCCTTTTAAATATTTTTCAACTGTCAGCATTAATCATGGCTGATTTTTTGCGCTTTGTTAAACTTTCCCAATTAAATAAACATGAATGGCCAGCTAAAATTAAAAAAATTTTTGAACTACAATTGCAGAACTGTATAATAATTCTAAGACTGTTCTCTTTGTAATTTAAAAATGTTCAAAACAAATCCAGGAAACTTTTGAGAACATTTACCCAGACTTTCCAGGAATGTTCTGGGGGGGAAAAATGTTAGCCGGCGGTTGGAGATTTGAACTGCACCGTGTATAATGTACCAGACATTAATCATGAGGAGGCTCACCTGCAGCCTGGGGAGCCTTTAAAATCCATCACTGTCTGTTTCATCCCAGCGCGAGTCTGCAGCGTGCACCAGCACAACATACTTCTCATGGATTAATGGGAAGTCGGATCAAATCAAGATGCACCATTTTTTTCTCCATTACAGTTTTTCTGACCACTGTGGCACTGTTTCTGCTTTCCCTGCTCACACCACACGGTCACCTCCAGCTCCGGCTCACACGTCTGTTTCAGAACTGCCGTGTGACCTCTCACCTACCCTCATGTGACCTCTCATTTACCGCAACTCTCCGAGAGAGCTGCCGGAGAGGTGTACGTATTGTAGCGTTCGGACAAAGGTGAGGCGTTCTCGCTGAGATATTCTGCCAGCGGCAAAGCGCAAAGCAGGGGCAGATGGAGAGAGATACTTTGCAGATGGAGTGGAGCGGTACCCAGGGGGCACTAGTCTGTGCTAAAAGCTCATACAGGTTCCACAGGCTCAGTCTGTCAAACTGACAATTACAGCTGTGGGCCAAAGGACACAAGGAGGGACTTTCTGTCCATTTGAGACTTTTAGAGAAAAGCCAAATCCCGTGTAGACTGGGACAAATTGTTGGGTCATTATTAAGATGAATGGCTACATCACAGGTTCAGCCTAATAACCCCTGAATTCATTAAAACATTTCCTATGACCTATTACTTATTAAAATATGGCTGAATATATTTTCAAAAATGGGAACTATATATTGGATAGTTTTAATATACAGGCCAAAATGCTTGAATGCACACTAACAAGAGCTTTTAGCTATAGTGCAATTGGGGATGGGGTGGAAAATATGCGTTAACATCTCACAACCACAGAAACCCCACTCAGTTCTCACCGATAGGTCCTGACCCCTATTCTAGCTCACTCTGTATCACAACCCACGAGTCATAAGGCTTATTAATAACAAAAAAACTATGTTTAAAGTGAGAAGTTTGGCTTGGTCAAAAGCCACAAAAGACAAGAAATTCAAATGAGCACCACCAAGCCAAACTTTCATACTCTTAGAGTATGTGCTGCCACCCATGATAGTGAACTGTACGAAAATACTTTGTATTTCCCTACTGCAGTTTTGTGTAGGCTATCTCTCTTATGCCTCATACTAATATTGATAGCTAACATTTAATAATATTGGTAGATTGCTTTTGAAAGTTGACATTCCATGAAAACTAAAGCGATCTATGTTTACCTCACTGAAAGTGCCAAAGGCAGAAGTGTGTTAATTTATCTTCTGATACACCATCACTTATTAATATATCAAGAAATTATTATACTGATACACTTACAGCTAATTACTATTAATCAAGTTGGCAAAATATACTGATTGATTTATTTTATTGTATTTTGAGTATAAGACTGTAATTCTTAAAGTAAATAAATTGCTTGTATAAGTCAATACATTATAGTAAAACATATTTGTATTTGCACTGTATTTGACACATTCAACTGCTATTATTTCTACAGTATTTATTACTTACTACCCCCAATACACACCATATTTGACATCCACAGTGTTTTAAATGTTCCCAAAATAACTGGTGAGGTATGATAGGATTAAGCTAATCGTTCTGATATTTTAATTAATGCAGAAGTATGCTTTCAACATTGTACGGTACACATGACAATAATATATTCAATATATAAATATAATTGACGAGACAATTGCTTTTTAAAAACAATTATTTGTTTTGCACCAATTTTTGGTTGTGTTATTAGTTTTGCGTGTGCTAAAAGGTTTTGCACATGCTAAAGGTCTTAGTAAATCGGGCCCGTACAACATACCTTTAGTGAACAGTGGAGATCCACTAAAATGTCCAATTTTATTTCTCAAATGCATAAGTCTCTCCTAAATTTCCTTGTACGTTTTCATGAGTGCTGACTATTTCATCTCATTCAAGGAGGAAAGAGACAGCACAGAATCCTACAAAAGAAACGCTGGAGAGATTCACGGCAGTTAAACAAGGAAGAGTGACAATACATAAGGGTGAGTTGAACAATTAGGAAAATATTTCAGCTTAATAACTGAAACATTGATGCATTATTGATATTTAATATTGTGTGTTTGAATCGCAGTGTCAGGCCCAGCACACAAAGACTCAGGTGAAGGCAAAGTTTGGGAAGCTCCTGCAAGAGTAGCCTGAGTACAACAAACCTGATTAGCAGGTTTGTTCTGATTTTGAACCACATAGGGTGTGTTCTGTCCAAGTTTCAGCAAAAGAGAAGGAGAAACTATCAGAGTGAGAGACTGAGTCTGTAAAATGGCAGACAAAGCTTTGATTCCTGAGGATGACCTTTGTTGTTCTGTATGTTGTGATATTTTTAAAGAGCCTGTTGTCCTGAAATGTAGCCACAGCTTCTGTAGAGTCTGTCTGCAGCGGTACTGGGAAGAGAAGAGCTCTCGAGAGTGTCCCATCTGCAGGAGAAAGGCCTCTATGGAGGATCCTCCTCTAAACCTGGCTTTAAGAAGCATTGTGGAGTCCTACTTAAAACAGAAGACTGAGAGTGAAATTGCAGACAAGAGTGACGCTCGCTGTAGTCTTCATGGGGAGAAACTTCTATTGTTCTGCGAACATGACAAAGAGCCTCTCTGTTTAGTCTGTCAGACTTCAAAAAAACACAGAAACCACCCGGTCTCTCCAGTAGAAGAGGCTGCACTGGACCTGAAGGTATTCTATTTTAAATGTCAACAATTTCACATTCTCAAGACACAATTAAATATGAGTAATATGTCTCTGTGTAAAACATTCAGTTCTGACAGATAGCCGTGGTATGGGGTTAGTAAATACATTGAGATAAGAGATAACATTGTATCTGCAATCTTGTTTTCAACCCTCAAAGCGTGTTTAAGTATTTTAGATTTTCAGTACAATTTAACATGAGGGAAATGTAGGCATGGTTAAGTGTTGATTGACAGTTGTACTTGGGGGACTTTTATAGAGATTATGGCTCCAAACAGGAAGCACTGAAGTCCACAGTGCGACTGTAAGAATCTGTAGCAATGATGAATTAGGTGTACTGTCAGAACAAATTAAGATATCACACAAGACCTTTGCTCTGACATAATAAAAGTCAAGGCCTCATAAATCTACTGTTATATATGCTGTTATATTCTTGGGGAGGGAATTGAGCAACAACCAGGAAGTACAGAAATCCACAATGAGTGTCTAACAGGTGGAGACAAGGGGTGCGTCCCAATATTCTTCACTCCCCATCTCCTTTCCTCCACTCCCCCACTACCACTCCTCTCCTAACCGGAAGTATGCTAAACTGCCTGAATGTTTTGAGTACAATTAGTTGCATGGACATTGTGGTTTGCCTCAAGACATTAATCAATTTGTAACTATTTGTAAGTAATATGTAGCCAAATCAGCAACATTAAATTAAAATACAAAGATGGGTTTCCGGTGCAAGGATGAGAGGAGGTAGTAGTGGATGAAAGGAGCATGTATTTTTCGAGTATTGGGATGCACCCAAGGGCTGTGTCCGAATCAGCACCCTTCCATACTATTAGGTTGGCTTGTTGAGGAGACAGGACGAGAAAGTTGTTAAGTGGCAAAAGTCTCTCTAAATAAAGTCAATTTAAAACCCCCATATGATTCACTTACTCCCAGGGTTTCGCTGAGTATATTCGGGAGCACACTTCATGAAGTATACGAACATGTTGGTCGCATAAATATGACGTGAAGCTTTTTTTAAAAATGAGACGTTTACCTTCAAATACAACAAAAACAACACATGACATTGCCGCGTAAGGGTGGGACGTCTTACCACACTTCCACAGTACGGTTGGAAAATAGCATGGCGGCAATCTTTTGCGTGCTGCACGTTGTGTGCTAAACAGTGCACGTTACAAAGCACACTTCTGCCAGTGCACTGTACGGTGCAGTAGATAGGGCTCTGATTCAGACACAGCCCAGAACTACAGTATGCTCTGCACATCCTTGCATATGACTCAACATTTCTTTCATTCTTCCATAAATTATATGAAGCACAACCCAGTAAGATTGTTGTTTTGTAATCCTATACACTGAAGAATTAGACTGGTTTATTTGGACTGAATACACATAACACAAAATGATATGATGCACTATAAGTATGTTTCACTGATCTTTACTTAAGTTTTAGCAGGGCTATTTTCCCTACTAGGCCTACATTTCCTATGTACTTCAAAAATGATGCTGACCTTCACTTGCATTGCAGCAGGTTACTGTGCCATTTGTGTCTTTCTGTAAGTGATAATTGTACTTATCACTCCAGGAGGAGCTTAAGACTGCACTTAATCTTATTAAAGAAAAACTGAAGAGGTTTTCTGAGGCTGAACAACAATGTAAAAAAACAGCAGAACACATCCGGGTGAGTAAAGTAATTAGGAATACAAAAAAATAAAAAGGTACACAAAAATACCAAAACATTATTTTAACATTAATTAAAGGTTAATGCTGTGTTTGACAGGCATAACATACATGCACAAATAACAACATAAATGTGTTATATATGCTGTTATACATAAATAACAAAACATAGTTACACTATTCAGGTTTAAAAGTGTGTGTTTAAATTGCAGAGTCAAAACCAGCACACAGAGAGGCAGATAAAGGCAGAGTTTGAGAAGCTCCACCAGTTCCTGCGTGAGGAAGAGGAAGCCAGACTAGCTGCACTGAGAGAGGAAGAAAAGCAGAGGAGTCAGATCATGGAGCAGAAGATCAAAAACATCACAAGACACATCTCCATCCTTACAGACAAAATCACAGCTATAGAGAAGGTCATGGAAACTGAAGACACCTCCTTTCTAAAGGTAGACGCTTGATTTACTGACAGTGTTCTGGATTTATACTGAATAATTCCAGCCGTATTAAGATGCACAGTTTGTTACTGTGATACAGAGTATCAATGGCAATTTTCAATTATGGGTCAGTGGGGGAGGCCCTACCAGCAGAATGGGGAAGATGAGAATAAACCGCTAACAAGCAACATGCTACATTATTATACTGTACATATTGAACTTTTATTAGAAAATATATATTGCAAAATATTATAATATATTATAATATATTATAACACTCTGCTTAAGTAAGTATAGACTATATATATATATATACATACATCTGTTATCTGCTAGCCAATAACTGATTGTTTACTAGCATTGTGAAACAGCAGTAAGTCAGCTCCTAACATTTATTAAATCAACAAACTGAGAAATTTCCCAATGTTCTGTCTTGTGGTTCTCAACAGTATTTGGCTGCGTTACCTTGTAGCAGTAGCCTCCTAGGCAGTCAGCCAGTCAGAAGTGAACATGAATCAATTTAATTTCATAAGAGTTTGGTTGGGTTTGTTGGGGTTCGTGTTGGTGAAGTCAGTAATACTGTTGATGCGCTAACATGCAGATATTTAATGTATGCCAAAGAGGTTCATGAGTATTTGTTTTAATATAATGAATGTTGTTTTAATTATTTAATGGATTAGTATGCCTTACACTCTTGTCTGAGTGTGCCCCAACATAATTTCAATGCAAAGAACATCCCCACTGCAGAGTATGACATGTACTGTATAATTTACGGAATCATCATCTTCACTATAGATCTGTCTTTGACCAGTAATTCCTCTATAATAGTAGTGACACTGTACACTACCTACAGGTAACTCCCTCTTTTGAAGTCACTGAGATATATTCTAGCCATGCTAGCCAAAATAATTCTACTGCATCTAAAAAACCCTCTCTACCTTCCCTTCCACATGTTAATTCTTGTGATAAAGGATTACCTATTGCAGGTGTTGTTTTGGCCCAACCATTACATTCTCTTTAATTGCTACTTGGAACGTTGGTGATTTACGAGTGTAGGCCTTTTCTTTGTGCACTAACAGTAAGTCGCTCTGGATAAGATTGTCAACTAAATGCCTAAAATAAAAAAATTAAAAAGTAATGCTGAACTGGGCCTGCCCAGCATTTTTATACAGAACCGTGAGCATGCTGGGATGTTAATTACTTAACCCTTAGATGCATAGGCTCCTCAATACCCCTTTATTGCATACGCAGGTCAAAAATGACCCAGACTATTAAAGCTATATTTTTTCATAGAATATGTATATATTAATACAAAATAGTTTTTCGCTTAATTATGAATAATTTGGCATTAGTTTAACACTACAAAGTACAACCCAAATCCCTTTAGGCTTTCAGTATATAGAAGCTCATTTATATTTTGGATTTATACTTGAAACTTATAACATATTTTGACATTTTCACATGCTGAGTGACATTACAGTGATATTTCAACATTTGAAGCCTGAGCATTAAATTAAAGTGTTAAATGTTTTATTTTAACTTTTGGAACATCAATATCAAATTATATCACATTATTCAATATTACACACAAAACAATCAATATTTAACACAAATAGATTCAAAAAACAGCATTCAAACAGTATTACTATCTGGTAATCAATGATTATTATTTAATGATTATTAAACTACAAGTTAAAGGTAGTTTTTATGCTAGGGAATGCATGTTTGTGTGTGTGTGTGTGAGAGAGAGAGAGAGAGAGAGAGAGAGAGAGAGAGAGAGAGAGCGCAAATCCAAATTGTAAGAAAGTTAAAACAAAAATTACTCTTTTTATCAATAAAA
Source organism: Synaphobranchus kaupii (assembly GCA_029718625.1). Lineage (NCBI taxonomy): Eukaryota > Metazoa > Chordata > Actinopteri > Anguilliformes > Synaphobranchidae > Synaphobranchus > Synaphobranchus kaupii. The sequence goes on along the minus strand of CM056379.1, from coordinate 96,345,616 downwards.
GACACGTTTCTTGGAGAAGTCATTGCAGGAGACGTCCTGGAGCAACAGTTTACTCAAATGTTTCCTTTATTTTGGCAGTTACCTGTACATGACAGCACCTTCATTCATGTGTGCTTACTGTTAAAATCTTCATGACTCATTAGCATGGCTCCTGTCTCACACTTATTGTACCCTCTCTCTCATAATGGTATCTATTGATTACCTTTATGCATCCATACATCTTATCACAATTATGCTGTTATTATGTGTTTTTCAGAGCTACAAGAACATCAAGGAAAGGTACGTAGACTCTCACCTCATTTCATCTTGTTTATTTAAGTCACTTCAAACTCCAAAGCTTGACTGACTCCTGCTTGTCATTACAGAGCCCAGTGCACACTGCAGGATCCAGAGCTGCTCTCAGGGGCGCTGATAGATGTGGCCAAACACCTGGGCAACCTGAAGTACAGAGTCTGGAAGAAGATGCTGGAGATGGTGCAGTACAGTGAGTATCTGGGACAGATGGTGAAAAAATGTTTGAACACACCTTTGAGTTTGAACAAATATAAATGTATGTTTAAATCCCAGTCTCAGTTCCCTCCGAGTTTAGGAAGATCCTGTGGACTGCGCTGCACTCATCTCAATTTATTATCACAAGCAAACACAGAATTAACATAAAATATAAAACCTCATTAATGATATGGCTTATTTGCAGTGCGTACATTGAATTTGCTATGAAAGGTCTTCATTCATTTATTAATTTTCAATAAGCAAATGGGTTTTATATTTCAATGATAAATCACTATAACTATAGTAAATTATAATCCATAATTATTATATACAATATACTGTGTATGTAACCTAATCTGAATAGAGTATTTGAAATGTGCCGCCTCTTTCAGCCTTTTAAAGTCTTTTTTGATATTTCAGCTCCTGTGCTGCTGGACCCAAACACTGCGCATGCCAAGCTCTCTCTCTCTGATGATCTGACCACTGTGACACACACGGGTAAACAGCAGAAATGTCCTGACAACCCAGAGAGGTTTAGCAAGTATGTGAATGTGCTGGGATCTGAGGGGTTCACCTCAGGGAAACACAGTTGGGAGGTGAAGGTGGGGAATAAAACTGCGTGGGATGTAGGAGTGGTGAAAGAGTCCATCACTAGGAAGGGAGATATAACATGCAGCCCAAAGCGAGGATTCTGGGTCATGATGCTGAGGAATGGTGAGGATTACAGAGCAGGTGGAGTTACTGACCTCACACTGGAGAGGAAACCCCAGAGCATCAGAGTGCAGCTGGACTATGACGGGGGGAAGGTGTCCTTCCTCGACTCCAGTGACATGTCCCACATTTACACTTTTACAGACACATTTACTGAGAGACTGTTCCCATTCTTCAATCCCAGTTTGAAAAAATATGGGAACGATGCACCGCTGCAAATATGCCCAGTGAAAGTGTCTGTAACAGCGATGTCATCCCAGTGAAAGTGTCTGTAACAGTGATGTCATCCCAGCAAAAGGGTCTGTAAAAAATTAACAAACGAGAGATGTTGTACGGAAGGAGTATTTTAGAGAAAATCAATTAATTATACTTCATTTTTTTTTCTTTTCTGCATTATTTTGTTGAGCATTGTGCATGCATTTTTTAATTCACAGTTTTAGGCTACAGACAGTATCCTTTGGGTTTTGTTTTGATCCGATTCATCAGACAAAACTTTATTTCAACCAATCAAATAATTTAATTTACTTCTTTGTTTGAATGGGTGCTTTTACCGCAAATATGTAACTGTTTTTTGGGTAAAAGGGTAAAGGGGAAGAGGGAACCCAGGCCTTGCAATCAAGGTGAGGTAGAACAGCCGTAGCTTGGAGGCCCTACAGGTTTTCTTTGGGGGCAGTGGATTTTTGAGGAGGAGCTGGGAAGGTATGGGGGACACGGCCAAGGGGCACGTCCCAGAGGGGCCAAACCCAAGCTTCTCCTCAGAGGGCGGGGCCAGCTGAAGAACAGTCTCACAGCCTCAGCACTGACTGCCTGCTACTCCACTGTGATGTCACAGATCATCCTACGGTTCGGTCTCCCTGTCAGCACCACCATGTTTCTTTTCTCTTTTTTTCCTCACAAATAATGTGACTTTGGAATTATATCCATCATGTCTGCTTAAAAGTTATTTATAATCTTGCAAACTGTGAACTATTTCCTGTGGCAACCAACTCACCTGGGCCCAGTAGTTCAAAACTTTTATTCCCTATCCGATTGGATATTTGAATCAGATCTGGATTTTGGGTATCAGGATTGGGATCACTTTGATACCCGATCGGATCGGGAAATAAAATCCAAGCTTTAATCTGGATCAAATCATCAAAACGGATAATTCAAAACAAAAACATAGGATTGGGATCAGTTTGATCAAAAAAAACGGGATTACCTTGGATTTAGAGTGGATTACCAGAGCCAAATGTACAATACAATTAATTTAAAAATATGTTTCAATATAAATAAGATGATAAATTTGTTAATTGAAATCATAGCCTTTATAGTTGATAAATTTTCATTATTTATTTCAAATTTTAGTGCCCTCTTGCCTACCTTTCAGAACAGTGTATTCAACCAAATAATGAGTTTGTGATCAGAAAATGATCTAAACAAAAATTATGTCAATCAGAAATGTAATTTTGATTAATCAAATAACATGTTCAACAAAATATGCATAAGTCCATCATCTGTGATCAACCTTCAAAAGTAATTGAATAGTATCTTGCATTGCAGGACCACTCAGTCTCTCATTTAGAGGAAAATCCACAGGTGGGCCTGGATCATCAGCAGGAGCAAGGGGCTCTGGAGGCTCATCGGTCACAGAGGGGAACACTGTGGCTGGTAGTGATATTGTGTAGCACAATACACGCCAGTATTATGCTGCATGCTCGTTGTGGTTCCACTCGCAGATAGTTTAGGCACGCAAAGCGCCTCTTCAATACCCCGTTTAGCCGGTCAATGGCACACCTTGTTCTTCCATGGGAATTGTAGCGAATCTGTGAGGCCGTGGAACTGAAACCAGACTTTGGATTCAGCTCCTCAAAGCACGCCTTGATGATACTGCTGCTCTGCAGCTGCCTTTTAATGAAGAGGATCTGTGAACTTTGTGTTGTTGTTACCCTATTAGATTCCTTATTTTTCATTACAGTTCCATTTTGATTTTAAGCAAGTGTTATGTACTTGGAAAATATAATTAATCATTCTATCCTTAATAAATGGCTCTAAATTGCTATACTGTCTGTCTTCCTTATGTTGTTCTTCATGTCCAATAGGTGGTGATAGATAGGCAGGATTAAAGCACTGATATTCAGGATCTGGTCATCTTGAAAAGTCTGAATCTGGATCAGGGCGATCATGTCCTGAATTGCTTTGGAATACTGGGAAATAATTTGGCTGAGTTGTCTGATCCTGGATCACAAAATATGGGATTTCTAAATCTGATCCAATCGGATAGGGATTAAAAGTTTTGAACAACTGGGCCCTGGGGCTTGTCTGCTGGTCTTACCTGCTCCCAGGATCAGCGGAATTGTTTCCCCTACATTCATGGAATTTTCATAGATGAGGGGATATGCAGGGGAGAGGCACGAGGGTATAATCCGAGTAATCTACTTCAATCAATCAATCATTACTTGATTTTACAACATGGTAAAAAAGTGAAGCACCTGAACAGTGCATGCACAATGTTTGTTTTATAATCCAAGGGGTGAACACGAAGGACGTTTAAATGCTGCTGACAGCAAGTGTATCAAATGTTCATGCTCTGCCTTTTGTTTAAACCAAGTGTCATCCAAACAGCCCTATTGAGCTGGCATGAGATTTTAATAGAACCTTGGGTCCTGTAGTTTTATCTGGAAGTTCTGTGTAGGTCACAGAAACAAATTAAAGGTTTAGCTATGATTTAATAATGAAACAATATTACAGAGGATACTTGTGGTAAGCCTTTTAAATATTTTTCAACTGTAAGCATTAATCATGGCAGATTTTTTGCACTTTGTTAAACTTTCCCAATGAAATAAACATGAATGGCCAGCCAAAATGTAAATTTTCTTTGAACTACAATTGCAGAACTGTATAATAATTCTAAGACCGTTCTCTTTGTAATTTAAAAATGTTCAAAACAAATCCAGGAAACTTTTGAGAACATTTACCCAGACTTTCCAGGAATGTTCTGGGGGGGGGAAATGTTAGCCGGCTGTTGGAGATTTTAACTGCACCGTGGATAATGTACCAAACATTAATCATGAGGAGGCTCACCTGCAGCCTGGGGAGCCTGTAAAATCCACCACTATCTGTTTCATCCCAGCGCGAGTCTGCAGCGTGCACCAGCACAACATACTTCTCATGGATTAATATGAAGTCGGATCAAATCAAGATGCACCATCTTTTTCTCCATTACAGTTTTTCTGACCACTGTGGCGCTGTTTCTGCTTTCCCTGCTCACACCACACGGTCACCTCCAGCTCCGGCTCACACGTCTGTTTCAGAACTGCCATGTGACCTCTCACCTACCCTCATGTGACCTCTCATTTACCGCAACTCTCCGGGAGAGCTGCCGGAGAGGTGTACGTATTGTAGCATTCGGACAAAGGTGAGGCGTTCTCGCTGAGATATTCTGCCAGCGGCAGGGGGAGATGGAGAGAGATACTTTGCAGATGGAGTGGAGCGGTACCCAGTGGGCACTAGTCTGCTAAAAGTTCATACAGGTTCCACAGGCTCTGTCTGTCAAACTGACAATTACAGCTCTGGGCCAAAGGACACAAGGAGGGACTTTCTGTCCATTTGAGACTTTTAGAGAAAAGCCAAATCCCGTGTGGACTGGGACAAATTGTTGGGTCATTATTTAGATGAATGGCTACATCACAGGTTCAGCCTAATAAGGGGTGAACACGAAGGACGTTTAAATGCTGCTGACAGCAAGTGTATCAAATGTTCATGCTCTGCCTTTTGTTTAAACCAAGTGTCATCCAAACAGCCCTATTGAGCTGGCATGAGATTTTAATAGAACCTTGGGTCCTGTAGTTTTATCTGGAAGTTCTGTGTAGGTCACAGAAACAAATTAAAGGTTTAGTTATGATTTAATAATGAAACAATATTACAGAGGATACTTGTGGTAAGCCTTTTAAATATTTTTCAACTGTAAGCATTAATCATGGCAGATTTTTTGCACTTTGTTAAACTTTCCCAATGAAATAAACATGAATGGCCAGCCAAAATGTAAATTTTCTTTGAACTACAATTGCAGAACTGTATAATAATTCTAAGACCGTTCTCTTTGTAATTTAAAAATGTTCAAAACAAATCCAGGAAACTTTTGAGAACATTTACCCAGACTTTCCAGGAATGTTCTGGGGGGGGGAAATGTTAGCCGGCTGTTGGAGATTTTAACTGCACCGTGGATAATGTACCAAACATTAATCATGAGGAGGCTCACCTGCAGCCTGGGGAGCCTGTAAAATCCACCACTATCTGTTTCATCCCAGCGCGAGTCTGCAGCGTGCACCATCACAACATACTTCTCATGGATTAATATGAAGTCGGATCAAATCAAGATGCACCATCTTTTTCTCCATTACAGTTTTTCTGACCACTGTGGCGCTGTTTCTGCTTTCCCTGCTCACACCACACGGTCACCTCCAGCTCCGGCTCACACGTCTGTTTCAGAACTGCCATGTGACCTCTCACCTACCCTCATGTGACCTCTCATTTACCGCAACTCTCCGGGAGAGCTGCCGGAGAGGTGTACGTATTGTAGCATTCGGACAAAGGTGAGGCGTTCTCGCTGAGATATTCTGCCAGCGGCAGGGGGAGATGGAGAGAGATACTTTGCAGATGGAGTGGAGCGGTACCCAGTGGGCACTAGTCTGCTAAAAGTTCATACAGGTTCCACAGGCTCTGTCTGTCAAACTGACAATTACAGCTCTGGGCCAAAGGACACAAGGAGGGACTTTCTGTCCATTTGAGACTTTTAGAGAAAAGCCAAATCCCGTGTGGACTGGGACAAATTGTTGGGTCATTATTTAGATGAATGGCTACATCACAGGTTCAGCCTAATAACCCCTGAATTTATAAAAACATTTTCTATGACCTATTACTTATTAAAATATGGCTGAATATATTTTCAACTATGGGAACTATACATTGGATTGTTTTAATATACAGGCCAAAATGCTTGAATGCACACTAACAAAAGCTTTTAGCTAAGTCAGTGCAATTGGGGATGGGGTGGAAAATATGCGTTAACATCTCACAACCACAGAAACCCCACTCAGTTCTCACCGGTAGGTCCTGACCCCTATTCTAGCTCACTCTGTATCACAACCCTGGCACGAGTCATAAGGCTTATTAATAACAAAAACCTATGTTTTAAGTGAGACGTTTGGCTTGGTCAAAAGGCACAAAAGATAAGAAATTCAAATGAGCACCACCAAGCCAAACTTCAGCTCTGTACACTATCAGGGATTTCCAGTACTTTTTTATATCTGACTGCTTTAAAGTTCTGTAGCTATGTTGGTCTACTGTATTTCAAACAACATGTAGGCTATTCTTCACTGGGCAGACTGGTTCAAACCTTCTCTCAAAGAGCCTAATAGTAATTCATACTCTTATAGTATGTGCTGCCACCCATGATAGTGAACTGTACGAAAAGACTTTGTATTTCCCTACTGCAGTTTTGTGTAGGCTATCTCTCTTATGCCTCATACCAATATTGATAGCTAACATTTAATACTATTGGTAGATAGCTTTTGAAAGTTGACATTCCATGAAAACTAAAGCGATCTATGTTTCCCTCACTGAAAGTGCCAAAGGCAGCAGTGTGTTCATTTATCTTCTGATACACCATCACTTATTAATATATCAACAAATTATTATACTGATACACTTACAGCTAATTACTATTAATCGAGTTGGCAAAATATACTGATTGATTTATTTTATTGTATTTTGAGTATAAGACTGTAATTCATAAAGTAAATAAATTGCTTGTATAAGTCAATACATTATAGTAAAACATATTTGTATTTGCACTGTATTTGACACATTCAACTGCTATTATTTCTACAGTATTTATTACTTACTCCCCGCAATACACACCATATTTGACATCCACAGTGTTTTAAATGTTCCCAAAATAACTGGTGAGGTATGATAGGATTAAGCTAATCGTTCTGATATTTTAATTAATGCAGAAGTATGCTTTCAACATTGTACGGTACACATGACAATAATATATTCAATATATAAATATAATTGATGAGACAATTGCACATAAGTGAGTCCGCACAAACAGTCAAGACTGAACAATCACCAATGATCGTTCATGGTATTTGTTTTGCACCAATCTTTGGTTGTGTTATTAGTTTTGCGTGTGCTAAAAGGTTTTGCACATGCTAAAGGTCTTAGTAAATCAGGCCCGAACAACATACCTTTAGTGAACAGTGGAGATCCACTAAAATGTCCAATTTTATTTCTCAAATGCATAAGTCTCTCCTAAATTTCCTTGTACGTTTTCCTGAGTGCTGACTATTTCATCTCATTCAAGGAGGAAAGAGACAGCACAGAATCCTACAAAAGAAACGCTGGAGAGATTCACGGCAGTTAAACAAGTGAGTGACAATACATAAGGGTGAGTTGAACAATTAGGAAAATATTTCAGCTTAATAACTGAAACATTGATGCATTATTGATATTTAATATTGTGTGTTTGAATCGCAGTGTCAGGCCCAGCACACAAAGACTCAGGTGAAGGCAAAGTTTGAGAAGCTCCTGCAAGATGACGAGCCTGACGAGTACAACAAACCTGATTAGCAGGTTTGTTCTGATTTTGAACCACATAGGGTGTGTTCTGTCCAAGTTTCAGCAAAAGAGAAGGAGAAACTATCAGACTGAGAGACTGAGTCTGTAAAATGGCAGATAAAGCTTTGATTCCTGAGGATGACCTTTGTTGTTCTATATGTTGTGATATTTTTAAAGAGCCTGTTGTCCTGAAATGTAGCCACAGCTTCTGTAGAGTCTGTCTGCAGCGGTACTGGGAAGAGAAGAGCTCTCGAGAGTGTCCCATCTGCAGGAGAAAGGCCTCTATGGAGGATCCTCCTCTAAACCGGGCTTTAAGAAGCATTGTGGAGTCCTACTTAAAACAGAAGACTGAGAGTGAAATTGCAGACAAGAGTGACGCTCGCTGTAGTCTTCATGGGGAGAAACTTCTATTGTTCTGCGAACATGACAAAGAGCCTCTCTGTTTAGTCTGTCAGACTTCAAAAAAACACAGAAACCACCCGGTCTCTCCAGTAGAAGAGGCTGCACTGGACCTGAAGGTATTCTATTTTAAATGTCAACAATTTCATATTCTCAAGACACAATTAAATATGAGCAATATGTCCCTGTGTAAAACATTCAGTTCTGCCAGACAGCCGTGGTATGGGGTTAGTAAATACATTGAGATAAGAGATAACATTGTATCTGCAATCTTGTTTTTTAGATTTTCAGTACAATTTAATGTGAGGGAAATGTAGGCATGGTTAAGTGTTGATTGACAGTTGTACTTGGGGGACTTTTATAGAGATTATGGCTCCAAACAGGAAACACTGAAGTACACAGTGCGACTGTAAGAATCTGTAGCAATGATGAATGAATTAGGTGTACTGTCAGCACAAATTAAGATATCACACAAGACCTTTGCTCTGACATAATAAAAGTCAAGGCCTCATAAATATATTGTTATATATGCTGTTATAATCTTGGGGAGGGAATTGAGCAACAACCTGGAAGTACAGAAATCCACAATGAGTGTCTAACAGCTGGAGACAAGGGGTGCGTCCCAATATTCTTCACTCCCCATCTCCTTTCCTCCACTCCCCCACTACCACTCCTCTCCTAACCGGAAGTATGCTAAACTGCCTGAATGTTTTGAGTACAAGTAGTTGCATGGACATTGTTGTTTGCCTCGAGACATTAATCAATTTGTAACTATTTGTCAGTAATATGTAGCCAAATCAGCAGCATTAAATTAAAACACAAAGATGGGTTTCCGGGGCAAGGAGGAGAGGAGGTAGTAGTGGATGAAAGGAGCATGTATTTTTCGAGTATTGGGATGCACCCAAGGGCTGTGTCCGAATCAGCACCCTTCCATACTATTAGGTTGGCTTGTTGAGTAGACTGGACGAGAAAGTCATTAAGTCGGCAAAGGTTTCTCTAAATATAGTAAACTTAAAATCCCCATATGATACAGTGTAGCAGTGTAGCATAATGGTTAAGGAACTGGCCTTGTAACCGAAAGGTTGCAGGTTCGATTCCCTGGTAGGACACTGCCGTTGTACCCTTGAGCAAGGTATTGAATCTGAATTGCTTCAGTATATATCCAGCTGTATAAATGAATAATACGTAAAAAATTATTTAAAAAAAAAAAAAAAAGGTTGTGTATGTCGCTCTGGATAAGAGCGTCTGCTAAATGCCTATAATGTAATGTAATGATGCACTAACTCCCGGGGTTTCGCTGAGTATATTCGGGAGCACACTTTTCTAGAAGTACACAAACGCGTTGGTCGCATAAATATGACGTGAAGCTTTTTTTAAAAATGAGCCGCAGCTTCGCTGACGTTTACCTTCAATTACAACAAAAACAACACGTGACATTACCGCGTAAGGGTGGGACGTCTTACCACACTTCCACAGTACGGTTGGAAAATAGTATGGCGGCTATTTTTTGCGTGCTGCACGTTGTGTGCTAAACAGCGCACGTTACAAAGCACACTTCTGCCAGTGCACTGTACACAGGAGACGGTGCAGTAGATAGGGCCCTGATTCAGACACAGCCCAGAACTACAGAATGCCTGCACATCCTTGCATATGACTCAACATTTCTTTCATTCTTCCATAAATTATATGAAGCACAACCCAGTAAGATTGTTGTTTTGTAATCCTATACACTGAAGAATTAGACTGGTTTAATTGGACTGAATACACATAATAGCATAAAATTATATGATGCACTATAAGTATGTTTCACTGATCTTTACTTAAGTTTTAGCAGGGCTATTTTCCCTACTAGGCCTACATTTAAAAAATGATGCTGACCTTCACTTGCATTGCAGCAGGTTACTGTGCCATTTGTGTCTTTCTGTAAGTGATAATTGTACTTATCACTCCAGGAGGAGCTTAAGCCTGCACTTAATCTTATTAAAGAAAAACTGAAGAGGTTTTCTGAGGCTGAACAACAATGTAAAAAAACAGCAGAACACATCCGGGTGAGTAAAGTAATTAGGAATACAAAAAAATAAAAAGGTACACAAAAATCCAAAAACATTATTTTAACATTAATTAAAGGTTAATGCTGTGTTTGACAGGCATAACATACATACACAAATAACAACATAAATGTGTTATATATGCTGTTATACATAAATAACAAAACATAGTTACACTATTCAGGTTTAAAAGTGTTTGTTTAAATTGCAGAGTCAAAACCAGCACACAGAGAGGCAGATAAAGGCAGAGTTTGAGAAGCTCCACCAGTTCCTGCGTGAGGAAGAGGAAGCCAGACTAGCTGCACTGAGAGAGGAAGAAAAGCAGAGGAGTCAGATCATGGAGGAGAAGACCAAAAACATCACAAGACACGTCTCCATCCTTACAGACAAAATCACAGCTATAGAGAAGGTCATGGAAACTGAAGACACCTCCTTTCTAAAGGTAGACGCTTGATTTAATGACAGTGTTCTGGATTTATACTGAATAATTCCAGCCGTATTGAGATGCACAGTTTGTTACTGTGATACAGAGTATCAATGGCAATTTTCAATTATGGGTCAGTGGGGGAGGCCCTACCAGCAGAATGGGGAAGATGAGAATAAACCGCTAACAAGCAACATAGCACATTATTATACTGTACATATTGAACATTTATTTGAAAATATATATTATAAAATGATAAATATTCAATCAATCTTTATCTTTTCAATGTCATAAAGTATAAAATACCTTATAACATTTTCATCTGTGCTTTCATTTAATTGTTTTTTATTTTTTATTTTTTAAATTTCTATTCCAATTAGCATGCATACACTCTGCTTAAGTAAGTATAGACTATATATATATATATATATATATATATATATATATATATATATATATATATATATACATCTGTTATCTGCTAGCCAATAACTGATTGTTTACTAGCATTGTGAAACAGCAGTAAGTCAGCTCCTAACATTTATTAAATCAACAAACTGAGAAATTTCCCAATGTTCTGGCTTGTGGTTCTCAACAGTATTTGGCTGCGTTACTTGTAGCAGTAGCCTACTAACAGTGTAGCAGTAGTCTCCTAGGCAGTCAGCCAGTCAGAAGTGAACGTGAATCAATTTAATTTCATAACAGTTTGGTTTGGTTTGTTGGGGTTCGTGTTGGTGAAGTCAGTAATACTGTTGATGCGCTAACATGCAGATAGTTCATGGATGCCAAAGAGGTTCATGAGTATTTGTTTTAATATAATGAATGTTGTTTTAATTATTTAATGGATTAGTATGCCTTACGCTCTTGTCTGAGTGTGCCCCAACATCATTTCAATGCAAAGAACATCCCCACTGCAGAGTATGAAAATTTACAGAATCATCATCTTCACTATAGATCTGTCTTTGACCAGTAATTCCTCTATAATAGTAGCGACACTACTATTGTACTACTACTGTACACTACCTACAGGTAACCCCCTCTTTTGAAATATATGTATTCTAGCCATGCTAGCCAAAATAATTCTACTCCATCTAAAAAACCCTCTCTACCTTCCCTTCCACATGTAAATTCTTGTGATAAAGGATTACCTATTGCAGGTGTTGTTTTGGCCCAACCATTACATTCTCTTTAATTGCTACTTGGAAAGTTGGTGATTTACGAGTCTAGGCCTTTTCTTTATGCACTAACAGTAAGTCGCTCTGGATAAGATCGTCAACTAAATGCCTAAAATAAAAAAATGAAAAAGTAATGCTGAACTGGGCCTGCCCAGCATTTTTATACAGAACCGTGAGCATGCTGGGATGTTAATTACTTAACCCTTAGATGCATAGGCTCCTCAATACCCCTTTATTGCATACGCAGGTCAAAAATTACCCAGACTATTAAAACTATATTTTTTCATAGAATAAGTATATATTAATACAAAATAGTTTTTCGCTTAATTATGAATAATTTGGCATTAGTTTAACACTACAAAGTACAACCCAAATCCTTTTAGGCTTTCAGTATATAGAAGCTCATTTATATTTTGGATTTATACTTGAAACTTATAACATAACATTTTCACATGCTGAGTGACATTACAGTGATATTTCAACATTTGAAGCCTGAGCCTGAGCATTAAATTAAAGTGTTAAATGTTTTATTTTAACTTTTGGAACATCAATATCAAATTATATCACATTATTCAATATTACACACAAAACAATCAATATTTAACACAAAAGGATTCCAAAAACAGCATTCAAACAGTATTACTATCTGGTAATCAGACATTATTTAATGATTATTAAACTACAAGTTAAAGGTAGTTTTTATGCTAGGGAATGCGTGTTTGTGTGTGTGTGTGAGAGAGAGAGAGAGAGAGAGAGAGAGAGAGAGAGAGAGAGAGAGAGAGAGAGAGAGAGAGAGGGCAAATCCAAATTGTAAGAAAGTTAAAACAAAAATTACTCTTTTTATCATTAAAAGACACGTTTCTTGGAGAAGTCATTGTCGGAGAAGTCCTGGAGCAACAGTTTGCTCAAATATTTCCTTTATTTTGGCAGTTACCTGTACATGACAGTACCTTCATTCATGTGTGCTTACTGTTAAAATCTTCATGACTCATTAGCATGGCTCCTGTTTCACACTTATTGTACCCTCTCTCTCATAATGGTATCTATTGATTACCTTTATGCATCCATACATCTTATCACAATTATGCTGTTATTATGTGTTTTTCAGAGCTACAAGAACATCAAGGAAAGGTATCTAGACTCTCACCTCATTTCATCTTGTCTGTTTAAGTCTCTTCAAACTCCAAAGCTTGACTGACTCCTGCTTGTCATTACAGAGCCCAGTGCACACTGCAGGATCCAGAGCTGCTCTCAGGGGCGCTGATAGATGTGGCCAAATACCTGGGCAACCTGAAGTACAGAGTCTGGAGAAGATGCTGGAAATGGTGCAGTACAGTGAGTATCTGGGACAGATGGTGAAAAAATGTTTGAACACATCAAACTGAAGAAACAAGATGTATATATTAAATCCCAGTCTCAAGTTTAGGAAGATCCTGTGGACTGCACTGCACTCCTCTCAATTTATTATCACCAGTAAACACAGAATTGACATAAAATATAAAACCTCATTAATGATATGGCTTATTTGCTGTGCGTACATTGAATTTGCCATGAAAGGTGTTCATTCATTTATTCATTTTCAATAAGCAAATGGGTTTTATATTTCAATGATAAATCACTAAAACTATAGTGAATTATAATCCATAATTATATACAATATACTGTGTATGTAACCTAATCTGAATAGAGTATTTGAAATGTGCTGCCTCTTTCAGTCTTTTGA
>CM056379.1:96205084-96331544 GCA_029718625.1 Synaphobranchus kaupii | reverse complement strand
AAAAGGTGAAAGTTTGAATAGGATTTTCTTGCCAATTTTAGAACGTCTCAAACTTTTGACACTTGGGTATGAGAGAAGAGGTTCTCCACTATATCTGACCCGAGTTGGGTGAAATATTACTGTAGCATTTTGAAATAATCCCACTTCAAACTTTCTATGCAATCCAATGTAAAACAACTGAAAAAGGTGAAAGTTTGAATAGGATTTTCTTGCCAATTTTAGAACGTCTCAAACTTTTGACACTTGGGTATGAGAGAAGAGGTTCTCCACTATATCTGACCCGAGTTGGGTGAAATATTACTGTAGCATTTTGAAATAATCTCACTTCAAACTTTCTATGTAATCCAATGTAAAACGACTGAAAAAGGTGAACGTTTGAATAGGATTTTCTTGCCAATTTTAGAACGTCTCAAACTTTTGACACTAGGGTATGAGAGAAGAGGTCCTCCACTATATCTGACCCGAGTTGAGTGAAATATTACTGTAGCATTTTGAAATAATCCCACTTCAAACTTTCTATGTAATCCAATGTAAAACGACTGAAAAAGGTGAAAGTTTGAATAGGATTTTCTTGCCAATTGTAGAACGTCTCAAACTTTTGACACTTGGGTATGAGAGAAGAGGTCCTCCACTATATCTGACCTGAGTTGGGTGAAATATTACTGTAGCATTTTGAAATAATCCCACTTCAAACTTTCTATGTAATCCAATGTAAAACGACAGAAAAATGTGAAAGTTTGAATAGGATTTTCTTGCCAATTTTACAACGTCTCAAACTTTTGACACTGGGGTATGAGAGAAGAGGTCCTCCACTATATCTGACCCGAGTTGGGTTAAATATTACTGTCGCATTTTGAAATAATCCCACTTCAAACTTTCTATGTAATCCAATGTAAAACGACAGAAAAATGTGAAAGTTTGAATAGGATTTTCTTGCCAATTTTAGAACGTCTCAAACTTTTGACATGTGGGTATGAGAGAAGAGGTCCTCCCCTATATCTGACCTGAGTTGGGTGAAATATTACTGTAGCATTTTCACATAATCCCTCTTCAAACTTTCTATGTAATCCAATGTCAATCTACTGAATAAAACTTTGAATTTTTAATCGGAATTTCTTGCCAATTTTAAAACGTCTCAAACTTTTGACACTTGGATATGAGAGAGGAAGAAGGTTCTATTTCATATTGTTCAATATGGCATGGTATGGGAGGAGACTGAATAGCAAATTAACCACCACTACAGGAGGAACCACGTCACGCCATAAATATGGCGCTTGCACGCCATCCGGCCTTTTTTTGTCTCAGTTTGAGCTGAGACTGGTTTGTATGGTACCCTTTAGAATTTCTTGCCTCTCCCTATTGCCTGGAGCTACATCCTGAACGGAGTATGCTTTCTGGGGCTTTCCCTCCCCAGCAACGCGGAATCACGGTTTGTTGCTGTTTGTTTGGCTACCATTACTCAGTAGAGTTGTTACCTTTTGTTAGGCAGTTCACTGCCGGTTTTCCTTGCAGAAGTAGATCGGGTTATGCCGATATCTTCTGATTGTATTTTGTCCTGTTGAGGCATTGAATTTTCTTTCTCCTTGTTGTTACTAAGAAAGGGAAAAGGGACAAGCCGGAAGTAGCCTCTGTGTCAGTGGACACACGCTACCTGAGGTTTTAGCGGTCTCTGGCGGCCCTTCAGTGCTACTGATTCGGGCCTACTGCTAGCCACCTGCGCCAGCCTACTAGGCCTCTGCTTGCTTGGCTTAGCTAGCCGACACTACGCTGCCCGTGGTGTGTTGGAGGGATTTCCGCAGGATATGTCCTCCGCTACCCCTAGTAACCTTGCTATGGCGCCCACGTACCCGATGTCCTTCAGTGCTCAGCACCTTGGAGTCGGGGGTACAAGCTCCAGTTCACACGCGGCCGGAGAGGGCTCAACTGCTTCCTAAAGCGCCTGCCCTTGCACATGCTCTGCCGTTCCAGTCTCCCCCTACTGGTGGGAGACAGCGATTGGTTCACATCTGTGTCCCTGCCGGATGTATACTTCCATATCCCCATACACCGGGATCACCGGAAGTACCTCCACTTTTCCTTCCAAGGCAAAGGGTACGATCACTCGGTCCTCTCCTTCGGCCTAGCCCTGGCCCCACACACTTTTTATGAAGTGCAAGGAGACACGCTGATCCCACTCTGTCACTAAGGGATTCGCATTGCGAACTACCTGGACGACTGGCTAATCTGCAATCCTTCAGAGGAGCAAGCCAGAAGGGATACAAGGTCAGTACTGGCCCACTTAGCTAGCTTGGGCCTGACCCTGAACAGGGGAAAAGAGCCACCTCAGCCCCTCCAGAGAGAGGGTTTTCCTGGGCCCGGTTTTGGTCTCAATGTCCATGCAGGCCCCTCTGACCCAGAGAGGCAGCATGTTTTTGATGGACAGTCTGTCCCACTTTGCTGCAGCTCAGCAGGTGACAGTAAACATTAACCGGAGGTTGCTTGGCTTGATGGCTTCAGCGGCCCAGGTGGTGCCACTTGGGCTGCTGCATACGTGTCCATTACAGCGTTGGGCGGCAGCACAGGGAGTAAGCCCGCACGAGGACAGGCGGCGACTCCTCCCTATTTACCCAGTGTGTTACCTAGGGTGACGACCACCACGGACGCCTCCAAGACTGGCTGGGAGGCGGTCGGAGAGGGTCATTCCCTACAAGGGTTGTGGAGCCACTCATGGGTCGGGAAGCACATCAACCTGCCAGAAACGGAGGCAGTGCATCAGGCATTGACCCATTCCTCCCAGTGGTCCGACACAGACAGGTTCTTGTCCGGACAGACAATTCCACTGTGGTCTCCTACCTCAACCAACAGGGTGGGCTTTGGTCTCCAACTCGACATGCAAAGCATGTCAACTCCTGCTGTGGGCACAGGCCTAGGGTATGTCCCCGAAGGGCAGTGCATGTACTGGGCACAATCAATGTGGAAGCCGATAGGCTGTCCAGGGGTGGCCTGAGAGCGGGGAAATGGTGCCTGCACCCAGACAGTGCAGTTCATTTAGGGAGTTGCTATTGGGCACCCCTTCGCGCCTCCCGACCAGAGCGGATTTGCTGCCGCAGGCCTGCTTTGGCAACCAAATCCACAGTTGTATGACCTGCTTGGCCCCTAGATGGGAGTGGCCACAGGGCCTGGGGCCAGCAGTACTGGAAACATTTCAGGCATCAAAGCCCCATCTACGAGGCTGCTCTATGCTGGGAAGTGGGCAGACGTTAGCTGCTGGTACCACAATAATGGGTTTACCCAATTATGACAGTTCAGTCGTTTTGGCATTCCTCCAGTCCCTCTTCAAAGAGGGGCTAGTGGAGTCCACGCTAAGGTGTTATCTGGCAGCCATATTTGACAGCCATGAGCGTATTGAGGGCCTGATGGTGGGGTCTCACCCTCTCGCCAGCCAGTTTCCCTGAGGAGCCAGGTGGCTTTGCCCAGCCAGGTCTAACTTAGTCCCTTCGTGGGACTTACAACTGGCTTTGAATCCATTCACTGAGCCGCCCTTCGAGCTGGATGGACTCAGTCTAACCTTGAAGACTGCATTCCTGCTCGCTATCGCCTCCGCGAGGCGTGTGAGCGAGCTGCATGCACTGTCAGTAAAACCCTCCTGTATGCGGTTGGGTGACAGTAGCTCATCGGTCTTTCTGCTTCTTAACCTTGTGTTTCAGCCTAAGGCCCTCTCGCGGTCGTACATCTCTGTCTATGGTGTTGGAGCCGTTTCACCATCCTCCCCACGAGACCCCTGAAGAAGCCAGGCTGCACTCACTGTGCCCCGCCCGGGCTCTACGGTCTTATATCTCCTGCACAAGTGCAGTGAGGAAGACCAAAAATCCTTTTATTGTTTTGGAGGGGCTATGAAGGGCTTTGCCCTATTGTACAGCGCGCGGCCCTCTAGATCATAGAGACGGTTCCATGGCGTACAGCAGTTCTGACACATCCCCTCCCACAGGCGTGGTAGCTCACTCCATTCGGGGCGTAGCTACCTCCTGGGCCTTACTACGTGGCACCACAATTGCTGACATTTGCGCAGCAGTGGGCTGGGCCTCATCACTCACTTTCAACAGGTTTTATCACCTGGACGTGGCATCATCGGCATCAGTTGCCTCCTCTGTCCTCAGGGCAGCGGAGCAACCTTGTATGAAATTTTGTGATGATTTAGGGTTTCTATTACCCGGTGGTTATTTTCCACGTTTCCCACTTGAGCTTGCTCTTCTGGTAAGAACAGCAGCCAATAGTGCATTTTGTTTTTTACAGGATTCGCACTAATGCAATGACCCCACTATATACCGCGCCCAACGTTATTTGGTATTCTGTGATACCGTGGTCAGGCAGGGAACCTTGCACCCTCAGGATGGCAAGTGCCCTCAAGTCAGGAAAAGAGGCCGGGCGGCGTACAAGCGCCATATTTATGGCGTGACGTGGTTCCGCCCGTAGTGGTGCTTAATTTGCTATTCAGTTTCCCAGCAGCTCTTCCTCTCACCGAGGATGCCCCATAGTGTGGCGTGTTGACCGATATGAAATAGAACCTCGTTCGTCTGTCATATCCAAGTGTCAAAAGTTTGACACCTTCTAAAATAGGAAAGAAATTCCTATCCAAAATTTCACCTTTTTCAGTAGATTTACA
This sequence comes from Synaphobranchus kaupii, assembly GCA_029718625.1. Lineage (NCBI taxonomy): Eukaryota > Metazoa > Chordata > Actinopteri > Anguilliformes > Synaphobranchidae > Synaphobranchus > Synaphobranchus kaupii. The sequence goes on along the minus strand of CM056379.1, from coordinate 96,326,902 downwards.
AAGGATTACATAGAAAGTTTGAAGAGGGATTATTTTAAAATGCTACAGTAATATTTCACCCAACTCGGGTCAGATATAGAGGAGGACCTCTTCTCTCATAGCCAAGTGTCAAAAGTTTGAGACGTTCTAAAATTGGCAAGAAAATCCTATTCAAACCTTCACCTTTTTCAGTCGTTTTACATTGGATTACATAGAAAGTTTGAAGTGGGACTATTTCAAAATGCTACTGTAATATTTCACCCAACTCAGGTCAGATATAGAGGAGGACCTCTTCTCTCATACCCAAGTGTCAAAAGTTTGAGACGTTCTACAATTCGCAAGAAAATCCTATTCAAACGTTCACCTTTTTCAGTCGTTTTACATTGGATTACATAGAAAGTTTGAAGTGGGATTATTTCAAAATGCTACAGTAATATTTCACCCAACTCGGGTCAGATATAGTGGAGGACCTCTTCTCTCATACCCTAGTGTCAAAAGTTTGAGACGTTCTACAATTGGCAAGAAAATCCTATTCAAACTTTCACCTTTTCAGTCGTTTTACATTGGATTACATAGAAAGTTTGAAGTGGGATTATTTCAAAATGCTACAGTAATATTTCACCCAACTCGGGTCAGATATAGTGGAGGACCTCTTCTCTCATACCCAAGTGTCAAAAGTTTGAGACGTTCTACAGTTGGCAAGAAAATCCTATTCAAAATGTCACCTTTTTCAGTCGATTTACATTGGATTACATAGAAAGTTTGAAGTGGGATTATTTCAAAATGCTACAGTAATATTTCACCCAACTCGGGTCAGATATAGTGGAGGACCTCTTCTCTCATACCCAAGTGTCAAACGTTTGAGACGTTATAAAATTGGCAAGAAAATCCTATTCAAACTTTCACCTTTTTCAGTCGTTTTACATTGGATTACATAGAAAGTTTGAAGTGGGATTATTTCAAAATGCTACAGTAATATTTCACCCAACTCGGGTCAGATATAGTGGAGGACCTCTTCTCTCATACCCTAGTGTCAAAAGTTTGAGACGTTCTAAAATTGGCAAGAAAATCCTATTCAAACTTTCACCTTTTTCAGTCGTTTTACATTGGATTACATAGAAAGTTTGAAGTGAGATTATTTCAAAATGCTACAGTAATATTTCACCCAACTCAGGTCAGATATAGATGAGGACCTCTTCTCTCATACCCAAGTGTCAAAAGTTTGAGACGTTCTAAAATTGGCAAGAAAATCCTATTCAAACTTTCACCTTTTTCAGTCGTTTTACATTGGATTGCATAGAAAGTTTGAAGTGGGATTATTTCAAAATGCTACAGTAATATTTCACCCAACTCGGGTCAGATATAGTGGAGAACCTCTTCTCTCATACCCAAGTGTCAAAAGTTTGAGACGTTCTAAAATTGGCAAGAAAATCCTATTCAAAATTTCACCTTTTTCAGCAATTTACATTGGTGGACATAGGAAGTTTGGAGTGCTATTATTTCAAAACGGTGCAGTATCCAAAATAAATAAATAAATAAATAAATAAATAAATAAATAAATAAATAAATGTATGTATACACACACACAACTAGGCTATCAGAATGTTGAGCCAATTAGATTTAGCGGAGAAAAAAGCGGAAGGATGACCGTGAAAGCATACAATCGCTTTTCGCGACCGATTTAAGGTGGACCGGCAATTCCGAATCGGGAGCTGCGAATCGGGAGCCAACTTCAGCGTCGTTAAGAAAGTACATACCAGGGATTATTCTTCTTTTTATTATTATAATTAAAAGCGTTTGCAGTACGCTACATTATCAGCAGAGTAGCGTAGACTACAGCCCCATTCGGAGGCTATCTATTTATTTATAAGTGACTAACCATGAATCAGATATGTTTGGGGAATTGGCGATTTATAAATCCGATCGTTTAAAGGCTTGCCATTTAAAAGAGGCTATACTCAAGAGGCTATCCTTTGGACGATAAGCTTGATGAGCAGGTATACGGACCATACCCTCAAAGAATAATTCTCCCAATTGGATAACATTGCGACGGAGGCAGGCAGTTTGGCAGGAAAATGGGAAGAAGAAGAAGAAGCGGAAGAGGAAGGAGAAAAAACGGCAAAATAACCGAAGTTTGGGGCTTTATTGTGTGGATGTGTGAAGTTGTATCTGAATGCTGTGTGGTTACATGAGGTCAGAACATACAGTAGAACATACAGAAATGGTCATTGTGGTTACTTCTGTAGGAAACCCTGAAAAGTGCCAAACTCTCGGTGCTGTATAGGTATGGGGCATGCCCCGGCGGATGGCATACCTGCCATCCCAATCCATAATTATTATAATACAACGACAGCCTCATAACAAAAGTGCTTAAGTCATTTTTTGTAGTTTTGAGAAAAAGGCAAAAACTGCTGCAATTTTACATCAATGATTATTTATTAACTCTTTCTTTTACAAACACATATCAATGGCTGCTAAATGAAATACAGATCATGTGACTTTGTATTATGATTACATAATGGCTAATGATGACTTAGGCAAAAATATTGAAAACTGAGTGGGACTTAGGCATTTTGAAAGGGTGTAAAAATTGCCTAAGTCAAAAATAACAATTGCATAAGTCACCGCAAAATTGCCTAAGTCAAAAATAAATCTGCCTAAATCAAATCGTGGATTTAGGCAGAATAGCATAAAGCGGTTCAGGAAGTGCACAGCGACCTGCAGTGACTTGAGCATTTTTACACTGTTGACGAATGATAAATTAAGTGATTTAGGCAGAAAATCTCAATGTCCAAAAAATGACTTAGGCACTGTTGTTATGAGGCGGTCGACAATATACTGTGTATGTATCCTAATCTGAATAGAGTATTTGAAATGTGCCGCCTCTTTCAGCCTTTTCAACGTCTTTCTTGATATTTCAGCTCCTGTGCTGCTGGACCCTAACACTGCACGTGCCACTCTCTCTCTCTCTGATGATCTGACCACTGTGACACACACGGGTACAGTGCAGAAATGTCCTGACAACCCAGAGAGGTTTGAACCCTATATGCTTGTGTTGGGATCTGAGGGGTTCACATCAGGGAAACACAGCTGGGAGGTGAAGGTGGGGAATAAAACTGCGTGGGATGTAGGAGTGGTGAATGAGTCCATCACTAGGAAGGGAAGTTTAACATACCAAACATACAGCCCAAAGGGAGGATTCTGGGTCATGAAGCTGACGAATGGTGATTATTACAGTGCAGCTGGAGTTAGTAAACTCACACTGGAGAGGAAACCCCAGAGCATCAGAGTGCAGCTGGACTATGACAGGGGGAAGGTGTCCTTCTTCGACCCCAGTGACATGTCCCACATTTACACTTTTACAGACACATTTACTGAGAGACTGTTCCCACTCTTCTCTCCCAGTTTGAAAAAAGATGGGAACGATGCACCGCTGCAAATATGCCCAGTGAAAATGTCTGTAACAGTGATGTCATCCCAGTGAAAGTGTCTAACAGTGATGTCATCCCAGCAAAAGGGTCTGCAAAAAATTAACAAAGGAGAGATGTTGTACTGAAGGAGTATTATAGAGAAAATCAATTAATTATACTTCTTTTCTTTTCTGCATTATTTTGTTGAGCGTTGCATTGTGCATGCATTTTTTAATGCACATAGTTTTAGGCTACAGACAGTATCCTTTGGGTTTTGTTTTGATCCGATTCATCAGACACAACTTTATTTCAGCCAATCAAATAATTTACTTCTTTGTTTGAATGGGTGCTTTTACCGCAAATATGTAACTGTTTTTTGGGTAAAAGGGTAAAGGGGAAGAGGGAACCCAGGCCTTCCAATCACGGTGAGGTAGAACAGCCGTAGTTTGGAGGCCCTACCGGTTTTCTTTGGGGGCAGTGGATTTATGAGGAGGAGCTGGGAAGGTACGGGGGACACGGCCAAGGGGCAAGTCCCAGAGGGGCCAAACCCAAGATTCTCCTCAGAGGGCGGGGCCAGCTGAAGAACAGTCTCACAGCCTCAGCACTGACTGCCTGCTACTCCACTGTGATGTCACAGATCATCCTAGGTTTGGTCTCACCGTCTCCACTGTGATGTCACAGATCATCCTACGGTTTGGTCTCCCTGTCAGCACCACCATGTTTATGTTTTCTCTTTTTTTCCTCACAAATAATGTGACTTTGGAATTATATCCATCATCTCTGCTGGAAAAGTTATTTATAATCTTGCAAACTGAACTATTTCCTGTGGCAACCAACTCACCTGGGCCCAGTATTTCAAAACATTTAATCTGGATCAGAATGATCTGGATAGGATTAAATGTCAAAATTGGGTATTTCAAAACAGGATAATGTGATCCTGATCCTACAAAATTGGGATATGGATTTGGTAATCCAATCCTACCCAGAATCCAGATCAAATGTTGTTTTGGGTATTTCAAAAAGGTGGAGATCAGGATAGTTTTGATGCTAAAAATCAGGATTATCCTGATCCCACTGGAAGGGTGGATCAAGCATGGATTTGAGATGGATGTAGAGACATGTAGGACACATGGCACATGTCTAATCATGTTTTTATTCAATGATTGCATATAAAGCAACACAGACCATGCCAAAACAATATCTTCTCTAAATTAAATAATCAACCAATAAAATATTCTCAATTAGAAAATAGGTAGGCCTAGGCTAGGTCCAAGAATGTCACACAAAGTCCAAGAATTTCACGCATCTTCATCCAAAACTGCAATGCCATCATTTCTCAGCCTCTCTTCCAAGAGGCGAATCCGAAGTTTTGTTTCCCTCTGTTGGAGCAAGGTCAGTTTAATCTGCTCCTCAGCTAGAGAGATTTGTTTCTCTGCTCTCTCAGTTTCCTTTCTCACCAAATCCCCATAGCCATCTTGAGTCTTGGGGGTCTTCTCCAGACGTTGCCTCTTACGGGGTGGATCTTCCCTTGAAGAGTGAGGGTCACGGGGTGGATCTTCCCTTGAAGAGTGAGGGTCACGGGGTGGATCGTCCCTTGAAGAGTGAGGGTCCTCTTGCTGTTGTGGGTCACTGACCACATGGTCTTCAGGCACTGCCTCCAAATGTAGGGTAAAAGATTCAGACTCTCCCAACTCATCAGCCATCTCTGAGTCTGCAGTATTAGTCTCAGTCCCAGGCAGTCCAGACTCACCACCTTGAGAGACTGACTGAATTCCATGCAGAACCTGGGACCTTTCTCCACCAATGATGTCGAGAATGATATCAGTAAACTCCCCCCGGCGATATGGCTTGTTGCCCGTTTTAGGTTTCTGAGTTGACTCACTGTTGTCTGATTTGGCCCTCTGCTTGAGATTTTTCCAGTGCAGTTTCACCTGCTCCAGGGTTCTGATTTGACCACTACCTGTGGCATTCACCCTATTTGTGATGTCAGTCCAGATCTTGTGTTTCATTTTTGCTGTTACCGAGGATCCTAATTTAGTCCTCAGAATTCCATAATGTGCCCTTACACCCTCCAGCAAGGCATGTGTTTCAGCCTGAGCTAAATTTCTCCCCTTTGAGCTACTTGCTGCCATGTCCATTTTCTCTTTCTGACTATCTCTCCAGCAAAGCACACCTAAATACACAGTACTTAAATGAGTACAGGTGTCAAGGTTGATTGTGGAGTCTTTAAAACTGTGGCTCTAACGAGGGACCATTCCAATTCTCAACACCATCATGACATCCATTACTCATCGTCTACAGCAAAAGAGGAAATACAGCCAAAGGGTGCACATTGCACGGCCAAAACTACTACAAGAATATACAGATGTTGAATTATACGCAAGATTGCGATTTGGTGCAGCTCACATAGAATTCATTGCCAGTCTACGTCCACAACTGGAACACACCACTGAAAGGAGCCATGCATTGACTGTGGAGGAACAGTTACTCATTGCTTTGCGTTTCTATGCATCTGGATCATTCTACCAAGTCATTGGAGATGGTGTGTGTGTCCAGAAATCCGCTGTCGGCTTTGTGATACACAGAGTGTCATCTGCGTTAACCAGCCTTCTCAACCAGTTTGTTAAGTTCCCAACAGATCCAGAAGAAATCAAGCAGGTCAAGCGCAAGTTCTATGACATTGCAAGGATTTCTGAGTGTTTCCTTAATTATAGACTAGTCGTGTAGTCGGTTACAAAAACATTGTTTAAACGTCAGTGAAATTAGTCGTTGCGCACATCCCTAGTGTGCTGACAATTTCTCTTTGACTTTTTTCATCCAGTGAGACATTTAATTGTAATTAATAATACATGGCATGACACAAGTACTTCACAACAATGATAGTAGGCTACTGTGATTACATTTCCCAACATTTTCACATGTCATTATCAATGCAATGTTGTATTACTTTGACCTATCCAAAGACTGCAAATCTGGATCCTGTAATCCTGATCTTGTTGTATCCGGATCAGAATGATCCTATCTGAAAATTCTTTGAAATACCAGGACAGAACCTACAGGATCAATTTGATATTGGATAGCAAAAAAAGGGATCACAAAATCCGGATCATTCTGATCCGGATTGAAAGTTTTGAAATAGGTCAAAACTTTTATTCCCTATCCGATTGGATATTTGGATCAGATTTGGATTTTGGGTATCAGGATTGGGATCACTTTGATACCCGATCGGATCGGGAAATAAAATCCAAGCTTTAATCTGGATCAAATCATCAAAACGGATAATTCAAAAAACAAAACATAGGATTGGGATCAGTTTGATCCAAACAAATCTGGATTACCTTGGATTTAGAGTGGATTACCAGGGCAAAATGTACAATAGAATTACTTTCATTTTTTTTTTCAATATTATAGTTGATAAATTGTCATTATTTTTTGGCCTCTTGCCTACCTTTCAGAACAGTGTATTCAACCAAATAATGAGTTTGTGATCATAAAATGATCTCAACAAAAATTATGTCAATCAGAAATGTAATTTTGATTAATCAAAAAATATCTTCAACAAAATATGCATTTTTACATGCCTAAATCCATCATCTGTGATCAAGCTTCAAAAGTAATTGAATAGTATCTTGCATTGCAGGACCACTCAGTCTCTCATTTAGAGGAGAATCCACAGGTGGGCCTGGATCATCAGCAGGAGCAAGGGGCTCTGGAGGATCATCGCTCACAGAGGGGAACACTGTGGCTGGTAGTGATATTGTGTAGCACAATACACGCCAGTATTATGCTGCATGCTCGCTGTGGTTCCACTCGCAGATAGTTTAGGCACGCAAAGCGCCTCTTCTGTACCCTGTTTAGCCAGTCAATGGCACACCTTGTTCTTCCATGGGTATTGTAGCGAATCGGTGAGGCCGTGGAACTGAAACCAGACTTTGGATTCAGCTCCTCAAAGCACGCCTTGATGATGCTGCTGCTTTGCAGCTGCCTTTTAATGAAGAGGATCCGTGAACTTTTTGTTGTTGTTACCCTATTAGATTCCTTATTTTTGATTACAATTCCATTTTGATTTTAAGCAAGTGTTATGTACTTGGAAAATATAATTAATCATTCTATCCTTAATAAATGGCTCTAAATTGCTATACTGTCTGTCTTCCTTATGTTGTTCTTCATATCCAATAGGTGGTGATAGATAGGTAGGATTAAAGCACTGATATTCAGGATCTGGTCATCTTGAAAAGTCTGAATCTGGATCAGGGCGATCATGTCCTGAATTGCTTTGAAATACCGGGAAATAATTTGGCTGAGTTGTCTGATCCTGGATCACAAAATATGGGATTTCTAAATCTGATCCAATCGGATAGGGATTAAAAGTTTTGAACAACTGGGCCTTGGGGCTTGTCTGGTGGTCTTACCTGCTCCCAGGATCAGCGGAATTGTTTCCCCTACATTCATGGAATTTTCATACATGAGGGGAGAGGCACGAGGGTATAATCTGAGTAATCTACTTCAATCAATCAATCATTACTTGATTTTACAACATGGTAAAAAAGTGAAGCACCTGAACAGGGAATGCGCAATGTTTGTTTTATAATCCAAGGGGTTAACACGAAGGGTGTTTAAATGCTGCTGACAGCAAGTGTATCAAATGTTCATGCTCTGCCTTTTGTTTAAACCAAGTGTCATCCAAACAGCCCTATTGAGCTGGCATGAGATTTTAATAGAACCTTGGGTCCTGTAGTTTTATCTGGAAGTTCTGTGTAGGTCACAGAAACAAATTAAATGTTTAGTTATGATTTAATAATGAAACAATATTACAGAGGATACTTGTGGTAAGCCTTTTCAATATTTTTCAACTGTAAGCATTAATCATGGCAGATTTTTTGCACTTTGTTAAACTTTCCCAATGAAATAAACATGAATGGCCAGCCAAAATTAAAATTTTCTTTGAACTACAATTGCAGAACTGTATAATAATTCTAACACCGTTCTCTTTGTAATTTAAAAATGTTCAAAAAGAAATCCAGGAAACTTTTGAGAACATTTACCCAGACTTTCCAGGAATGTTCTGGGGGGGAAAAATGTTAGCCGGCGGTTGAAGATTTGAACTGCACCCTGGATAATGTACCAGACATTAATCACGAGGAGGCTCACCTGCAGCCTGGGGAGCCTTTAACATTCATCACTATCTGTTTCATCCCAGCACGAGTCTGCAGCGTGCACCAGTCGGATCGAATCAAGATGCACCATCTTTTTCTCCATTACAGTTTTTCTGACCACTGTGGCGCTGTTTCTGCTTTCCCTGCTCACACCACACGGTCACCTCCAGCTCCGGCTCACACGTCTGTTTCAGAACTGCCGTTTGACCTCTCACCTACCCTCATGTGACCTCTCATTTACTGCAAATCTCCGGGAGAGCTGCCGGAGAGGTGTACGTATTGTAGCGTTCGGACAAAGGTGAGGCGTTCTCGCTGAGATATTCTGCCAGCGGCAAAGCGCAAAGCAGGGGGAGACGGAGAGAGATACTTTGCAGATGGAGTGGAGCGGTACCCAGTGGGCACTAGTCTGTGCTAAAAGTTCATACAGGTTCCACAGGCTCTGTCTGTCAAACTGACAATTACAGCTCTGGGCCAAAGGACACAAGGAGGGACTTTCTGTCCATTTGAGACTTTTAGAGAAGACCCAAATCCCGTGTAGACTGGCACAAATTGTTGGGTCATTATTAAGATGAATGGCTACATCAAAGGTTCAGCCTAATAACCCCTGAATTCATTAAAACATTTTCTATGACCTATTACTTATTAAAATATGGCTGAATATATTTTCAAATATGGGAACTCTAAATTGGATTGTTTTAATATACAGGCCAAAATGCTTGAATGCACACTAACAAGAGCTTTTAGCTAAGTCAGTGCAATTGGGGATGAGGTGGTAAATATGCGTTAACATCTCACAACCACCGAAACCCCACTCAGTTCTCACCGGTAGGTCCTGACCCCTATTCTAGCTCACTCTGTATCACAACCCTGGCACGAGTCATAAGGCTTATTAATAACAAAAAACTATGTTCAAAGTGAGAAGTTTGGTTTGGTCAAAAGCCACGAAAGACAGAAAATTCAAATGAGCACCACCAAGCCAAACTTCAGGGATTTCCAGTACTTTTTTTTTATATCTGACTGCTTTAAAGTTCTGTAGCTATGTTGGTCTACTGTATTTCAAACAACATGTAGGCTACTCATCACTGGGCAAACGGGTTCAAACCTTCTCTCAAAGAGCCTAATAGTAATTCGTACTCTTAGAGTATGTGCTGCCACCTATGATAGTGACCTGTACGAAAAGACTTTGTATTTCCGTACTGCAGTTTTGTGTAGGCTATCTCTCTTATGCCTCATACCAATATTGATAGCTAACATTTAATACTATTGGTAGATAGCTTTTGAAAGTTGGATCTAGATTTTTCAGTCTGTTTACATTTCAAATACTTTTTAGAAGTATTGTAAAGCTATATGGGTAGACATGTAATTGTATGTGTGATTGCATTTGGTTATTCACTGTACATTTTCACCTTTTGTTTTTATTTCTACCCTTTGATAGTATGATTTCATGTTTCATGTCCAAATCAGAGCCCTATCTACTGTGCCCTGTCTCCTGCATACAGTGCACTGGCAAAAGTGTGCTGTTTAATGCGCACTGTGTAGCACGCGACGTGCAGTACGCAAAAAATATCCACCATACTATTTTCCTATGTGCTTGAGTCGTCTACAGAGCCCAAACAACAAAATTGTCTCACTGTCCAAATACTTACGTACTACCCTGTATCTCCAATTGTTCAGCATGTATGAAATTATAGAAAAAAGGCTACAGTCCATAGACATTCCATGAAAAGTAAAGTGATTTACGTTTACCTCACTGAAAGTGCCAAAGGCAGAAGTGTGTTCATTTATCTTCTGATACACCATCACTTATTAATATATCAACAAATTATTATACTGATACACTTACAGCTAATTACTATTAATCGAGTTGGCAAAATATACTGATTGATTTATTTTATTGTATTTTGAGTACTAGAGTATAAGACTGTAATTCTTAAAGTAAATAAATTGCTTGTATAAGTCAATACATTATAGTAAAACTTGTTTGTATTTGCACTGTATTCAACACATTCAATTCTACAGTATTTATTACTTACTGCCCCCAATACACACCATATTTGACATCCATTTAAATGTTCCCATAATAACTGCTAAAGGTATGAGAGGATTAAGCTAATAGTTCTGATATTTTAATTAATACTGAAGTATGCTTTCAACATTTCATAGTACACATGACAATAATATATTCAATATATAAATATAATTGATGAGACAATTGCACGTAAGTGAGACAGCACAAACAGTCAAGAGTTTCCAACTGAGGAATAAAGGAAGGAAACGTCCTGCAAATGCTCCTGTACAGAGTAATGCAGTAACAATTCAGAACTGTAAAATAAATCCTGAAGAATCAGCAGAAGTACTGTAATATTCTAGCTTCCAGATAATTTCCCCATGATGCAATGCACTGTAGCTACTGTGAAAATATACAGTGCTTTAATGTGACAAAACAAATTTGTGTACTACATCACCTACTGCTATTTTAACAATGTAATATTGAGTTCTGGTGATTAACTAACACTTTCTAATACACTAAGGGCCTGATTTACTAAAACGTTTAGCATGTGCAATGACTTTTAGCACAAACCAATAACATCACCAATGAGCGTTCATGGTATTTGTTTTGCACCAATTTTTGGTTGTGTTATTAGTTTTGTGTGTGCTAAAAGTTTTTGCACATGCTAAAGGTCTTAGTAAATCAGGCCCGAACAACATACCTTTAGCGAACAGTGGAGATCCACTAAAATGTCCAATTTTATTTCTCAAATCCGTAAGTCTCTCCTAAATGTCCTTGTATGTTTTCATGTGTTCACTATTTCATCTCATTCAAGGAGGAAAGAGACTGAATCCTATCAAAGAAAATGTGGAGAGATTCACGGCAGTTAAACAAGTGTGACAATACATCAGGGTGAGTTGATCAATTAGGAAAATATTTCAGCTTAATAACTGTGTAGGCCTTCACTATGGTGGGCCTAAGTGGACTACGCCACCCTCTGTTTACTGAGGGGAGGGACCTCTGCAGCTCAGTGCAAACCAATTCATACAAATACTCTCCTTTAATAAATCAGGCAACCAACAGGGATGTGAATCAATTGCTGGTACAAGCAGTTTTATTACAATCAAAACATACCAAGTTGAGACAGAGAAGGAGGGAGAGAAGGAAGAGAAAATCCAAAGCAGGCTACAGTTCTCAGACACTACAAGGCAGGAGAAAAGAGAGGGTGGACTGTGAAACACACACGACACCACTGTCATGCACTAAGTAAAGCAACACTGCAAGAGAAGTGAAACGCACTTCAATAAAGCACATTACATACCAACCACCTCAGCAGTGCCCACCTTCAGTGCACCAAGGCTGTAGCCCGCCGTGGTAAAAGAGCTTAGTTGGGTAGCAGCTAAAAGAATCAAAGAATGTCAGGCTAAAAAAACAACAATAATAATAATAATACCCTCGTATTGCAGTTATAGCCTATTTCAGGTGATATACGGACACAAATCAAAACCAAACAAAGATACAAACAAAATTCCAAAGTAAACGGTAATTGGCGCTTGATCCTGTGAACAGAAATAACACGATAAGCGCTATATCTTTAAATACAAGAAGTTTATACACCATTTAAAACAAAACCCCCGAATGAATGATTTACCTTTTTAATTAAAATATGCTCCCAATGGGGGCAGCGTCAGCACGACAAATTAGTTGGGAACTTCAGTGTGAGACTCATGCATTTGACTTACAAATACTGGGGGGAAAAAAGACAACGGCGACCTAAAAATATAAAAGCAAACAGAGAATTCCTCAGAGATTTACGTTAAATGACACGCTAACAAATCTAGTGGCTAACAAACCATTCAAAATACCTTGTTATAGAAGTTGCCGTCTGCACAATGTAGCCACTTAACTAGCTACTCCAAGGCAATGCAATCAACACCATTGGATCTCTATGGATGAAAAACAGCGTCTTACTTATGATACATTTACATGAGATTATTACTACACCAGTAAAATATAAGTTAAATACCTTAAAATCCGTGTTTTTCCCACAAGACTCATTCAATGACCACGGGCTTTCTAAAAACCCAGTCTACCCTTGACCTCTATTTATAGGAACTAGGATGATGGTAATTGTAATCCTACTGACGATGCCTTTCCTTAAACCCGCTACAACTGAAACATAGACACATTATTGATATTTAATATTGTGTGTTTGAATTGCAGTGTCAGGCCCAGCACACAAAGACTCGGGTGAAGGCAAAGTTTGTGAAGCTGCTGCAAGATTAAGCAGGTTTGTTCTGGTTTTGAACCACATAGGGTGTGTTCTGCTTCAGCAAAAGAGAAAGTGAAACTACCAGAGTGAGAGACTGTGTGAGTGAGAGTCTGTAAGATGGCAGCTAAAGCTTTGATTCCTGAGGATGACCTTTGTTGTTCTGTTTGTTGTGATATTTTTAAAGACCCTGTTCTCCTTAAATGCAGCCACAGCTTCTGTAGAGTGTGTCTGCAGCAGTACTGGGAAGAGAAGAGCTCTCGAGAGTGTCCCATCTGCAGGAGCAAGGCCTCTATGGAGGATCCTCCTCTAAACCTGGCTTTAAGAAGCATTGTGGAGTCGTACTTAAAACAGAAGACTGAGAGTGAAATTGCAGACAAGAGTGACGCTCGCTGTAGTCTTCATGGGGAGAAGCTTCTATTGTTCTGCGAACATGACAAAGAGCCTCTCTGTGTCATCTGTCAGACGTCAAAAAAACACAGAAACCACCCGGTCTCTCCAGTAGAAGAGGCTGCACTGGACCTGAAGGTATTCTATTTTAAATGTCAACAATTTCATACTCTTGAGACACAATTAAATATGAGTAATATGTCACTGTGTAAAACATTCAGTTCTGACACACCGCTGTTGTATGGGGTCTTGTAAATTCATTCAGTGGAAGAGACAACACTGTATCTGCAAGTCTTGTTTTCAACCCTCAAAGCATGTTCAAGTATTTTAGATTTTCAGTAAAAATTTAATATGAGGGAAATGTAGGCATGGTTAAGTGTTGATTGACAGTTGTACTTGGGGGACTTTTATAGAGATTATGGCTCCAAACAGGAAGCACTGAAGTACACAGTGCGACTGTAAGAATATGTAGCAATGATGAATGAATTAGGTGTACTGTCAGCACAAATTGAGATATCACACAAGACCTTTGCTCTGACATAATAAAAGTCAAGACCTCTTGGGGAGGGAATTGAGCAACAACCAGGAAGTACAGAAATCCACAATGAGTGTCTAACAGGTGGAGACAAGGGCTGCGTCCCAATCCAGTTTTTGCTCCACCCTCGTAAACTTCACTTGCAAACTTCACTTGGGAGGATGTGACACACATACCAAAAAAACAGGAGTATACACTTGCGTTTAGCGAGTGGGAGGGAGCGAGGGCGGAGCGGGTTATTTGAATTGAGACGCACTTCACCCCATCTATACTCGGAAGTTATGCTCCTGTACAGTGGCGTATCGTGGGATCTCGGATCATGCCCCGGAAACACAAAGATGGCAAGGAGGAGAGGAGGTAGTAGTGGATGAAAGGAGCATGTATTTTGTGAATATTGGGATGCACCCAAGGGCTGTGTCCGAATCAGCACCCTTCCATACTATTAGGTTGGTTTGTTGAGGAGACAGGACGAGAAAGTCGTTAAGTAGGCAAAAGTTTCTCTAAATATAGTCAACTTAAAACCCCCATATGATTCACTTACTCCCGGGGTTTCGCTGAGTATATTCGGGAGCACACTTCATGAAGTATACGAACATGTTGGTCGCATAAATATGACGTGAAGCTTTTTTTAAAAATGAGCCGCAGCTTCGCTGACGTTTACCTTCAATTACAACAAAAACAACATGTGTCATTGCCGCGTAAGGGTGGGCCGTCTTACCACACTTCCACAGTACGGTTGGAAAATAGTATGGCGGCAATCTTTTGCGTGCTGCACGTTGTGTGCTAAACAGTGAACGTTACAAAGCACACTTCTGCCAGTGCACTGTACACAGGAGACGGCGCAGTAGATAGGGCTCTGATTCAGACACAGCCCAGAACTACAGTATGCTCTGCACATCCTTGCATATGACTCAACATTTCTTTCATTCTTCCATAACTTATATGAAGCACAACCCAGTAAGATTGTTGTTTTGTAATCCTATACATTGAAGAATTAGACTGGTTTAATTGGACTGAATACACATAACACAAAATTGTTAGGATCCTGTAATCTGTGTCTTATTTCTTTATTTGTTATTATTTTTCCTGTTTTCTTTCCCTCGCGATTGTCAGTCCGCGTTCCATGTTTCTGAGATTCCACCCCCTGTCTTTGTCATTGCACTATTCGGGTGATTTTGGGAACATTCAGGTTTCTTCTGTATTTCGTATATCTCGTTTTCTTCCTTCTGACTTTATTTATATTTGTATATACTAATGTACTAATCATACTAACTGTTAGATTAGATTTAATACTAACCTGCTAACAAACTAACGTGTATATAATACTAATCTACTAACATTAGGGTTCTAGAGTTCACTACTAACATTACTAATTCATCTTGAGTTTCTACCTGCAGCTGTCATTTCCCTTCTCGTTATCCTATCCCTGCATCGATCTGTGATTTCGCATTCTCTGCATATGTGTCCACTTTCGTGTTTTTCTAATCTGAGCTGTGCACTTGTTTACCTGCTAACTCCAGGCCGTTTGTTATCATTGTGTCTATGTGCATTCCAGTCCGTGTCTTACGTTTCCCCTGTCATTGTTTTATTGGTCCCTGTTAACCCTCACTGTTCTCACCTGTGAGCAATCTCCCCTCCCTGCTTCTACACACCTGATTCCCATTATGTCTGTCTCCCTCTGTGTATATATACCTTGTCATTTCAGTGTTCTTCGCGAGTTCCTTAGTATATTCTGCTTCTGTGTTTCGATCTGTTTTTTCCGAGTTTCTACCCGAGTTGTTAGTTTATTCTGTTTTCTAGTTTTCGTTTCCCTAGTTCTTTGCCTGTTGTTGTTTTGTTTCCAGTCTGTTTTGTTTTCTTTGTGTTCCTCTGACTCCCTGGTTTGGACCCCTGCCTGTGTTCTCGCGACCCTGTTTTTGGATTTCCCTTTTGTACCTTTGCTGTGCCTTCTCGGTTTTGACCCCTGCCTGTTCTACTTCGGATTGCTGCCTAGCCCTGATTAAACTTCGGTTTTTTCACACTCCTGCCTGCGTTTGGGTCCTTCCCCCCCGACACGCATCAAAAATGATATGATGCACTATAAGTATGTTTCACTGATCTTTACTTAAGTTTTAGAAGGGCTATTTTCCCTACTAGGCCTACATTTCCTATGTACTTAAAAAATGATGCTGACCTTCACTTGCATTGCAGCAGGTTACTGTGCCATTTCTGTCTTTCTGTAAGTGATAATTGTACTTACCACTCCAGGAGGAGCTTAAGCCTGCACTTAATCTTATTAAAGAAAAACTGAAGAGGTTTTCTGAGGCTGAACAACAATGTAAAAAAACAGCAGAACACATCCGGGTGAGTAAAGTAATTAGGAATACAAAAAAATAAAAAGGTACACAAAAATCCAAAAACATTATTTTAACATTAATTAAAGGTTAATGCTGTGTTTGACAGGCATAACATACATACACAAATAACAAGATAAATGTGTTATATATGCTGTTATACATAAATAACAAAACCTAGTTACACTATTCAGGTTTAAAAGTGTGTGTTTAAATTGCAGAGTCAAAACCAGCACACAGAGAGGCAGATAAAGGCAGAGTTTGAGAAGCTCCACCAGTTCCTGCGTGAGGAAGAGGAAGCCAGACTAGCTGCACTGAGAGAAGAAAAGCAGAGGAGTCAGATCGTGGAGCAGAAGATCAAAGACATCACAAGACACAGCTCCAGCCTTACAGACAAAATCACAGCTATAGAGAAGGTCATGGAAACTGAAGACACCTCCTTTCTAAAGGTAGACGCTTGATTTAATGAGTGTTCTGGATTTATACTGAATAATTCCAGCCGTATTGAGATGCACAGTTTGTTACTGTGATACAGAGTATCAATTGCAATTTTCAATTATGGGTCAGTGGGGGAGGCCCTACCTGCAGAATGGGGAAGATGAGAATGAACCGCTAACAAGCAACATAGCACATTATTATACTGTACATATTGAACATTTATTTGAAAATATATATTATAAAATGATTAATATTCAATCAATCTATCTTTTCAATGTCATAAAGTATAAAATACCTTATAACATTTTCATCTGTGCTTTCATTTAATTGTTTTTTATTTTTTAAATTTCTATTCCAATTAGCATGCATATACTCTGCTTAAGTATAGACTATATATATATATATATATATATATATATATATATATACACATCTGTTATCTGCTAGCCAATAACTGATTGTTTACTAGCATTGTGAAACAGCAGTAAGTCAGCTCCTAACATTTATTAAATCAACAAACTGAGAAATTTCCCAATGTGCTGGCTTGTGGTTCTCAACAGTATTTGGCTGCGTTACTTATAGCAGTAGCCTACTAACAGTGTAGCAGTAGCCTCCTAGGCAGTCAGCCACTCAGAAGTGAACATGAATCAATTTAATTTCATAACAGTTTGGTTGGGTTTGTTGGGGTTAGTGTTGGTGAAGTCAGTAATACTGTTGATGTGCTAACATGCAGATAGTTCATGGATGCCAAAGAGGTTCATGAGTATTTGTTTTAATATAATGAATTTTGTTTTAATTATTTAATGGATTAGTATGCCTTACCCTCTTGTCTGAGTGTGCCCCAACATAATTTCAATGCAAAGAACATCCCCAACTGCAGAGTATGACATGTACTGTATAATTTACAGAATCATCATCTTCACTATAGATCTGTCTTTGACCAGTAATTCCTCTATAATAGTAGTGACACTGTACACTACCTACAGGTAACCCCCTCTTTTGAAGTCACTGAGATGTATTCTAGCCATGCTAGCCAAAATAATTCTACTGTATCTAAAAAACCCTCTCTACCTTCCCTTCCACATGTTAATTCTTGTGATAAAGGATTACCTATTGCAGGTGTTGCTTTGGCCCAACCATTACATTCTCTTTAATTGCTACTTGGAAAGTTGGTGATTTACGAGTCTAGGCCTTTTCTTTCTGCACTAACAGTAAGTCGCTCTGGATAAGATTGTCAACTAAATGCCTAAAATAAACAAATTAAAAAGTAATGCTGAACTGGGCCTGCCCAGCATTTTTATACAGAACCGTGAGCATGCTGGGATGTTAATTACTTAACCCTTAGATGCATAGGCTCCTCAATACCCCTTTATTGCACACGCAGGTCAAAAATTACCCAGACGATTTAAACTATATTTTTTCATAGAATATGTATATATTACAGTTTTTTACAATTGCTTTGACTCATTTTGCACAACAGAGTTTCAATGTGCAAAACTCTTAACACAGAATGCTATACTGCTCATTTTGGGTTCAAAATGTAATATAGCATGCAAAATAAAAATACCAGTGTCAAATCCGAGAATATTATATGCAAAAGTTTATCACAGCACCAGAACATTAGATATTTCAAACAATGAAGTTAAGTCATTGCTGCATTTTCAATATACAACAGTCATCATGAAATAATGCTGCCAAACACAAAATCCTTATGATAAAAAAAGAGTTTGAAAGTGTTCTTTGGTCATAACGCAAAATGCTATACTCGTAATCTTGGGCTCAAAATCATATATAGCATGCACAATAGAAACAACTGAACAAAATTAGATTGTATTTCATGCTAAAGTTTATCATAGTGTCAGAACAGTGGATATGTTCATCGTTGAAGTTTAATTATTGGTGCATTTTCAAATACAATGGCCATTATCAAATAATGCGGTCAAACACAGAATACTTGTTACCAAAAAAGACTATGCAATGGTCATTTCCTCATTAGTACTTGAAATTATGTACAGCAATCATCCCCTGTGATAGACTGCAGTTTTGCGCTTGTGTTTTTATGAAAGTAAAAACAAAATATTAGATTAGATTATATGAAGTTTAATCATTAAAGAAAAATCATACAGTAATGCAGTACTGTAAACTCAACTGTATTGTACAGTAAAAACAAAAACAACAGTAAAAGCAAAAACAGTTATAGTAACAACAAAACTTTACTGTAAAGTAAAAAAAAAACTTCTGCTTCTCGGTGCTTAAGCAGCATTTTGCCTCTCCGCTGCATTTGGCCACAGAATTTTGTCGACGTCGCATCTGATGTCTTCGTTGGCAAGACAGCGCTGGTAAAATATTTTAGAGTGCCTTATCCACCCCTGACACTGCTGGGTTGTAATGTCATCGCATGCCTCATCCATGGCCTGAAGGAGCGTTTCCTGCTCATATGGACACCTATTGTATACCTTCCACCTCCAGGCCGAGAAAAACTCCTCGATGGGGTTCAGAAAGGGGGAGTAAGGTGGAAGGAATTGGAATCGGAACTCTGGATGGGCTGTAAACCAGTCTTGCACAGCCAACGCACAATGGAAGTTTACATTGTCCCAGACAATGATCAACACCATCTGAGCATTTGGCTGTACGAGACGGTTGTACAGCCCATCCAGAAAATGTATGAGGCGCACGGAGTTGTATGCCCCCAGCAGAGGGTCAGGCTGACCAATCAGGGATGGATGTGTGTGGGCCTGCCCAATGGTCTCAGGGCCAGGTCTAGGCAAACTAGCCATGTACAGTACCTATTACCTATGTACTGTATATTTACTGTACATGGTCCACGACCATGACCACGATCATGACCACAACCACGACCCTGTCCATGATCCTGTCCTTCGTTACCAACCTCAACCTCACTGACCTGCTCCATGTTGTCAGAAACTGCCATTCAGGTTTCTAAGCAGCCTTTTATGTAGTGGTGAAGAGATTATCAATTGTTTTGCAATGCTACTCACCTGGGCAAGGTTGTTGGAAGTACTGAGACATGACTACAAAGACCTGTTGAATTGATTTAGTGATCTGCATTTGTAATAATAAGCATTTGAACATTGTTGTAATATTAGGTGGCTGTATTCTGAGAATGGAGCGTATGATTTAAAGTTTTGCACTTTGTATGTCATCATAGGATGTAGTGTCTTAAGGTAAGAATTCTGCAAGTCAGTTTAGCACTTTGCGTTAACAGTTTTACACTTTGTATGCCAGCATAGGATGTAGTGTCTTAGAGTATGAATTTTGAAAGTCAGTTTTGTACATTGAAATTCTGCTGTGCAAAATCAGTCAAAGCAATCGTAAAAAACTGTAATACAAAATAGCTTTTCGCTTAATTATGAATAATTTGGCATTAGTTTAACACTACAAAGTACAACCCAAATCCCTTGAGGTTTTCAGTATATAGAAGCTCATTTATATTTTGGATTTATACTTGAAACTGAGTGACATTACAGTAATATTTCAACATTTGAAGCCTAAGCCTGAGCATTAAATTAAAGTGTTAAATGTTTTATTTTAACTTTTGGAACATCAATATCAAATTATATCACATTATTCAATATTACACCCAAAACAATCAATATTTAACACAAAAAGATTCAAAAAACAGCATTCAAACAATATTACTATCTGGTAATCAGACATTATTTAATGATTATTAAACTACAAGGCAAAGGTAGTTTTTATGCTAGGGAATGTGAGTGTGTGAGTGTGTGAGTGAGTGTGTGAGTGAGTGAGTGTGTGAGTGTGTGAGTGTGAGTGTGTGAGTGTGTGAGTGTGTGAGTGAGTGAGTGAGTGAGTGAGTGAGTGAGTGAGTGAGTGAGTGAGTGAGTGAGTGAGTGAGTGAGTGAGTGAGTGAGTGAGTGAGGTGTGAGAGTGGTGTGAGAGTGGTGTGAGAGTGGTGTGAGAGTGGTGTGAGAGTGGTGTGAGAGTGGTGTGAGAGGGGTGTGAGAGGGGTGTGAGAGGAGTGTGAGAGGAGTGTGAGAGGAGTGTGAGAGGAGTGTGAGAGGAGTGTGAGAGGAGTGTGAGAGGAGTGTGAGAGGAGTGTGAGAGGAGTGTGAGAGGAGTGTGAGAGGTGTGTGAGAGGAGTGTGAGAGGAGTGTGAGAGGAGTGTGAGAGGAGTGTGAGAGGAGTGTGAGAGGTGTGTGAGAGGTGTGTGAGAGGTGTGTGAGAGGTGTGAGTGAGTATCCAAATTGTAAGAAAGTTAAAACAAAAATTACTCTTTTTACCAATAAAAGACATGTTTGTTGGAGAAGTCATTGTAGGAGAAGTCCTGGAGCAACAGTTTACTCAAATGTTTCCTTTATTTTGGCAGTTACCTGTACATGACAGTACCTTCATTCATGTGTGCTTACTGTTAAAATCTTCATGACTTCCATTAGCACGGCTCCTGTTTCACACTTATTGTACCCTCTCTCTCATAATGATATCTATTGATTACCTTTATGCATCCATACATCTTATCACAATTATGCTGTTATTATGGGTTTTTCAGAGCTACAAGAACATCAAGGAAAGGTACGTAGACACTCACCTCATTTCATCTTGTCTATTTAAGTCACTTCAAACTCCAAAGCTTGACTGACTCCTGCTTGTCATTACAGAGCCCAGTGCACAATGCAGGATCCAGAGCTGCTCTCAGGGGCACTGATAGATGTGGCCAAACACCTGGGCAACCTGAAGTACAGAGTCTGGGAGAAGATGCTGGAGATGGTGCAGTACAGTGAGTATCTGGGACAGATGGTGAAAAAATGTTTGAACACATCAAACTGAAGAAACAAGATGTATATTTAAATCCCAGTCTCATTTCCCTCCGAGTTTAGGAAGATCCTGTGGACTGCACTGCACTCCTCTCAATTTATTATCACAAGCAAACACAGAATTGACATAAAATATAAAACCTCATTAATGATATGGTTTATTTGCAGTGCGTACATTGAATTTGCTATGAAAGGTGTTCATTAATTTATTAATTTTCAATAAGCAAATGGGTTTTATATTTCAATGATAAATCACTTTAACTATAGTAAATCATAATACATAATTATTATATACAATATACTGTGTATGTAACCTAATCTGAATAGTGTATTTGAAATGTGCCGCCTCTTTCAGCCTTTTAAACGTCTTTCTTGATATTTCAGCTCCTGTGCTGCTGGACCCTAACACTGCACATGCCTATCTCTCTCTCTCTGATGATCTGACCACTGTGACATACACGGGTATAGAGCAGAAATGTCCTGACAACCCAGAGAGGTTTAGCTACTGTGTGGATGTGTTGGGATCTGAGGGGTTTACCTCAGGGAAACACAGCTGGGAGGTGAAGGTGGGGAATAAACCTAAGTGGGATGTAGGAGTGGTGAAAGAGTCCATCACTAGGAAGGGAGCTATAACATACAGCCCAAAGAGAGGATTCTGGGTCATGATGCTGAGGAAAGGTGATGATTACAGTGCAGCTGGAGTTACTGACCTCACACTGAAGAGGAAACCCCAGAGCATCAGAGTGCAGCTGGACTATAACGGGGGGAAGGTGTCCTTTTTCGACTCCAGTGACATGTCCCACATTTACACTTTTACAGAAACATTTACTGAGAGAGTGTTCCCATTCTTCTCTCCTTGTGTGAATAATGATGGTAAGAACGATGCACCGCTGCAAATATGCCCAGTGAAAGTGTCTGTAACAGTGATGTCATCCCAGTGAAGGGGTCTGTAACACTGATGTCATCCCAGTGAAGGTGTCTGTAAAAAATATGCAAATGAGAGATGTTGTACGGAAGGAGTATTATAGAGAAAATCTATTAATTATACTTAATTTATTTTCTTTTCAGCATTATTTTGTTGAGCGTTGCATTATACATGCATTATACATGCATTATACATGCATTTTTTCACGCACATACTTTTAGGCTACAGACGGTATCTTTTGGGTTTTGTTTTGATCCAAATCATGAGACAAAACTTTATTTCAGCCAATCAAATTATTTCATTTATTTCTTTGTTTGAATGGGTGCTTTTACCGCACATATGTCACTGTTTTTTGGGTAAAAAGGTAAAGGGGAAGAGGGAACCCAGGCCTTCCAATCAAGGTGAGGTAGAACAGCCGTAGGTTGGAGGCCCTACAGGTTTTCTTTGGGGGCAGTGGATTTATGAGGAGGAACTGGGAAGGTACGGGGGACACGGCCAAGGGGCAAGTCCCAGAGGGACCAAACCCAAGCTTCTCCTCAGAGGGCGGGGCCAGCTGAAGAACAGTCTCACAGCCTCAGCACTGACTGCCTGCTACTCCACTGTGATGTCACAGATCATCCTACGGGTCGGTCTCACCGTCTCCCTGTCAGCACCACCATGTTTTTTTTTCATGTTTTTTTCTCACAATTCTCTACAAATAATGTAAGTGATGTTGGAATTATATCCATCATGTCGACTGGAAGAGTTATTATAATCTTGCAAACTGTGAACTGTTTCCTGTGGCAACCAACTCACCTGGGCCCAATAGTTCAAAACTTTTAATCCCTCTCCGATTGGATATTTGGATCAGATTTGGATTTTGGTTAGTTCAAAACCAAAAAACAGGATTGGGATCACTTTGATACCCGATCGGATTGGGAAATAAAATCCAAGCTTTATTCTAGATCAAATCGTCAAAACGGGTAATCCAAAACAAAAACATAGGATTGGGATTAGTTTGATCCAAAAAATCTGGATTGCCTTGGATTTAGAGTGGATTACCAGAGCAAAATGTACAATACAATTAATTAAAAAATATGTTTCAATATACGTAAATAAGATGATACATTTTTTAATTGAAATAAGACATCATTCGTAGCCTTTATGGTTGATACATTTTCATTTGTTTTCACATTTGCAGTGGCCTCTTGCCTACCTTTCAGAATAGTGTATTCAACCAAATTATGAGTTTGTGATCATAAAATGATCTAAACAAAAATTATGTCAATCAGAAATGTAATTTTGATTAATCAAATAATATCAATAATATGCAGAAGAATTGTGGACAATAGTATCTTGCATTGCAGGACCACCCAGTCTCTCATTTAGAGGAGAATCCACAGGTGGGCCTGGATCATCAGCAGGAGCAAGGGGCTCTGGAGGATCATCGGTCACAGAGGGGAACACTGTGGCTGGTAGTGATATTGTGTAGCACAATACAAGCCAGTA
This sequence comes from Synaphobranchus kaupii, assembly GCA_029718625.1. NCBI lineage: Eukaryota > Metazoa > Chordata > Actinopteri > Anguilliformes > Synaphobranchidae > Synaphobranchus > Synaphobranchus kaupii. The sequence continues at coordinate 96,303,196 of CM056379.1, read as the reverse complement.
TTATGCTGCATGCTCGCTGTGGTTCCACTCGCAGATAGTTTAGGCACGCAATGCGCCTCTTCAATACCCCGTTTAGGCGCTCAATGGCACACCTTGTTCTTCCATGGGTATTGTAGCGAATCTGTGAGGCCGTGGAACTGAAACCAGACTTTGGATTCAGCTGCTCAAAGCACACCTTGATGATGCTGCTGCTCTGCAGCTGCCTTTTAATGAAGAGGATCTGTGAACTTTGTTTTGTTGTTTCCTTATTAGATTCCTTATTTTTCATTACAATTCCATTATGATTTTAAGCAAGTGTTATGTACTTGGAAAATATAATTAATCATTCTATCCTTAATAAATGGCTCTAAATTGCTATACTGTCTGTCTTCCTTATGTTGTTCTTCATGTCCAATAGGTGGTGATAGATAGGTAGGATTAAAGCACTGATATTCAGGATCTGGTCAACTTGTCAAATTGTGAATCTGGATCAGGGCGATCATGTCCTGAATTGCTTTGAAATACCGGGACAAAATTTGGCTTGTTTCCCCTACATGGGGAAATTCCTTCATGGAATTTTCATAGATGAGGGGATATGCAGGGGAGAGGCACGAGGGTATAATCTGAGTAATCTACTTCAATCAATCAATCATTACTTGATTTTACAACATGGTAAAAAAGTGAAGCACCTGAACAGGGAATGCGCAATGTTTGTTTTATAACCCAAGGGGTGAACACGAAGGGTGTTTAAATGCTGCTGACATACAAGCAATGATGCTGATAAAAAGGTGTCCGTTAATTAATTAATCAAATCCTGCTAAGATAAAAAAGACGGTGCACCTTCTGTGTTAGCGCCCCCAAACCTGGAAACCACTGCACCCCAACCCCATCCTCATCTCAGGCCTATAATAAAATTGTACAGCCTTGTGTCAGTTAAGCTTGCAAATCAGCCATTTTATCAGCATTGTCATGTAGTTTTTACACAATCGTTTCCATCTGCACGGCACCTTGGAAGAAGTGATGTCACCAAGTGATGACATCTGCACGGCACCTTGGAAGAAGTGATGTCACCAAGTGATGACAACCCCCCCCCCCCCTCCCCTATGACGAACCAGATGACAGCAGCAAGAGGCAGCGGGCAATTCCCAACTAACAGTAAACTAGCCCAATTTCACATGTTCTGCGGCTATCGCTCAGTTTCCATGTGCTTGCATAACACTGGTGATTTGGTGAGGGAGTTAAAATGCTGTCATTGAGAATCATAAGAATCACTCAGGCAATGGCATCTCTCTCAGGAGTCTGAGAATAATTTAGTGATATTTTTGCTCCAGGCTCATCTAAACCACACACACACACGCACACACACACACACACACACACACACACACACAATTTTCTCTTTTACTGTATCCCTCTGGAGACAGACATACTGCTGTATAGTCAGGCAAGGTGTCTTCTGATCTGCAAAATTGGGTATAATGCAGAGGAGGAACCTCCTGACACAACAAGCATGTACACAAATCATAAAGCCACTCATAACGGACTTTACTGGTAACCAAATGCAACTTACATATTTTGGATGTGGGCAAATGTAAGACAGGGTCAATGTGGGCTGAATGACCTATTCTTGATAGTCCAAATGTTCTCACAGGCTGAATAGACTGTTCTCGTCATGGAACATATTCTTAATTTTGTGTGATACACGTGGACCATTGACTGCATTCTTGCTGTTCTTGTGACACATGGAGACCACGCCCCACTCCCTCAGTCCTGACAGATGAACAGTGTGGTGAGTTGGTCAGAAAGTTCCAGTGCACTGATTGAGTTTCTAAATATAATTAAATAATAAGCCTAAATACTTCAACGCACACTAACCGGAGCAGTGCCAACATTGAACTGAAAGTTTTGCAAAACTATTCCATCACGGGATTGAAATGGTTTTGATCCACCACATCTCATTAGATTCCCATTCTGCACTGTTTTGGGAGATTTGTTGGGGTTCCCCAAGGGTCCAAGCAACAACAGCAGCAGCCCTGCTTAACCTCTGCCACAGCGACCCTTTACAGACGCCACTGAGCAGGAGGTGACAACACACCATGTGGTCGAACACATACGCTGAGACTGCAGCCAGAGAAAGACCAGATTCAATTAAATATGCCTCTGCACACACAGCTGAGTGCCGGTAGCTAACTAACCATTTGTTTACTGTTCCTCTGTATCATGCCCAGCGCATTAAACAGATGACGGCTTTATTCACCGTACACTGGCCACTCACCTCCCTTCTGCATGGTGTGTGCCTTTTGTGCCACTTTTAGAGACCAGCTCACACCTTTTAAACATTTCTATTGGGCATAAGTTAATGGGAACAATAAAGTGGCGGTCCTCTTACTCCACTCAACAGGCAAAAAAAAGATCAAACACCTTTCACTCCTGGGGTTAGTCCTGTAGAACTGGACGACATCACTTCCCTTCCTCACCCAGCCTGCCTCAACAACATACAGGAGGGTAACGGAGGCTATTATAATAAAAATCACGTAACAAAAGAATTCCCTCATTCTGCCAGTGACCCCTGGCTGTCTGGATATACCTATTCCATCAGTTCATTTCATTACTATTAATTCAATTGATAATTAATTTATAATTAACTTTCAAAAAGCAAATCCTGCAACCCCCAGTCTCAGTCCACAGGCCCAGATAATTCGTAGCACCCCAAGATTATGGCTGCGCTGTGGATTTTATTACACAGAGATCAGCTCATTTATTTTCTTCTTTAAAAAAGGAGGTCAAGCGAGAGTGCAAGGCCAGTAGGGAATAGTCTGGTAGCCAGAGACCACATGTTGCATCTAACATAGCTAAGTAACTACTAGGTCTAATATTGCTCTTTTTCTTTTGCTTTTATTGAAATCCACTGTAAATGTCAGATGAGACAATGTGGTTTACCAAAAATAATGTATTAATCAACTACGGTGCACGTAGCACTCAGGTGAATCAGTGAGAAAAGATTTCAAAAGCAAACATTTCAGCAACCAGCTTTCATCAGTGCCATTGCAACATATGAACATATGAATGAGGGCATTTGTGAACACACACCCAAGCGCACACAAACATATAGGCATGCTCAAATATACACGTGGGGCCACACATGCAAACATACAACTGTACACACACCTTCACATGCAGGTTTCCATGTACTCTTATAGATTTAAAATATCTGGAAGGCTTATGCACCTTGGTCATCAACTAAGCACATGGTAACCGCTCTGTTACCTCCAAGCACTGTGCAACCGCCTCGGATGCGCAGTCAGAACATACGTTTTACCCAGAATGCACCACAAAGACAGGTCTGCACCGGTCTGTGCCGCATTCCTACTACATACGCAGAGCTGTGGTTAACATGCCAATGGCTACAATCTCTACAAGTTAGAGTAATCAGATTGACATCTCTCCAACCCTGCTAACATTTGTTAAAAGGCACATAGAGACCATGTACAGGAACAACATCCTGAATGAGATCCAAGTTGGTCTCAATTCATAAGCTGGGCTACAGTTGTAAAGGTAGCACTAAATTTAATTTAAAAAAAATATATATAAGGTGCAAATCTCAGTGTCACACTTCACAATTTCAAATTTCGGCTGAGGGCTTCATCAGAGCTGGTTAACTTCTCTGACAACGTAGTAAATAATAAATAAATGCAGTCATTCGCTTCTTTTTTTTTTGAGAATTTATTTGGGTTCTTTCTTTTCCACTCAACCTCTGATTAGAAGATCATATTAGGGAGGAATATATTTGTTGTGGGTTAGCGTCACAATATCCTTTCTTTGGATTAGCACACCCTATTTCCTATTAGTGATGCTCAATCACATGTCCCTTCTTGAGCAATGACAGCCATAACATGGTGCACGGTATGCATCAAAGCTTAAAGTATATTAACAGTGTAAAGGGAAATACTTTCTTTAAATGATAAAATCAGCGACATCTGATGTAACACTTCAGCTAGCACAAAGCATTATTGCAATCGTTTTTACATTTTTGTAGTAAATTTTAATTTCTCGTTTTTACTATCCTCGAACCATAACTTTCCAGCTACATTGTTAATATGTTCAAATCACACTTATACTTTCTTCCCTGCAAGAAAACATTTTAAATATTTTTTTTTTGTGACAAACTAAACCACAAGAACACAACTTCCACACCCTAAAGTGTAACATAACAATTTTTACAACGTTATTTCACTAGCTGGACACAAACAGCCAATAACCTCGCACTAATCAAGCGGTTTCATCAACAAACAAGGGGGTGGCATAGTGATATAGGGTTTATTGGCCAGGGATTAACCCGGACCCGCAAGCTCTTTTGCAACAGGTTATTACTTGCTGTGGCATCCTGGTGCATTCGAACTGTTGTTCGACTGAGCAAGCTTTCTCTGCAAGAACTCCAACAGCGGGGAACAGTGCGGGGAACAGTGCAACGAGGACTGATGCCCGGGGATTCCTAACAAAGGTAAGTAAAGTGCAAGACACTCTGGAACTGGGCCAGGCCAGTGAACCGCTCATTTAATTGTGGAATTGCCCTTTCTGCTCGGGCGAACAAAAATACAACCCAAAGACAAACAGCTCGTAGGTGGCCATAATTACAATTTATCTCGGCTCACGCCAAAGAGGACCTTAATCAGTCTTAATCACTGTTGATTACTGCCGAGCTGGTGGTTTTCACAGTTACCTCATCCTGTATTTGGGATGGGAAAGAACCCAAAGCCAAAATATGGCCCCAGGCAAGCCAGGATTTTAGGCCACACCCTAACTTAATCAGTTTCTTAAAGCATCTTTCACATTATTGGCACAGAGCGCTTTCCGACCTATTTTTAATTGAGTGGAAGGGGAAGCTAGCCGAAAACAGGTGAGCCAGACCCACACACAGCAACACAGTGCAGGGCAGGGTGCTCTTTCGCCTACAGTCCCAATCATAGTTCATTCATCATTGTTTGCATAATCACCAGAGACCTTATTCACCTTATTACAACCTCCCCCTGGGTACAACTGGTTTCAGGGTAGTAACCGTACCCTCCTACAATGTGGTCAAAGTACAAAAAAATTCCATCGTTGCACCCACACGTGCAGCCATGTGGTTTAGAAAGGCAGCTGCCAGACACTGAAAATACAATGTACAAACGACCACATATGCACATTCTATAGGTCAATTTAGCCTACTTGGACTTGGACATGCATTGTTTCAGTTAGCAGAAAAATATTGTTGAACCTTTTTGGGAATGTATGTACAAGATCTGAGCTTTTCCTCCAAAAATGTAAAATTAAGCAGACTCAAGGCAAGGACGTGTTGCTAGGCCTATTTCAAAAGAAGCACACTCACCTACTTGCTTTCAATCTTCCATTACCATAGAATTGTAGAACCCAATAGAGCCTGGGGCCACTGAACTTCCAGGGAAAACCTATATAATACTGGCACCAAGTGGCGAGTTTCCTGTATTGCACACGACACTTCTATTTTAAAAGTGAACAATAACGTTGTAGTCAAATTAGACTCCAAAAACTTTATTTTCAAAAACAATATCAATTATATTTTAACGTACTTAAAACAACTGTATGTTAATATATATTAATTTGTATTTAAAATGTATGTTTTAATATCATTTTAACTTCTAAGATGTAATAGGAATTGATTTTTTTTTTAAACATGTGGCATTCGAATACATTTATTTTTAGCATTTCGATCCATTACTAATGGGAATCGTACATTTCTCATTACTTAGCCTACTTACCATATTACCTACAAAGGTGCATAGGCTACTTATGAATATTTTCTAATGGAATGTGGCTTTAATTGTTGTATTTAACCCCTACATTGAAGGGGCACAAGTCTTTCAGCATTCATCTTTTAATGTGGCATATGCTCCTCCCCATGTGAAAAAATAGTAGGCATGTCCTATGGTGTATTTCAGCATATCCAAAGCCTAATTAAAGTCTATATAATTATACCTAAAGTATGCCCAAGTAGGCTATACTTTTCACATGGGTCCGAAATGTCATTTGTTGGTCAATGTAACTCGGATAGTACACAGCCCAAAAATAGGTCCACATGTTTATTTCAAAATGTGTCAGGGATAGGCCTATGAAGCTTTAGGCTATGGTTAACTAAAGGGTTAATGTGTATCAAACATGCATTTCACCTTCGTCTATACTGTATGGAGAAAAATATACTTTAGAATCTAACCATTAGCTCGTATAGTGCTAGTTTAATTATAAGTGCTGCTTTGAGAAATGTCTAAAGTTCTATGAACTTATTATCGCCTCATAAAGTTAATATCAGCACGAAAAATCAAATAGTTTTTGTTACTCATATTTTACTGGAGCTATATTAAACTGTCTATCAACATTTCCAAATACATTGGATAAAGTAAATGTTGTAGGCTTATCTTTCGTGGAGGTATTTTGCGTCAGATTTTTGGCCATTTCTTTTTTACTATATATCCTCCTAAGATCCAAACGTTCGTTTGTTCCACATTATATTGCATGCAGAAACCTACACGGTACATTCAATGAAAATAAAATGCTTTTGTGATACAAGATATATATTTTTATTATATCAATAAATTAAAATAGGCCTACTGGAAAATGAAATGTCTGCCGGGCCTCAGGAGGATATAGTAGTCTAGTCTATTTTATCTGCAGCACCACCTGAAGATAATATCCGTAACTTATCTCTTGACTGCCATCTCTGCATTTTTTGATATGCATTCTTACTCTGATATTGTTTTAAAAATAAGATAATTGCAGTTTAATTTGGTCGTTTTCGCAGTTACCCTCTGTCGTTAAGTTTTCCCACGCCATTTTTTCTTGGCTAGGCTATACCAAGGGAACATTTGTCCCTTTTGTTTTGGTGTCATTTCGTGCGGTAACGTAGCCTTTTTCGCTTTCTCCCACACAGAACAGTCGATGGTACTCGCACCTTAATACGTCATTAAAAAGACTGTGCTCCAGGTGAGGCTCGAACTCACAACCTCGGCATTGCTCTGCTACGTACTGCTGTATAAGTACCGCGCGCTAACCGATTGCGCCACTGGAGCTTCGAGCGTACAGGCTCGCAACACCGGTTATAGACGACACACATGTAGGCTACGTGAGCCACACTGTGGCTCTTTTTTTTTTTACTGTTGTTTTATCAAATAAATTCGTAAAAAGGTAATGCCAAAAGCAAAAATCACGTTTTATTACGTCTTTCTTATAGCTTGTAACTTCGGAACATTTGTCTGAAACGCTGTCTTCACAAAATCTCCTTGCTGTAGTTCTACAGCTAACCAGCGTTAGGTAGAGTAAAAGACTGTGTCCAATAGCCTACCTTATTGATACACAAATAAAAGAAAAACTGTTTCAACTTTGTGCTTAATATCTAGCTTTCTAGATCGGTCTTTGCAAATCTTTTTCAATTCTCACAGGCTAGCATATAGGCCACATAAGGCACTGGCATCAGACATTATGTCACCACCTCCCGTGTTGTTGATACATCGGGTGGAGCTAGCCTACCTGTATTATTCATTACGAGCTTTGTCAGTGTTATTAAAGCATCAATAGTATTGTGCAACACCATGTCAGCCGATCTTGAGTTGAATCAGTATTACAGTGTTGTTTGGAGGGTTGTTAACATGTAACATCATCGAGCCACTTTTCTTGTTAAGCAGACCCACGCGGATGCATGCGAGCCATGATAGTGATGAAACTTGCTCTCGCTGACGTTGCGAAACATAGCCAAAGTTTCAAAGATTCCCACCAGGAGTCAGTATTGGGCTGATTGCGGTTATTCTGGGATTTTTAAACACTGAAACTGGCACTATGAACCAGAGAATGTGAGCGGAGTAGAGCAAGTATGAAATCCCGCTCCTGGCTCACGAAGCTGTGCAGCGGCTGCACCGCATCACACCCTCCTAACTGTTAGCTCAGTGGTCGCGCATAGCTCGCAACTTAGCTTATTTTTTCTTAGGCCTACATGATGCATTTAATTATATTTTTCGTAGGCCTAAACCAACAATAAAGCTAATTGTAACTGTACAACGACTGTAAAATTAATTTAATTATATGCTTGTTTATGTCTTATCTTTCATATTGTGTTAAAGTAGATAAAATGAATCTTTTATAGCCTTATCTGACTTAGGCCTATCTGTCCGTTCAAAATTCATATGCTGCCTGGCCACTTATGCGACCATACCAACTGAAACAGTAGCAAGCCTATAGTAAAAAATCTTTGTACCAAACTATCGATCGATAGGAGAAAAAACAAACAATGGATGATTGTCACAGTTCTTTCCATTCATTTGGAGAATATAATCATTTTGATGAATGGGACGCAGCAGGTGAAAAGGAAATGGAGGAGGTAAGAGAGAAACCAAACGAAAAACGGCACAAGAAATTGACAACGGAAGTAGTGCCACCAAAAAGTTTTTATTTTGAGGGCGAATTGTCCCAAAATATTAACGACCCCTCCGTATATTTTAAACTTTGGCAAATGACCATGGTATAAGCGGAATAATCCACTCCGAGGTGTGCGTTAAAGACGCACTCTAGGGAGGCAACCACCATCCGCTCCGCGTCATGTGTTAAAAACTCGTTGATTATAATTAAGCCTACATAACAGGCCAGCAAAATACAAACTTTTCCAGAATAAATTGTTTGGGATTTTTGTTAGAACTTTATATTATCATCAATCATAATGACATAGGCTGTGGTGTTATTGGTCAAAATTGACGCATCTAGAAAAAATCCCATATTTAAAAAGGCATAAAACCAAATTAGTTTTTTGTTTCTGAAAATATCAAATTGAAATTTTCATGTTCGTCATCTCAAGCAAAAAAAAAATTCTAATTGTTGAGTGAAAAGCTTGAAAGCACATTTATGTCTTGACACTGCATGTTCTTAGTTTGTACTCTCAAAACGGGTTGAGGACCATGATATATTTCCCTTTTTTCTTATAAATTTGGCGCCCAACGTAGGGGCTGACCAGCTGCTTCTTTTCACACAGCATAGGACTACAGCCAAGCTCACACAGAGTCAGAGAAAAACCTTTATATGCGGCTTTATCATGTAGGCTAGTCCACGAGTGTCAGATCGACGAGTATGATAGCAATGAACGCGGGTCTCTAACATAACGTGGACTGAACCCTCCCATGCCCTGGGCAATGCAGTTGGCAATACGGAGGAGCTCCCGGCTACAGACCACAGAAGGCACCAGCACGGTCCGGATTCGATCGGAGACCATGGGGCTCATCCATGCACCAGTAATTGTTTTTTTTTGTTTTTTTCAACTTTGACCTATTTTAAGAACTATTTCCACTATGCTGATCGGTAATAATAATAACATTGTCACATCTTTCTTTTTCGAGATTTGGTCGCCCAAAGAACGGCTCCGCTCGGCTTTACAATGGAGTCCAATGGGGCAGATTTAGATACAGGTTCAATTTACTTCAAACAAGTCCAGCTTGTAAGTAAAAACCAGTGTGAAAGTTGAAATTTATTTGTCGAAATTAAGATTGAAATACATTTTTTTGCATGCTATTTGAACTCGCAGAATTTGTACTTAACTAGCCTATTCCGCGCGCACAAAAATGTATTGTTTACAGTGGTGTGTGGCTCACACTTATCCAAATCGAAAACCTGTTGCAATGTCTGAGTAGGCTATTCATCAGATTATTAAGAGGATTTTGAGTCTTTGATAGCCTCCAATATTTATTTGAATCGGAGTACAGAAACAAAGAGCTAAATCTAATTGAAGGGGATAGAAGGAGAACAGAGGCGTGAGACAGAAAGGCAAGACGCAGAGTAGGCTATTCCATGTATTCCGGTAGGTCAATTCGGCAAGTTCAGGGAGCATGCAACAAAATGTATTTTCATTTTGGGAAATAAATGTCAACTTTCACACTGGTTTTCACTTCCAAATGACATGTTTAGATAAACTGGACTTGTTTAAACGTGTATCTATACAGATCCTTTCCAAAAAATTAGAATATCATGGAAAAGTTTTTTTTTTCCATAATTCCATTCAAAAAGTGAAACTTTCATAGATTATAGATTCATTACACACAAAGTGAAATATTTCTAGCCTTTATTTGTTTAATTTTTCATAATTTTTGCTTACAGCTCCAGAAAACCCCCAAAACAGTATTTCAAGAAATTAGAATAGTGTGTCGAAAATCAGCATTTACTTCAGTTATTTCAGAGAATGAGTGGAGTGGCTTGACTCGAGGAATCTGACAGTTGTAGCCCATGTCCCGGATACGTCTGTACGTGGTGGTTTTTGAAGCACTAACTCCAGCCTCAGTCCACTCCCTCTGCATCTCTGCCAAATTTTGGAATCGTCTTTGCTTGACAATCCGCTGAAGCCTACGGTCATTTATTTTGCTTGTGCACCTTCTCCTGCCACATTTTTCCCTTCCACTAAACTTTCTATTGATATGCTTGGACACTGCACTCTGTGAACAGCCAGCCTCCTTAGCGATGACCTTTTGTGGCTTACCCATCTTCTGGAGGGTGTCAATGAAGGGTCTTCTGGCCAATTGTCAAGTCTGCAGTCTTCCCCATACTGAACCAAACTGAGATAAACTTTGCAGGTGTTTTGAGTAAATTAGATGATAGTGTGACACTCAGTCTAAAACATTCATTCTCTGAAATAACTGAAGTAAATGCTGATTTTCGACACACTAATTTCTTGAAATATTGTTTTGGGGGTTTTCTGGAGCTGTAAGCCAAAATTATGAAAAATGAAACAAATAAAGGCTAGAAATATTTCACTTTGTGTGTAATGAATCTATAATCTATGAAAGTTTCAGTTTTTGAATGGAATTATGGAAAAAAAAAACTTTTCCATGATATTCTAATTTTTTGGAAAGGATCCGTATATGCCCCATTGGACTCCATTGTAAAGCAGAGCGAGGCCATTCTTTTGGCGACTAAATCTCAAAAAATAAGATGTGGCAAAATTATTATTATTACCGATCAGCATGGTGGAAATAGTTCTTAAAAATAGATCAAATTCGAAAAAAAATGGAATTACCTTTTAAACCAGCCAGCAGCCTGTGATGAAGAAGATGTCAAAGGCCCCTCTTCCTCATCAGAGCTCTCTTCATCCTGGTCAGGATTATATTGACGTCATCCTCAATCTCAGACACTTCCTCCTCAACTTCAGCCTGCTGTCTCTCCTGCCATTTCATTGTCATGTCATCATCAAAGATATGATGGAGAGCCCCTGTGAGCCGTGAATCTTTTTTCGGATGTTTATAAAAAGCAGATGCTGCTGCAGAATTAAATTTTGACAAGATGTCAAACAAGCCTTATTTATGGATACTGATGTTGCGTTTACGCTGTTTATGCTAGGCCCCCATGAGAGGATTGTTGGCGAGAGGAAATTTGTTCCCATGGTACTGTATATAATATTATGAAGATGTGGTGACAGAGGAAAGGGGTATTCTCTTCGGGGGTGTGTGTGCATTTCAGAGACAAGCGGAAAGAGGTCCGCATGCTGCGAGAAAGGTTTAGATCACGTAGGGGGGTCAGGCGTGAGAGAGGGAGAGAACAAGTCCACATTGCGAGAAAGGTTTAGATCACGTAGGGGGGTCAGGCGTGAGAGAGGGAGAGAACAAGTCCACATTGCGAGAAAAAATAGTTCCCATAGGGGAACCTGTCTGTGTGTGGGGGGTTGGGGTGGCGTTGGTGGTAGACTCCAAGTACATCTTGTTTGGGTCAAATTTGATCACCAGAACTATCCCTAGGGTTTTAATGCTACATGCCAATATTATTTTCTGGGTTGAATTTGACCCATAACACCACAGTTGTAAGAACATTTTTATAGAGGCCTTTAAAATTAGATCAATGTTGTTTTGTTTCTATAATTATTCTTGAGGATATCATGAAGTCTGGTTCCAATAAAACAAACTACTGTATATTGTATTTCTGACGGGTCAAAAATTGACCCAATCACAATAGAAAGATGAATAGAGTGTTTGATTAAAAAAAAGCGTACATTTTGTTGTTATTGTGTGTTCATTTGTTTATCCCTTTGAAAAATAAGTCTTTACTGACTATTTCCTCAATGTGAGCAGCTATCCCGTTTCGGATAAACTGATCAGTGACAAAAATAATTGACTAAAACACTTCAGTTGGAAGTAAATCGAGCTGGCTCTTGTGTGTGCACGTTGCCATCTTTGTTTTCTGCTTTCAACCAAAGATTTTACCAGATGCAAGATACTTTACTCTCAAAGGTGGCGCTACTATCATACACTGTTCAAGCCATCGAGATACATAAGAAGAACTGGAGACAGCTTCCGCTTACCGGTTCCATGGATTCCTATGGGAGCTGCTCATTGGTGCATGAATCCAATTCATTGATGCGCCATGTTAAATTATGCGGCTTTTTGGAACCAGCGCATGAGCACTGTGGCTATTGCAACCAGAGGAGCATGGGCACTGGGTACCTAAACATGCGGACCCAATTGGAATGAAAAAAAAATCTTATAACTTCTTATGTGGGGCGCAGAAAACGAATTGGTCCCTGGAGAGTAATTAGATCGGTGTGAAAAATTTTTAGAATTTAAAAGAACTGTCCAAAATAGTATCATTTTGCCTGGGTAATTTCATAGTTTTTAATGTACTTCAATGGGAAATTTGCTTTTTGGCACTGGAGGTGTAATTTACTAATTTTTAACAGCATACAACTACTTTTTTCATTCTCATTCCAATGCAACATGTGTTCGTAGTATCCATCGGCATAGACTAGGAGAGAACAGCAGCTCTGAGCGAACATCGTTCGTCACCTTATGGCCAAGCGACTGTGGTCTTTTGAAAAAAGGCGTTAATCACTGGTAGCACCTGTGTTATCAAATGACTGAAAAAAATGGCAATTGAATGCTGATCAAGAAAGGGTGCTTTACCGTCAGACAGGAGCATTGGACTTAGCCGAGCTGAAACATACGGGGCCTTAAAGGTAGCGCAAACATGGCTGGGTGCTAGTAGAATTGCTTACTCTGTCCTGAACATATGGAATATTTTTCTCCTCAACCTGGGTTAACAGTTTTGTCATCTGCAATAAACCCCTCAACATGGGTTTTGCAGCCTGGGGGTATGTCAAAAAAAAGGAAGAAAAAAAACATTCAGCACTGCACAAGTTTGGTTTAACTCTAAGACTGGAGCATACTGCTATTTTGCACCTGCTTACCAGTGCACACATACCTGTATACGAACATTGATTGAACATATGGGGGAAACAAGCAACATGGCTGTTTAATTAATGTTGAATACACATGTCAAACTGTCTAAGACAAATGATTGTTAAATTAGTTTGTATGTACGGTATAACCTCTAAGATATAAAAACATAGGGACTTAAGGTTTTTAAAAACTGTTTCTACAGTAACTTGGCTATGGCTATGACGTTGGCTATTGCCTTGATGCAGTGGACTTGAAGGGAATGAAAGCGACGGCTCTGATTGGCTATCATGACAGCAAACCTCCACCACATCCACATCCTCTTAAACGAATCCTGTGCTGCAGGTGTGTTACAGTCTCTAATGACAAAATTATCAAACTGGAGTTGGACAATGCAGTGCTGTGCTATAATGATGTGTTACTGCTTCATTTTGACAGGTACAAATTGGCTGTGAAATAAGGCCACATGGAGCGCAGAATTCAACTTCCGAAGATGATGAACTTTCACTGGGCCAGACAGGCTGCTTATATTCTGTGAGATGTGGAACAGCTGTCTCTAGCAGAGTTTAATAAGGCCATTGGACAATAGCCCAGAGGGCTGAAAATGAGATTGGGTTCTGAGGAGACACATTTTTATTTTTGTCTCTTTAGACTTTTGAGCCAAGGTTTTTTTTTTTTTTTTTTTGTTAAAACAAGAAACTAATTTACCATCTTCTGCATTTTTCTAATAAAGTAGAAGCACAGACTGTTTTGTCACCCAGGATAAAAAATAAGGTCTACGGGCAATTAATCACCATAGTGCTTACCAGCGTGGCGCAGTCCTCTTCTGCATCACAGGATCTGTTTAGCCTCCGCTTTATGAAAATTAAACTTTCTGTAGAAACATTTATACATTTTGTCACTCTGTTACTGTTCTTGGGTTGCTATTCCAAACAAATCTAGGTTGTGGAGAAGGTCTAGTCTGAGTGAGTGTGAGTGTCCATTTTTCTTATTTCTGGCGATCGCTGAGCATGTCGAACTACGTTTTCTGAGGGAAGGAGCTTTAAGTTGACCGATTTGTTGACTGACGATAGAGCGGGGGGACTTGAGAACGCCTCATCATACTCAGCCCAGTGGTGAGCACCTCGGCCCCTCCCCAGACGAAGTGGATTTGTGGCTCCCAACCAGAGCTGACGGCAGTACGTGGCAGCGAGGACGGGGAAAGCGACCTCTTCCATTTCACACAGACCCGAGAGCGCCGGAACGGGCAACGCCGACCCAGCAACCCCCGCGTCAAGGTCGCCGTTTTCCCTCCCTTACGGTAAGTGCATCAAGGCCCGTCTGCATGAGCCCACCGTGATAAAACTCAGATGAGGGCCAGTGGATTGCCACCACAGCTCTGTTCCTGCAGGCGCAATTGCAGTGAAATAAAAATTTGAGTAACTTTATTTAGTGTGTGTAGGGACGTCTTTTGCGGCCAATACGATCATAATCACAATTGCAACTGCTGTTCACAAGGCATCAGAAGAGTGGCAGGCAGGATTCATGTATACAGCAAAAATGGTGGTGTCCATTTAACAGCCTAGGGTGTTTATATGAGACCACGGTCTCATATAAACACTCTATAGGTGTTAAATATACACCAGCAGTGTTAGATTTACACCAGTATTTTTGCTGTGTAGATTTCCATTTATAGACAGAGGATAGCTACCTTGTATTTGTATTTAAATTTACTTAGAATATATTGTACATCTAATCACCTGCATACATTATATCAGGGGTGCCAAATCTTATCCGAAAAAGGCCGGTGTGGGTGCAGGTGTTATAGTGCTACGCTAAAACAAAAAACCTGCACCCACACTGGCTCTTTTCGGATGAGATTTGACACCCCTGCACTATATAGCCGCTGAAACCAATATTTCCTTTACATTTCTACAAATTTAACACAACTGAACTATCTTTTTTGATTCTTTGTGTGTGAAGTTATGTGTAGCATTGGATGTTTCCGTTATGGTGTACATTTGTGTAAGCTAATTTGTTTTAGTTTGATATAATCATAGATTCCCATTTAATGAAGATTACTGCCCGTTACCTGTTCTATCAGTGTAATGTAAATTAATATCACATATTATGTGAGTCTTTATTCTTCATCTAGACTCCAATCACGACAGGAGATGACAGGAGAATAAATGCAAAAATATTGCTTTCAATAAACACCGGAAGTTCTGCTTCTGTGTGGTCTATTTAGGTCTGTCGTAGCCAGCACATTATTCATATTCAATGTTTATAAATTACACTGAAAAATGAACAACAAAGCAAGAAGAAAAGGCCCTGAAACTTGATTCAACGTAAACAACAGTAGCTGAAGCGGTGATGTACAGATCCAGTTTTTGGCAATACTTAGGGCCACATTTTCTCTCTGTGGCAAGGTGGGAATCAATATTCTTTCTTTGTTGGAGCTAATCAGCATTCACTCATTAGCAAAGGAACATTGCTTTGTGGTGCTGTTCTCCGGTGCACTACAAAGAACATTCCAGATCATTTCTCATAATTCTAACAGCTATTGCACAATTAAACAGCAGTGAATCAAGCTCATGTCAATCCATCCATGTGTTTCTGTAAACTCAATTGTTTGTAAATTCAGACCTCTCGGCTACCAGCACATCTCTCCTGCATGTACAAAAATATTTTAATAATATATTTCTGTGCTCCAATGTATTTGTTTTATTTATGTTCTGTGGTATTCTGTGACATTTTCCCTTTCTTTTGAAGCAGACCATCTCCTAAAATGAGAAAATAAAAAGGAATAGGAGGCGGAAGATATCTATGTGAGGACTTTGAGACGCCTTGCCTCAGAGAGTCTTGATTCGGTTGGAAAAGGAAGCCAGCATGACCAGCGGCCTGCAGCGTGAGTTATCTCAGGCCACGGAAAACAAGTCCTGTCTGGCCCCACAGGACTTGGTGGCCACCGGGCTGCCTCCTATCATGATAGTGGAGTTCCTGCTGGGGCTACCAGGGAACATCATGGCTCTGTGGATCTTCTGCTGCCGCCTGCAGGCCTGGAGGGCCTACACTGTGTACTTGCTAAACCTGATGGTTGCCGACTTCCTGCTGCTGGCTGGCCTGCCTCTTCGCATCGACACCCTGCTGCGCGGGGAGAGCTGGGTCTTCGGTGACGCCCTGTGCCGCATCAACCTCTTCATCCTGACAGTCAACCGCTCAGCGAGCATCAGCTTCATGACCATCGTGGCGGTGGACCGCTACTTCAAGGTGGTCCACCCGCACCACCGAGCCAACCGGATCACAGCCCGGCAGGCAGGCTTGGTGGCGGGGGCGGTGTGGGCGGCTGTGGTTCTGGTGCGCGTCCCGCTCCTGTCGAACCGCCTCCTGTGGGACCATGGCAACCAGACCCTCTGCCGAAGCTTCAGCTCCAGCTGGGCGCTGTCGGCGGGGATGTGGCTGCACTACGTCATGTACTTGGCCGAGTTCTTCCTGCCGTTCCTCCTGCTGGTCTTCTGCACCACGCGCATCGCCGGCACCCTGCGGCTGCGAGGGCTGGACCGGGGGCGGCAGGTGCGGCGGGCGGTGCGGTTGGTGCTGCTCATTTTGGCCGTGTTCACCCTCTGCTTCCTCCCGGGCGTGGCCATTTACGTGGCCGGCATGATCTACCGCTGGCTCCGGCCCCAGGACTGTGAAGCCTACCTGCTAGCCTCCCAGCTCTTCAGCTTGTCCCTCGGGTTCACCTACCTGAACAGCGCCCTAGACCCGCTCATCTACTGCTTCTCCTGCTCCACCTATCGCAATGCCCTGTTCACCTCCATCAATGCAGTGAGCTTCTTCAGGTTGAACCTGGTTCATAGGGACAGTGGAGCCAGTGACAGGAGAGAGGGCTGTGTTAGACCAGCTTCATGAAAACCTTGCCACCTCCACCTTCCAACAGCTTAGTGGTATGTTCCACCGGGATAACGACCGACTGTTGCCAGAGAAAAAAAGTTCACAAAATATTTAGATGCTGTATGGACCTTCTCTTTACGTTTTTTTTTTTTCTGTGACCTTATCTAAAAAATTAAGGATGTGGCTTTTTTCCACAATTGCATAGTGGCATAGCAAAGAAGGGCTGTATTTTACCTGGTGAAATACGTCTGTTGAAATCACAACTGTATGTATACTGTATGTATGTTTATGCCCACAATTATTTTAACTTTAGCTTTTATATTCAAAGAAGGACATATACTGTATGTGCAAGTACATGGAAAAAGGTATATGAAGAAGGTATGGGTTAGGTGAAATGTCTTTATTTGGAAATGTTGAGGATCCACAGGCATAACTGCATAGGAGCCAACATGGTGGACAGCCATACTCCAAAATAAAGATGTATCATTTTGAAAAGCCATTAACATCACACAAAATAAACAAAATATCTCCATCTTCAGACTATTTGTTGGCTTGTTTTGTTGTTTTGTCAACCCTTGCTTTTTTTTTTTTAGTGAAAGGTATATTCTGTCCTGAATAGGACAGCACTAGTGACAAATCACAATGGATACCAGAATATACAACTGCATGTTTTATTCAGTATATTCCATGGCACATTTTTGACTATCAAAAAAATACAACATGAATATACATACAAAAAACAGGTGCTATTGAAATGGTTTGAACCAGGCTGGGTGATTCCTCATTTCACTGATGCAGAAGGATCAAGTCATGAGTGGAAGTTTTCCATAGACTTTCTAGAAGATAACAAGCAACCAAATTTGCTATAGATCCCCTTGTGGCCACTCTCAAAAGGAATCTGATCAAAAAGGGGGCCGTATCCACATCAGAGATGAGGGAATGCATTATGCAGGCAGTCAGCAGATTCCCTGGTCTGCGTCATCTAGACCTGACCACTAGAGGTCTCACTCAGGGAGACTGGCCTGGGGGAGGAGCTAAAGGGGAAAGATACAGAATTACTAGATTGGCTGCAGGATTATATCAGCATCACATTGCTCTATCCAGAATTATATACTGAAAGGATACACATAATAGCAATGGACACTTGAGCTGCGTTCAACAAGGCGTACTTTTGTGGCAAACTGTGTTCATTAATTTGAACATTCTATTTAGTTTGTCACAAATACATTTTAAATAAAGATGGACGTGAATAATCAGTGCCATTTTTACCATGGGTTCTGCAATATCTGAAGAGTTTATAGAAGGACTATATGTACATAAATATAGCTCATTACCTAAACTATTAAATTATCGATAGCTAGATAGCATGGCAAGTAATCAAAACATGTTACATGGATCAATAGCGAGCTACATAGCTATCTAGCTTACATTAATGTTGTTGACTAGCTAGCTTTATGGTGTTACCTTGAAATATGATAGAGCTCGAAAAGCCAAAACAACATTTGAGAATTAGTTTGCTAGTTATCTGAAGAACTACTTTGTGACATTTAATTTTGACAGTTACATGACGATTGACAATGTCTCCATGTTTTCCGCTGCTAGATGCGCAAATGCAGCTCCACCAGTCCTGCAATGATTACATTTTTAGACTGTTAGCTAACACTGGCAAACGTCAATAGCGAGGATAAACAGGAAAAATTTGGCGAATGTTTCGCCTTGTTGAAAGCAGCTCTAGTGTCTCAGAATCTACAGCTAATCTACAAGCAGAACGAGATTGAATCTCTAGAATCTCAAGTCTAGAATCTGGAATCATTGCAAATACAGAATTGATTACAGTACTGCTGGCACAAGAATCTATTCAATCTCATTAAAAACAGCCTTTGAGATCTAGCATACATTCAGTTGTTACTTTTAAAAACTGGGGTAATCTAGTAATTCTATATCTGCGTGCATACCTTTGTGAACCCATCTATACATGCCTTAATTATAAAAATGAGCTGAGTCAGTTTTATTATTTTTAAATACACCTTAAAAAGCATCACACATATTCACCATCAGTTAGCACTTACAGAAGACACATGGTGAAAAACAAAAGAATTTTGCATTACTCATTTTCCAATTCACTCACTCATACACACACACACACACACACACACACACACACACACACAGATGTTTCAGAGTCTTTTTGCCATACTGTACACCTTATTAACATTTCAGAATAGCTGTGTCCATCTTCGCCACAAGAGGGCTGGCGGCACCAGCAGGCTCAGTACCAAAACAAGGAATTGTGGTTTCTCCCTCCTCATCAGTTATGTCCTCAACATGCGACAATGGACTACTGGATTTGGAGCGATGCAGAGCCGGTACTTTCCACAGTGGGGGGGGGTGGGGGGGGTTGGCAAGGACCTGTGTGACCAGGACAGTGGTGACATAGGGGCTTGGAGTGGAGGGGCAGTTCTTTGTTTGATGATAAAGCAGGGGTCAGAGTTCAGTCATGAATGACAATGGGGCCCCGGGCCCTCAGGCCGGGGTGGAGGGCAGCCGGGAAGGGGCTGTGGGAGGGCGCCTGGAGAGACCTCCTCAGGCCGATCTGCTCACAGGGCTGCCTGCAGGCTCTCCTGAGCTGGGAACGAGAGAGCAGCCTCCGTACCTTCCTGCAAGAGGAGAGGAGGGTGTAGTTAAGACAGCGGCTCCTGTGCCTTCCTGCAAGGGGAAAGGAGAGGACATTAACGGAGGTGCCTCGTGGGTTAATGTTAATAAGGGAGTATCGCGGGCACTGTCGGATACCGTGCATTTTGAGGCACAAGGAAACTCCCCCGGGACTCGATTCAAAAGCTAGGACTGCATCAATGACAATCAATGACAGCACAGTGGTCATTGATTTTGACATTTGTAGGCTCAGCATGACGAGTCAACAGAAAAACAGAGCTCCTCCCTTAAGTGCTTGAGAACACGATGTTCTCTAATGCAATAGAGACGAGTCTGATGATGTTTAAATGATCCCACGCGGGAACTGGAAACATAATGGGAAGTAATCTGAGAGATGGACGAACTGCCTCGCGTCGCACGTCTCTGCACAGTACATGAGCCGGACAAAGTCATTTGCAGACAAGCTGCTCCTTAGAGCTGTTATTAGTCCAAATAAGGACGACATGATCTGGGTTTTAAATATGGAATCTGCTGGGATATTACCAATCAATGTGTGTGTGTGTGTGTGTGTGTGTGTGTGTGTGTGTGTGTGTGTGTGTGTGTGTGTGTGTGTGTGTGTGAGTGTGTCGTTCACAACACAATCTGCTGGCTCAGAATCGAGGCTGAAGAAAGAAAGAAAGCACTGAGCTGAACTATGCACCTGCATTCAACAAGACATACTGGAATGTGTATCCTGGATCTCACATATCATAATGTTGATAATATCAATTGTGACACAAGGCAAACCAGCCTGTATTACACACATGTACACACTCTTTCTTTTCTTTGTAGCCTCCTAGTTACTGCTTGAATATATATGTTCACAGCTTATTATACTTATTATTCTGCTTATCTGGATGAATTACAATATAAACAGTACCCCCCCTCCAAAAAAAAAAGGTGATGATTCTGTCTGGAATGATGATTCTGTCAGGAGGTCATGGCATGCAAAGGATATGCGACCAAATATAAAAAATTTAAAGGCACAGTCAACTTAGTGTATGTAAACTTCTGACCCACTGGAATCGTGATATAGTGAATTAAAAGTGAAATAATCTGTCTGTAAACAATTGTTGGAAAAATTACTTGTGTCATGCACAAAGTAGATGTCCTAACTGACTTGCCAACACTATAGTTTGCTAATGTGAAATCTGTGGAGTGAGTTTTAATGACTTCAACCTAAGTGTATGTAAACATCCGACTTCAACTGTAGCTCTTCAGTCAGAAGCCAGGACTGCCCAGACAGTCATAGTGATCGGAAAGTAGATTTTTCAGAATGTTGTGGCTCCAGGCTTGATTTTTTGAATAGTCAGGGACAATCTTCTTATTTTTTCATTCTTCATATATTGGTACTGTATGAAGTGCTCTGCTGAGACAATTCTTAAACAAAGAGCTGTATATTAAAGGCAGTATGGCTTATGAGAGAGAAGGGAGGTGTGAGTAATAAAGGCCAGGTAGGTGCTAAACTACAGAATATACGTACATACAAGTGTTTGGCCTACTGTGATCAAGGATATAACGTTGCCGCTGTTGCTACACTTGGGCAGCTGCTGGGCCGGGAAGGAGGTGGGGATTGAATGGGAAAGTGGAGGTACGTGTATGTTTTCATTTATCGCTGTTAATTATTGATGTAACACAAAAAAAAAACTGATCGCAAGAAATCTGTTTTCGGAGTTGTCTTCTCGCCAGTGGTCTCACTTTACAGATCACATGACATACAAAAGCACATTCGGTCGCCCGCCATTCACCTTTAACCGCTGGGAAGGACCTCGCGTGCGCCGAGGCTAAAGAACGCGACCCCCCCCCCCCCCCCCCCCCCCCCCCCCGATGCTGCCGTCGCTCTCGATCGCGGCTCGTTTGTCTCGCGCCCCGGCCCGTTGGCCTCATTCCTCAGACTGCGACGCTAAATTTAGACCGGCGTCAGTCCTCGCAGGCCCTGACGGGGCACGGAGCCTGGGCTCATTTGGACATGCCGCTAATGGAAAGCCATTCTTCCCAACCCCCCCCCCCAGCTTCTGCCTCCTCTCTAGCTCATGTTTGCAGGGCGACTGTTCATCTCCTCTGTGGCCGACGTGTAATCGGGGACTCTGCCCTGCGTGTGATGCTAAGTCAGAGGAGCTACAGCTACCTGTCTGACACCTGAAACCAGCCACTATATCCGTCTGACACCGAACGGCTGTTATCGGTTTTATGCGCGACACCGTCTACCGGCCGCCTGTCGAAAACCTGGAATCTCCCGCTGCACCTGGCTCACAACTAACACCTTTGTTTAACTCTTTCCTATCTTGGGATGACCCCCTGCTTGGAAGGTAGCCAAAGGGATCTGCAGCCGTGGTCCAATAAGGCCTGGTAGCCAGGCCGCCTAATTATTGAAAGGACCATTTCCAGAATTTTCATTAATCATTTCTGGCTCAATAACAATATGGCTAAGAGTCTGCGCACCAGGCTAGGTCCAATATGGCCTACTTTGTCCGACAATAAACCATGACTCTCAAAGGGGCGTGACCAATCTGGTAATTACCTATTAACTATGCTTCTATCATTAACTAATCAGTATCTGTCTCTGCCAATTAAGCGGCTGAAACCAATAGAAAGACATGCCATTAGACCTTTCATGCCATTTAAACAGATAATTACCACAGGTGCCAATCAAAATATGACCCCACCCCCCCTTTGCAGTTCCCCATATTGTATTCATTAAGAAAAGAATGTTCCGGTTGTGCATAGTTTTAATGTGGTACTGCTTATCTGTTTAGGGAGATGATGAGCAGCTGGATTTTTGATTGGTTCTGTCACATGACTTGTCGCCATGGTGAACTGCTACACAGTTAGAAGGCGGATGGAGGTATGCGTACGCCTGTAGTGCCGAGGGACGTTACGGGTGATCTGTCACGGGCAATATTGAGATGGGGCCGGGTGGTGAGGGGGCCACAGCTCACATCCCTACCTTTGGGTGCGCCTACCTGGTCTCCCGGGACACAAGGAAGAAGCTGTCGTCGGGGGCGTCAACGCAATTGGGGCGGCTCTTGCGGAGCACGGGGTTGCTGTTACGGAGGCTGCTGCTGCTGGCACTGCTCTGGCCGTTGTGCTGCGGGGGGAGTGGGGTTACGCAGTGGAGAGGGTTAGGGGCGGGGGGGGGGGGGGGGGTAGACATGACATGACCATATTATTAATAAAACATTAACAGCAGTTATTAGTAATTAATAATCTATCCATCCATCCATCCATTTTCTAAACCGCTTACACCTTGCAGCGGGCTGGAGCCTATCCCAGCAGACACTGGGGTAAAAGGCAGGAATACACCCTGGACAACTACCCAGTCCACCCCTGAGCCCACACACCATTTATTTGCACATTCAGTTTAGATTCTCCAATTAGCCGAACCGACTGTGGGAGGAAACCCACACAGACATGGAGAGAACATGCAAATCCCAATATTTGTAATCTTTTCTTTCTGATATATTTCATGGGGGGGGGGGGGGGGGGGGCATCCACACTACAGCCCTCAGGCACCAATCTGGGCTCGCCTCTCCACAGTGTTCAGCCTAAAAACTCTGTGACCAGGAAGGCTGTCTAGTTTCTGACAGAGAATCATGAACCATGATTTTTTTTAAATGGTTGAAAATAATGGTGCCCACAGCCTACCAGGAGTCATCAGTGAGAAATAGGGCCACGCCTCCAAAAGGTAGCAGCTTTCTCTGTAGTACTGTACGGCCTAGAGTGTATAACCTAGTCACAGGCTCACATGTGTGTGTGCAGGTGGCATAAAAGTAACTTGAGAGACAGAAAAATTAAACTTGTCACAACCCAATTAAAGCCAGACACACTGTGAACAGGGATAGGAGGGAGGGTTGAACTCACCAGGACAGGGGCCGCCATGTGACCTGTGTTATCTACAGGGAAAACACAAAGACATGAGACTGAGACAAAGAACACACAAGGTTGCCCTGTCTCTGCCTGATCAAAACACTAAGAGAACAGTATGTGCATATGGGGCTTCAGAAGCTAGCAGCGCACCTTCAAACCGAGGTATTCGGGACTGATGGAAGACACACTCTGCTTCTCATGTTCATTTGTGCCATTTTCCAGAGAACAAGCAAGTCGTCACGGAAGTGTAAATCAGCCCGAGCTAATTATCGGCTGCTAACAAAGCTTACACAGGAGACACTAAGAACCATATAACTGAGGACCCTGGGGCTGGCAAGTGTAAATTACAAAACACTTTTTTTTCTCCAAGTAACAACGAATTCCAGTTATGTTAATTATATTTAAAACTGATTTTTTTTCCATTATGTGATAATCTGATAAGGGCACATGTGGATTGAATTAATTGTTCCCAATTTTAGACAGAATGTGAGGATTGAATAGTTGGTAGGGGCAGAGAGGAGGTGGTAATTGTCAAAGCTCTCATGTCAAATCATTCTTGAATTAGAGCAAAGCCTGCCAGCGTGATAGTCCAGGCTCATCAGACATGTTGGACTCTTCAGTCTTTGTGCCCATAGCAACAAGCTCGGAGAGAGGTGCATATTTTATCATCCAGCTACAAGACTCTCTACCCTCCTACGACCTAATTCTCGACCCTTTTCAGGCCATATGCAACATAGACGAGGAGGAGAATCTTATGCCGATGCTGTAAAACTTTGCGACGAATCAGCTTGATCTCACTGTTAGTTGCTTTCAAAATAGTCTGTTGAGGTCATCGAGACAGTAGACCCAACCAACTGTGCTGTTCTGTTTAACGATTGTTAAAGACATATGTGTGCACCTTTCTTTTATTGATGCGTGTGTACACGTGTGTGTTAGTGTGTGTGGCAGGTGGAAGACATCCCTGACATCAAAGCAATTTGGGGCCCTTTGTCGTCACATGGTCTCAAACGAAGAACTGAAATGTGTGTGTTTGTGTATCTGTGAGTGTTTGTGTATCTGTGTGTGTTTGTGTATCTGTGCGTGTTTGTGTATCTGTGTGTGTTTGTGTATCTGTGTGTGTTTGTGTATCTGTGTGTGTTTGGTGGATCACCTTGTCCAATCGCTCCCCCTCTCCTCTCCGCTGCCTCCGCCCTGCTGTGGTGCTGGTAACTGCGCTTCCCGAGTATGCCGAGCGGCCCGTGGCTGGGCAGCGAGGAGAGCAGGCTCCGGGGGGGCGGAGCTTGCAGACCGGGGGTGCGAGGGGTCTGTGGGGCGTGAGGTGCCGGGCGTGTCTCTGGTAAAAACACACGCCATGTTAGAATGAGAAAAGCGATAACAAGGTAACCTATGACAAATCACTACAGGCGCAATGCAGTGGTCCCGAACCCTCTTCCTGGAGATCTACCGTCCTGTAGGTTTTCACTTCAACCCTAACCAAGCACAACCCATTCAACAGTTGAGCTGCTAATTAGTAGAATCAGGTGTGCCAAGATAGGGTTGAAATGAAAACCTACAGGACGGTAGATTTCCATTAACAAGGTTCGGGACCACTGGTGTAATGGCATCATACCGAACTGCAACCACTAAGCAAACTGTTTTGGTATGCAGTTTATGTGTCCTGCACTGGCAATATCAGATTTGCTAGCTATTATTTTAATAAGCAACATATTTATATGTGTGTGTGTTGCTCACCAAGGTACTGCAGGACACTAGATAGGGTGCTTTTCTGTGAAGTTCGAACCCGTATTCTCCGGCCTTCGTGCCTCTCTGGTGCTCGGCTCATATCTGCAGATGAATAATAATCTGAAATATCCGCAACACTCAAATTGGGGTCACATCGGACATAAAACACATACAAATCCACATATGTTTTTAAGATTAACAGATTAACTTTATAATTACACAGTAAAATGTCCAGTGTTAAATCAACTCTGATACTCTGGTAGAGGACATATGATCCCCATAAAATTTAATTAACACTGAATATTGTTTCTGATGCCAAAGTCCCACTGAAGACAAAACAAATTTTGCAAAGGGATATGGAGCAGACCTTCTGGAGCGGAGCACTTGGTTGTATGTAACACAGTGGGGTCACATGACTGAAACAAATCAAGACATAGCCCTAAAGGGATCATTGACTTTATGGAATTTTTTGATATCATACAGTGTTGGTGTATTCTTTTGGACTAGCTCAGACAGTTTTGTATGCAATGAAATACAAACCCTAATTCCAAAAAAGTTGGGACAGTATGTAAAATGCACATAAAAGCAGAAAGCATGGATTTGTAAATTCTCTTTTACATATATTTAAAACAGTACATATGTATATATTACATATATAAAACTGTACAAAGAAAAGATATTTAATGTTTTACCTTATCAACTTTATTGGCTTTTGTAAATATACACTAATTCCGTATTTGATGTCTGCAACACGTTCCAAAAAAGTTGGGACAGGGGCAAAAAAAAAACAAACACTGGGAAGTTCAAAAAAGACCTGTTTGGAACATTTCACAGGTAAACAGGTGATTCTATCATGACTGGGTATAAAGGGATATCAAAAGACTCTTGATATCTTATTTACAGGTACTCTTACAAGCGGTACTATAACCTCTCTGCATTTGAATGGATATCTGGGAATTGGGGAGTGGGACTAGATTTAGCTGTAAATTACACAGGAATAGTATGGAACACATGGTTGGCGAAATGGCTGTAAGTCATCAAGGGGCTGAGGTATCAAACAAGCCTCAAACCATCACTCTGCTGCCAGATATGCAGTAGATATGGATGGATCACTTTAAGGTGGTTTCTCCTGACAAATTTTCCTATTGAACTCTATGAAAAAAGAAGTCAGGAGAAGAAACCCTTCAAGTTATCCACCCATATCTACTGCATATTTGGCAGCAGAGTGATGGTTTAAGGCTTGTTTGATACGTCAGACCCTTGATGACTTAGAGCCATTTAGCCAACCATGTGTTACATACTGTTCCAGTGTAATTTACAGCTAAATCTAGTCCCACCCCCCAATTCCCACAGAGATCCATTCAAATGCAGAGAGGTTATAGTATCGCTTGTAGGAGTACCAGAAAATAAGATAACAAGAGTCTTTTGATATTGTTGGGTCACAGACATCAGGAAGTCATGGCATGCAAAGGATATGCTACCAAATATTAAAAATGATTACTTTATTCTACATTATGTTAAACTGTCCAATATTTTTGATGCCCGAAAATGGGGGGGGGGGGGGGGGTATGTACAAAAGGTTCTATAATTTCTAAACGGTTCATCCGATATGGATGGAAATACCCTCAAGTTAAAGCTGACACTCTGCACTTCAACCTCATTGTCATTGGATCCTTTCAAACCCAAAGTGATAGAGTACAGAACCAAAATAACAAAAAAATGTGCCACTGTCCAATGAATTATGGGGCTCACTGTATATGTAAAAGAAAATGTACAAATCCCTGCTTTCCGCTTTTATTTGCATTTTGCATACTGTCCCAACCTTTTTGGAATTGGGGTTTGTATATTTTAGATATTTACATTAATTTCTGACAACCTGTCAGCTTTAAAATGATAGGTATCAGAGTATTCAGGGGTTTGTCATTTAAAGAAAAATACATAAATAAATAAAGACACATCAAGTAACTCCAAAGAAGCTTGCACAGTGACAGGGGTTGTATGTGTGCACATGACGTAATTATTCTTCAGAATAGTACGTTTAATTTAATTTTCCGTAGGGAGTAATTCCTATGGCCATGCAAACTGCCCGATGAAATTGTGGCACGGCCTCCTGTGCCATCATTAATACATGGGTCCTTGGAAGAGAAGGGCTTCTGCTGCTTGAAAACTGAGAAGGAAGGTAGTACTGGTACAACATAAAAAGGGATTTTGTTTGCTTATAAGTTATGAAATAAAGCTGCTCATATGTGTAGCCTCTTGTATGATGTAGTGTTGATGGGCAAACTGCTTTGGAGTCATTTGAAGTGTTATTTCAACTGCTTCAGACCACAAACTCTGATTGCCCTGATACCTGCCATTGTAAAGTCGGCACGTCGTCAAACAACTTTTACGTAAGTATCATGGCACACAAGAACTGTCTGGGCCAATCAAAAACATACGCTGAAACTGAAAAAATATCGAAAACACCAGAGTGAACTATCCCTTTAAAGCTCTCATTACCATGAGTAATTGATATCATTTCAATACCCTATCCGCCACCCCCCGAACGTAAAGTACTGCGGCTTGTAGGAAGCATATTTTGGGGGGGTGTGTAATTTCGAGTTTGTGTTAGTGACACTCTGAATTATCATTGCCGTCCTTAACTCCCCTTACAGCCACTGCACAAAAAAAAATAAAAATACTTGAAAAATTTAAATGAATACTGCACTGCAGTATTTTCCCAACTAAATTTCTTATTTATAGATTTCACAGACACACATCATCCTGTCTATTTAAAAAATACATAGATATATCTAGGGTATTTATACAAAAAGATACACGATTTAGAAGTCTGCACTGAGACACATGCATTTCACCTGAGTTATTTCTGTTTCCGTTCTCTACTGCTGCCATGAATCAGCAGAAAGTGGTGTTTAAGAATGAGGCCGGGAGAGCACCCATAGGTTATTCATGCTTTCTTTCCTGAAGCACCTTGGTAAATCATATGCCGGGAAAATCATAGGCCGGGGCAGGGGAATTCTTAAAGAGATTTATTTAGGGTTATCAATAAAATATTCTTTAGTTGGGGCAAGAGACCATATTTAATAATAAAAAAAAGTATTGAAAATATAATATGAAGTCCTCGCCTGACACTGGATATCTCATATGGTGTAGCTGAATGAGTATGGCAGTCACGCATTAAAAACTGAAGCAGCAGGGTGGTGCTGCTACTGCACTTTAGTGCTACCCTTGAGGATGGTGCGTTTACCTCAGTTGCTCCAATAAAACTCAATCTGTGGAAATGGCTCAGAGAATAAGCGGGGTGTACAACTGGACGCCCCCCTGGATAATAACAAAGGTGAAGATATTAGTTTGGCTGGGGGAGTGCTGGGGTGTGGGGTCGATGCAGCTGTAAAAAAAATCAATCATGGAGCAATTTCAGATGTCAATGTCAGACCTTCTGGAGAAAGAAAATCATATTGACGTTTGACGGCATTGCCCACCATCAAATTTTGATTCATTTAATTTGATTCCTGCTAAAATGTCATGTTTTTACCTTAAGATACTGGCCATGTACAGTGAGTCACGTCTACCCCTTGTGTGAAAACTGAGGCCTCGTCCACACGTACACGGATATTTCTAAAAACGCATTTCTTCCCCCTCCGTTTAAAAAAAATAATTCCCGTCCACACCACACCGTTTTAGAAAATCTCTCTGTCCACACGACAATGCAAAAAACTACATTTTTTTGCATTAATTTCACCGTAAATACAATTTTCTGAGTACAAGAGCCCATGTAGGCTTTGGTTGTAAAGTAGCCGTGTATCGGGAGACATAAAAGCATCCACGAAAATGACAAGCAACAAGTCTATAACGTAATGCTGTGCAAGATTTTCTAAAACAACAGTTTTGTGTTTTTTTTTTTTTACCGTGATACATTGATAAAAGATGGTATCAATGACGAAATATAGTCAGTAAAAAAAATAATAAGTTCACTAAAATAAGAAAATAACTATTCTAATGGTCTGTCTCTTGGCAAATTGACATATAACAACATTTGCCACACACAAATTGAGGTCATGATGTCAAGCGTTTTCCAAAAACTCTGTTTCACCCGTACACACGAATACACAGAGTTTTTAAAAATCTCCACCCTGGAAGGTGTTTTCCAAAAGCTCCGTTTTCAGCGACCTAAAACTCGTTTTCGTGTGGACGGGAGGCCAAAACGCAGAGAAAATACGTTTTTAGAAATATCCATATACGTGTGGACGGGGCCTGAAGTTCTCTCAAATTTCGTAAAGGTCAGGCATCGCATATCAGGAGATTCGGCGACATGCAGAACTTGGAGAAGGGAGGGAAGTATATATGAGTTGGACGGTGTGGAATGTTTGGACTGGGAAAGGTAGGACCTGAAATAAAGGACATACATTAGTTGTAATTTCTGAAGAGGGTAGGTGCATTTGGTGGTAAGGTCAATCATGCTGGTGTGCTCAGTAATGCTCCATCAGGCATGCAAGGGACCATCAGGTGAGTGTACAGGCCATAGGGGTGTGTGATCACAAGCAACCAATTAGACAATCGGCTCATTATCTTACATCAAACCTGAGCCTCTTACGAGGGGAATATGCTGGAGACCCATAGGGCCACACTGGGGCATCATAGGTAAGTTGGCAATGCTTCAAGCGCGCAAATATGACACTACTTAACTTCAGAGCCATCGCTACTTTCTGCATTTATTTGTGTGTAATAATCCACACACTCCCAGGGGAAGTTAAGCGAAACTTGACATTGCAGCATTACCAAGTTCTCCCATTGTTATTACTTAATTCTGAGATTTAATGTCACACTAAAGGGCAACTATACTGGTGGTAACCAACCCAGTTGTCCATCTCTGCCTGTGAATTCCAACAAAGTCCACGATTTTGATGTTTCTTTTGGGGGGTGTTCTTATCCCAAAGCAGCTGTTCCCCAGGGATGTTCCAGTGCCAATGAAATCATGTGGATGGCTGAAAATGCAGAACTTCTGCACAGCAGGTGACACAAATGGAAAGGGAAGGGGAGGCATAGTTCGTGCCCCATTGGGTCATCCAAAGAGGTGATGGGATTGGACAGGAGAGTTCATGTCAGAGGCAGAGGAGGAGTCTTGCTTGACCCCACCCCCTCCAGAACTCTGCCTGACCCAGACAATCAAACGTCAACCAACAAACATAGACACACAAAATTATGACAAGTCAGAGGGAATGCTTTCAGCCTTAGTTTTTATTTTTATTTATTTAATGAATGTAATTTATTTTTTGGCCACAGGACAGTCACACAAAGAAACAGAAGCCAACAGAAAAGGCATGCCACCTGGACACACTGACATGGAGTGTAGACCACTGTCAATGGGAGACCGTGAGTGGGGGCATGGTGGCGATGGATGTACCACAAGAGAGGACAGAGTAAAAACAACAAAAATGAAGAACTGGACAGCGAGACTGTGATCGGAGTTCAAAACAAAAATGTAAAAATGGATTTTGTGAATGTCGTTGGGACTTAAATAAAGCCGATTGCCCTTCCCTGGTTTCAAGATCATCCCTGAGGAACAGATCCAGTTTGGTGGAGGGCCCAAGATATGCCACGGCCGGATTACAATTAGACGGACATCCCCAACTGTAGCGCCCTCCAGAGATCTCAGATGATCAAGAGTGCCCAGTCCTTGACTGGCTCATCCAATCAGAGCTTGTGGGATGACCAAACACCCATTTGTACATTATTTGCTGAACAAAAGTTTACCCAGAGTTATTAAAAATTATCGTTTTACATGTGTTGCCATCTGCATAGCTGCACATTTTACGGAAAGCAATTCTGATTGAGCACAAAGTTCAAGGTAGCAGTGCGCCTACAAGAACCTGAAATCTTTGGGTTTTTAGCCTGGTTCCTGAACAGCTACAGCCGGCTGGCAACGCTTCCTTTGTTGTGGGTTGAGGATTGGGACAGAAACTGAAACCACCAATTAGATTCAACTTCCTGGCGGAATTTTGGCCGTTTACAGTGTGGAGAGCTGGAACATGGGTTATTCCCGCCTCCTTTTCGTTCACTCATTCTGAGACCAACAAGCCAGAAAAGACCAAAGGAAACTTCTGTGGCATGTCTCTAGCAGAGGTGTAAAATCCAGAAATCCTGCCATGTGTTTCTTCCACCCATGAACTCACCCAGCTGATTTCACTAATTAGTTCTACCTCCTGGCTGAAGACTTGTGCTAATTGAAAAATCCAGGTGACTGGAACAAAATACTGCGGAGGACTTTTACTTTCTGAACCTGGACTTTACGCCTCTGGTCTCGGGTGCTGCTGCCGTCAGAGCACCGCCATCACTGTTCACACAGGCATTTAGTTTCACCTGGCTGGGGGGTCTCACCTGCTCAACCTTATAGGACTGTCTGAAACTATATTCTGATCCTATCCAGATCCAACTAATAACCTTATCAGCAAGCTAATTTAGTTTTCTTCAACTGAAAAGCACTTGAAAATATACATTGATAAAAAATAAAGCAGTGAACAAATTCAATTTCTTTGGCTTCAAGTTTGGAATCTTAGGGCAAACCTAGCTGAAAGACTGAGGGCCGGGTACCCCTGTTTGTGGTTTATCTATAACTCCTCCTCTCTCTCTCTCCAAACAATTTCCTTGCCTTGGTTGACAAGGGGAGGGTAGCCAGGTCTCATTGACCAATCGTACACTGAGAGGTACGTCTTTCAGCCCGGTTCAGACTAATCAGTTACCCACATTACTGACTGTAGCGCTGACATCTGTTTGCACGTTTCACATTTGCACAAGTGTTTACTTTTGGTTTTAAAATGTTTGCAAAAACTAAAGGGAGAAAAGGCACAGGAATTAAATTCTTACATGGAATTGCAGTATCTTTTAAACATCTCCAAAATGCTGTCATTATCTGAAAGGTGAGTCTGGGGTCAAGCTCTTATTTGTGTGTAGGGAAAAAAAATAAAATAATTCACAATCACACAAAAACGCAAGCTACACTGTACAGCAGTGGACCCTCAACCCTGATTCCTCTCACTGCACAGGCCCCCAACCCCCAACGCCAAATACAGTCAAACCCCCCCCCAAGACACAAATGACTCACTACAAAACACACAAACATACAGAACTCCTGCAACCACCACATGCACAATGCACACACACGACCCGCACCCAAACACACAAACACGAGTCCCGCACCACACAGACACACAACCCTCCACCACATAAACAAACTCAACCCCCACCAGGCACGTACACACACACACACGCACACACAAATATACACACGTACAGGACCCCTAACACATACACACACAACCAAAGGTGTGTTTTAGGGCAATATGCTCCACTACCAGCGTGCAAACATTCCAGCAAAACCATAAGTGTACACATACCAGCGCAGTAAGATATGTGTCCTAGGATTTCTGATGTGCAAAATAAAGCTTTCAGTAATTAAAATACATTGCTTTATCTATGTACATAGTTATCTTCTAAATATAATGCTCACACTAAGAGCTGCACTTTTAAGTCCTTACCACCTAAGGTGCATCACTACAACTTAAACAGTATAAAATAAATAAAAAGGAAAACCTTTGGAGAAAACCAAATGTATGCATTTTACCCACTTCTTTTTGGACTGTGTTTGTGTGTGCATGCTAGTGCGACGTAAATATCGTATACAAAATTAAATAGAACAAGTAAATGTTACATTAAATAAATTAATAAATACACAGATGGTTTTAAAACGGCGAGAGGGGAAACAAAAGCAAAAGTAAAAGAAATTAGGGATTTTTGGATGGAAGAAATTGGATTTGATGCGAGAAAGTTGTGATTGAACAGAAATAATAAAAAAGGTGATTGAAACAGATTAATGGGGGAGCAGGCATTCTTTATTGGAAACGGGACAAAAATACAAAAAAATATAATAATAATAATAATAATAATAATAAAAACAATAAGAGACAGGACGGGGGGAGGGGGGTGAGAGATGGGGGCGTTAACGGAAGTTAGGAATTTAAAGAGCTCTTACACTCCGCCTTTATGGCGCCACAGTTAATGGGCACAAAGGGCCGGCGCGCCGCCTGGCGCAGCCTGATGAGGTCACGGCACATGTGACGGGCCAGCTTGGTGAGGCGGGTGGCCTGCAGGAGGAAGGCCTGCTTCGTCTTCATGGAGGACTTGGGGCTGCCGCTGTTCCGCACCGGAACCATGTGAGAGGACTGGCGGTTGCCGTGACCGCGTGACCGAGGCTCCTGGGGAGGGGGGGGGGGGTGATGTCATGAGAAGAAGAGCAGGATGGTGTACATCAAAGGGATGAAGGTGTTTGTGTGTGGGGGTGAGAACCAGGGTCGTGAGGTTCCAAGAAACAAATCTGCACAGGTTGGTGGTTGTGTTGGGGGGGGGGGGGGGGGGGGATTATGTTGCTAACTACAATTATGATTATTATTACTTGAAATTTTTCAGGCCTTTAGAAAATGAACGCAAAGTCCTGAAGTCCCGTTGTCATGCCAACTGACATTTCCGATGTGATGAGAACGCTGAGGGGATAGTGTGCGGAGTTGCATTAGGGACGGTGCGGCACACCGTTACCAAGCTCTCGCAGTCAGAGATGCCACTGGACTGCTTCCCCCTACCCCCCTCCCCCGCCGCATGGGGGTAATTTGACGGAGGGAATGGCGCTTTCGGTTGTGCCGGGTCCAGCCTCTTAAACCCACACGCCTAGCCCCCAAGGCTGCTCGGCTCTGGCCTTTTCAAGCGCACGTGTCTTCAGACGGCGAACCAATGGGAATTGTGCAAGTTCCAGAGTTGGCTCGTTACCGTCGCTGACGGAAGCTGTGCGGGGGCGTGGCTTACGTTTGGGGACGGGCTGGGGGACGTCTTCTCTTCTCCCTCGGCTCGGCTGGGCATCTTCAGCCCCCCGTATTTCTTCCAATACGTCCAGCAGGACACGCACAGACGACACTGCATGTTGGGGGGGGCCCCATGAGTACCACTGAGCGGACTGAATGGCTGGGGGGGGGGGGGGGGGGCAGAGTCAGCTGACAGTGATCACATGATATTTACAAACCCTACAGCAGTGACACGTTACATTACATTTCATTCACTTGGCAGATGCTTTTACCCTACAATAAGTGCGACCTACAATAAGTGCATACCGAAGGTCATTGAAACAACTGACACCCAACTTGTGGAAGGGGTTGAGGTGGGTCACAGAATAAACATGAAAGAAAATAACTTGTATAAATGACTATGGAACACATTCTGCATAAAAGTTCACGCCAATCAAACACAAGAGTACTTACTACACGCATCGCTCAAGTTAGTGCGAATCCACAGCCTTGAAGTACAGGTACTCCTCAGGACATAAAGTAAATGCGGGACTCCGTGACTTTGAAAGAAAGGGCTGTTGCAAGTTTACGCAATGTTGAGCTTAACTGACCAAAACAGTCAACGGCGTTTTTTCATGGGATGTTCTAGAATAACCCCCGGGACATTTTTCCACTTCCACCAGCTAACCATGAGTGGAGTGCCTCTGTCATGGAAGAGTGGTGTTAGTCCTCCTGCAGCGCTGACAGACTCTACGCCGCGGCGCATGAGGGACATACTGGTCACTCGTGGTGGCCCAACACCAATTCATTAGTATCTTTTTTTTTTTAAATGTAAAAAAAAAAAATTGTTTATTCAACATTTGAACATGTGTCGGGCTAAATGGTGTAGGTCACTAAATATGCATTCAGTCGTGGGTACAGAAATATTGGTAACCATTATGCTACGCTTCCCTCTTTCACAAGATTGGTCTAAGCTTAAAAAAACCCACAAAAAAACACAAAAAAACAATCCATCTCTTTCACTTTCTGCCGCCATTACAGCTCCCCTGAGCCTGAGTCACTGCCCCTCCTCCCTTGAAAACAATGCCTTGAGGAGGCTCCTCATAACGTGACGTTACCCCATCCTTTTATCTAACAAAGAGACTGTTCTATTGCACTACGAGTCAATACGTTTGTCCCCTTAATCAAGTCCTTCAACTGGGAGCCATTGAGTGATTAGACGTGTTTTTTGGTCTCTAAAGGACAGCCCGGACAAAGGCACTGTGTTAGCAATCGTAATGATTAAGGCGAAACTGCCTGACTGATCAGTCTATAAAGACTAATGACTTCATAAATAAAAGGTAAACTGTGTGAGAGCATTACCTACCCCCTACCGCAAGTCAATACGCAAGTCAATATTTCATATACTCTGTTAATGGCCTGTTATAGTACTGAGCCTATGATATTGTATCATTCACCATGTTTGTCTTACAACCCTGAGACAACTTTACCCTTTCGTTTTTTGGAACGGGAACAATATTTTTCCCATTTGTTATCCCCACTTTGGAATACCTGCTTGCCCCTTGAGTCACCACTATTGCTGCATTGACGGATATAGCTGCAGATGCATGAAATGTGCAACCCTCCAATGATATCGCCTCGGAGCCAGTGTCTACTTTAGACCCGATAGGTTTCAGAGAAGAGAACTCGCAGCAAGTAAATAAAAAGGTGATGGGTGTGACTGACTGGTCTGTTGAGGCCTGGTGCGTCATTGGGAGGAACTAATACCGAGATATCCAAAGGAGACCTGGCCTGTTTAATTGCCCTCCTCTTGATAGGACGAAACTGGACGTGCTCGCCGAGGCTTGTGATGCAAAGGCTACCTGCGAGAGCTTTTGTTGATCAAACCGCACGAGAGCCCCCGATACTGTTCTCGAAAACAACAGTTCACGTGCAAGGGAGAAATCTTATTGTGGATGGACTGACGGTCTGGTTGAGGATTTGAGTCGACAGACGTCAGAAATGTCCGGATCTTTCCGCAGTACTCACAGAAGCAGCTCTCGCACGCCCGCCCGATGCTGGGTGTCTGATAGCCGCCGGGCCCGGACGCCCCGTTCACAGCTGCCATCTTGCCGTTGCTGACGGCGATCTGGTTGGGGTTGGGCTTGTTACTGCCAATCAGAGACAGAGAGACAGAGCGGGAGTATGTGTGAGTGAGAGTGTGAGAGATATTGATATTTGAGCCAAAAAGAGCCCAGGGTGGATGATGAAAAGGCGGTATTATGTGAATGTCACTTACTATGTCGGGATGTAAACTTGTTTCAACTTGCTCTCTGCCTCTGCAGCCTTCAGCCGTTTCTGACAGAGTGAAAAATCAGGACCGTGAGCGACAATTCCGAGTTCATATATATATATAATATATATACAGTACCAGTCAAAAGTTTGGACACACCTACTCGTAGAAAGTTATTTTTTCGTTATTTTTACTGTTTTCCACATTTTAGAATAGTAAAGACATCAACACTATCAGATAACACAAATGGAATTATGCAAAGACCCAAAAAAAAGTGTAAAACAAATAAAAAACGTCTTATATTTTAGATTCTTCAATGTAGCCACCCTTTGCCTTGATAACAGCTTTGCACATTCTACCTGGAAATAAGGTATCAAGAGTCTTTCGATATCCTTTTATACAGAGTCATGATAGCATCACCTGTTTACCTGTGGAATACCTGTTTACCACAGAAGTTGGTTGAGAGAATGGCAAGAATGTGCAAAGCCGTTATCAAGGCAAAGGGTGGCTACTTTGAAGAATCTAAAATATAA
Source organism: Synaphobranchus kaupii (assembly GCA_029718625.1). Taxonomy (NCBI): domain Eukaryota; kingdom Metazoa; phylum Chordata; class Actinopteri; order Anguilliformes; family Synaphobranchidae; genus Synaphobranchus; species Synaphobranchus kaupii. The sequence goes on along the minus strand of CM056379.1, from coordinate 96,266,229 downwards.
CACTTTTTTTGATTTGTTTGCATAATTTTATGTGTTATCTCATTGTTTTGATGACTTTACTATTCTAAAATGTGGAAAACAGTAAAAAAAAACTTTAAAAAACCTATGAGTAGTTGTGTCCAAACTTTTGACTGGTACTGTATGTATATATCAGATCAAAAACGTCTACGACGTAAAAAAAGCCAACTTACTCACGCATAGCCTACATAGCGCTGTCCATAAGTTCTTAATTCCAACTTGCAAAAACTAGGTCTGCCTTTAAAAGTCTTGATATCAAAATGTGGCCAAGTTACAACTAACAATATTGCCTATCGTAGCTCACACTAAATAAACTAGCTCTATTCCAAAGCAATGCTATCCAAACTTTCCTAAATTATTTAATGCAACTTGGCCCTGTGTTTCTTCATCTTTGCATGTGAAGAGATTGTGCCTCATGGAACAACATATGATTTCAATGAATGTTTTTAACAGCTGATGAATAATTACACTCCAGAAAGGATATGGTTGTACTTTGTTGTTGGTTGTAATATTTTTACCTAGAAAATAGCGTACATAAAGCATTTTTACAAACGTATCCAGACATGTTTGTGGGTCAGATGGTGGCAAATAAGTAATTGTACCAATTTTCTTAACATAATAGTATTTATGATATTTGCAAACAGAATTTTGTGAACAGAAGGATATCTATGCTCTGTAGGACCACACAGGTTTTGATAGAAATCCAAATAAATCAATCAATAAATACATAATAATAATAATAATAATACATTTTATTAATTCTGTGCTTTTCATAGACCCAAAGCAGTGGATGCAGACAATTGTTCAAACATGCCCTATAGTGTAGTAATTTTTCTGTTTAATTTCTAAGTGCAACACATCTGAATCAGAGTATTTCCACTATAAATTATTTTCATTTTGCAGTTTGATGTGGCACATACAGTTTCATTGAGCACATTCTCTTGAGATGGTAAGATGAAGAAACACAGGGCCAAGTTGCATTAAATAATTTAGGAAAGTTTGGATAGCATTGCTTTGGAATAGAGCTAGTTTATTTAGTGTGAGCTACGACAGGCAATATTGTTAGTTGTAACTTGGCCACATTTTGATATCAAGACTTTTAAAGGCAGGCCTAGTTTTTGCAAGTTGGAATTAAGAACTTATGGACAGCGCTATGTAGGCTATGCGTGAGTAACTTGGCTTTTTTTACGTCATAGAGGTTTTTGATCTGATATCACTTATTTTTTATAGCTAACTAATGATGAATAATGCATGAAGATAAACACGGAGACATGCATTCCAAAGAAATGTATGCAGACATTCGCTTAACCATAACGCCCTCTATTGACAAGAATGAGAACAGTTATCCTATTACAGACAGCACACAATTACATTAAAAGAGTTTGTAGATGAGCAGTATTTAATGTGTAATGAAATACAATGAACAGCACCACCTGAGCTAGAAGCATGTAAATTAATGAACCAAGTGTACATGGAGACATACAGGCAAAATGTGCTAGACGCAAACACATTCTAGCTGAAAGACATACAGCCTAGATAGCTAGTACAGCCTAAATAGTTTGCATCAGTAAAATATGGAAATACAGTTTTAAAATAGGGCTATTAGTATTCTATGAAATACATTTAACGTTAGGCTATTCAACACTGGATTGCCGGATGCGTAACTCCAACCTTCCATGTGTGGGCTACGAGCTAGCGAGCGAGCTAGTGAGTTTCTGCACAGCAGTTTTTTTTTTCCGGTAGTGTAGAACGTTACCTGCGGGAAATGTTTTGGTACCGGACAGCTAGGTTTAGTTTCGTTTTCTGTAGTGCAATGAATGTAGGCTATAATGCATGTTGATTCGCTTCGTAGTAGCCTAAGCTTGTTTCTGCTTCCTGACGAGAAGCAGGAAGTAACGTTGGCGAACAAGCTTGATTGGACAACGCATATTTCCCAGGAATCTTAGCCAGAAAGAAAACAGTAGATATTACTAAGAAAGTACATACCAGAGATTATTCTTGTTCTTATTATTATTATTATTATAATTAAAAGTTATTATAAAAGTGTTTGCAGTAAGCTACATTATCAGCAGAGTAGCGTAGACTAGAGCTACATTCGGAGGCTATCTATTTATAAGTGACTAACCATGAATCAGATATGTTTGGGGAATTGGCGGTTTATAAATCCGATCGCTTAAAGGCTTGCAGCTTAAAAGAGGCTATCCTCAATTCTTAATGTTGGCTATTATCGTAAATTCTGAATTTTCCTCGTAGTTAATTTTATGGTGACCTTGTGTTATGTGTGAAAAGGATAAAGTGAACAGAGCTGAAGTGAAGAAATTAATGAATAAAGAAATGTTGGCCGAGGCAAGTGTTTCCACAGTCAGTCATGACCGCAAGAGCAGAGCATAACACCCTCCCCAAACCAGACAAAAGTGAGCGTCCGGTTTGGGGAGGGTGTGATATAATACAAGTGAAACATTGAACAGTTAATATTGTAAACCTCTTTTGCCTTTGCAATAAAAATACGTGAATGTGTCAATGTGAAAATAATAACAGTCTAAGAAATGAAAAGTACTTAACAGTTGCACATTGTTTTTGTGGAAAATACACGTGCGCTGCTGGGCTCGAACCCACTATCCACTGTGTGAGAGACTGCAGCTTTAACCACTAAGCCACAGTTGCTTCTTGGAAAGCATGAAGCCATTAGCTATATTAACATTAAAAAACATTAGTATGAAGCATTTTTATTGGACGATAAGCTTGATGAGCAGGTATACGGACCATACCCTCAAATAATAATTCTCCCCATTGGATAACATCGCGACAGAGGCAGGCAGTTTGGCAGGAAAATGGGAAGATGAAGAAGAAGAATAAGAAGAAGAAGCGGAAGCGGAAGAGGAAGAGGAAGGAGAAAAACGGAAAAATAACCCAAGTTTGGGGCTTTATTGTGTGGATGTGTGAAGTTGTATGTGAATGCTGTGTGGTTAGATGAGGTCAGAACATACAGAAGTTAATGTTTTTAAGGGCTGAGAGTCTACAGTCATTGTGGTTATTTCTGTAGGAAACCCTGAAAAGTGCCAAACTCTCAGTGGTGTATAGGTATGGGGCATGCCCCGCCAAGCCGTAACTTGGCGGATGGCATACCTGCCATCCCAATATATATATATATATATATACACTACTCACAAAAAGTTAGGGATATTCGGCTTTCGGGTGAAATTTCAGGATGAACCTAAAATGCACTATAACCTTTACAGGTGAAATTAATTTGACCTTCTCTAAGCTTTTGAATGCACATGTCCAACTATTCAATGTTTCAGTACTTTTTGCACAACTTGCTGTTCTCTAACAAGGAGCTGAACGGCAAAATTCACAACAGGTGTTTGATCCATGAATCGACCAATAAATTTCCTGGTTCAATTAGAATTGGTATTTAAACAGTCCTCTTCATCATGCTGTTCACATTTTGACATCATGAGACCAAGACGACACCTAACAATTGATCAACAGTACCTCGCCATTGCGAGGCTTCAAACAGGATGTTCTCAGAGGGAAGTGGCCACTGAGCTTAGAGTGTCACAGAGTGTCATCAGCAGGTTGCAACAGAGATACAGAGAGACTGGAAGAGTCACAGAAAGGCATAGAAGTGGACGTCCTTTGGCCACATCCCACACTGATGACCGCTTCATTGTGAACAGTGCCCTGCGGAACCGGATGATGAATGCCACTCAACTCCAGGCACATTTAAGGGAGGTGAGAGGCACCCAAGTGTCACGTCAGACCATTCGAAACCGTTTACATCAGCGTGGTCTGCGTGCTAGACGACCTGCAAGGGTACCTGACCACACCACCAGGCACAGGCGTCATCGTCTTGCATGGGCCAGGGAGCATTTACGCTGGACGAGGGACCAGTGGGCCTCAGTGCTGTTCTCTGATGAAAGTCGATTCACGTTGAGCAGAAATGATGGCCGCCAACGATGTTGGAGACGTCAAGGAGAGCGCTATGCATCAGCCACTGTTGTCACCAGACGACCCTTTGGTGGTGGCGGTGTTACAGTGTGGGCAGGTGTGTCTAGTCAATACAGAACTGCCCTACACTTTGTGAATGGTACAGTGACAAGCCCATACTACCTGAATAACATCATTAATCCAGTCATTGTGCCCCTGCATGAACAACACAGGCCTAATTTCATCTTCATGGACGACAATGCTCCAGCTCATCGAGGGTCGCATCATTAAGGAAAGGCTGCTGGAGACTGGGGTACCTCAAATGGAGTGGCCTGCACTTTCTCCAGACCTGAATCCCATAGAAAACCTATGGGATCAGCTGACTCACCGTGTAGAGGCTCGTAACTCTGTACCCCAGAACCTCAATGACCTGAGGGCCGCCCTTCAAGAAGAGTGGGATGCCATGCCTCAGCAGACAATAAGTCGACTTGTGAACAGCATGAGACGTCGTTGTCAAGCTGTAATTGATGCTCAAGGGCACATGACAAGTTATTGAGACATTGACATTTTTGTTGTGGTATACCCACCACTGTTGTTGGCTTTTGTTTCAATAAATTGTTTGAGATGAGGAAATCACCATTGCATGCTTCTACTTAAATGCCCTACTTTCATGATACGTATAATATCACTGTAGCGTGAACTTACATTTTCCATAAATTTCACCCGAAAGCCAAATATCCCTAACTTTTTGTGAGTAGTGTATATATATATATATATATATATATATATATATATATATATGCTGCTCCAGTTTTAAAATGTCCTGTATAAACACTGCAACAGTTTTATTCAGGGTTTTCACTATCCTGGCCCAACACTGCAGCAGCGTAAATTATATTTTTGACGTTAAACTCATACTTGACACTGCCCTGTCTGACACCATTATAGAGTTAACAGCACTGAAGCAGGGCTTCATAAATCCAGTCGTGGGGTCCCCTGTGTATGCTGCTTTTTCCAGAATCTGATGAGCTGCAAACGGAGCTATAAAAGGGACAGTTTTATGTAGACCAAAAGAAATTATTGCTTGACAGGCAAAATCCCACTGGATTCCTTAAAGTGTTGACACCCGATAATTGAAACCTACCATCCTAACAGTGTGGGACTTACACAGCAAAAAAACCCTGCATTCGAAGCAAAAGAAAAATTTGACGCAAAAATCATGGCCGCGTGCAAAAAACAATTTACAGGACCGGTCCGGCTAGGAACAAAAAAACAACAAAAAAACAAAAAAACATGGGTCGTATGGGTCCAAAGGGTGAGTTCGGGACGCTTACATTTTGGGGGCTGTGCTTCACACTTACAGTCCGGTTACAGGGTTCCCACACTTACATATGCCACCCAGTCAAAACATCCTACTCCCTCAAGTTTAAGGAATTATAAAAACTGTATCGTCGTGTACTGTATGACATCACGTGACAGTGCAGAGCAGCATTCTCTGCTACAAGCGAACGCAGCTCACCTGCTGCACGTATCTGTCGGTGGTCTTCCACATGTAGTAGTACTCGATGATGCTGGTCAAGGATTTCCAGGGGAGCTGAAACGGATGAGAAGGGGAAGACGGGTCAAAAGCACCACAGCGGTTGGGAGTCAGTCATTCATGGTCAATAGAGCAGTTCAGGTGGGTGGCAAGATGCCTTCCATTGAATTTATTTATTTATTTATTTTTTTTGTGTGTGGGGGGGGGGGGGTGTCCTAAAAGAAGCCCCATCTGTGTAAAAAAAAAAAAAACACAAAGAAAAATGGATCACAGATTCTTACATCTCACCCTGAAGGAAAATAATGACCTGTCACACAGCGGAGCATCGCACACTTTTATAAGTGATCTGTGAGCAAAAGCCGTACCTGAAAATATCGACGGCAACAGACGGCCAAGTCTACGGCTGAGCCTTAAATCGATTAGTTTAACTCAATTACCCAGAATGCCCGGGGCAGAGGAGCACAGCGTTGGCCTCGATAAAATGACTGCGCGATAATGCGTGGTGTGTGCGACAGTGTGCGCGTGTTCCGTGTCATTCGTGTGCGGGAGTGTGGCCTAGCCCCCCCCCTACACTCTGATGTATGGCCAGAGAAGGGGTCTGCTGTACAGCAGGAGGGGAACATCTCGCCCATCTTAGATTCTCACCCTTCTGACACCCTAGACTCTCCTGCTGCCATGTCTGGTATTGCACTCTCTCCCCCCTTCCTCAATCCCTCCCTCAGTCTCACACTCCATCCTGCTGCACCCCACCCTCTCCATCTGTCTGTCTCTCCCCCTCCCTCCTATGACGTAATTGCTTGCACTGTCCTCGAGGAGGAGGGGGGGGGGGGTGTAACTCACAAAGTCTTGCCGAATGTCGTTGAAGTCCTTGCCGTATTTCTCCAGGGCCTCCTCGAACAGGTTGGCCTCAGACGAACTCCACTCCTCCATCTCGTCCCGGCAGAGGACCGGCCCGCCCTGGGGTACGAGCACACTGATGGCGCTGGACAGGTCGTAGCCGTGCCGATGCAGGGTGTCCATGGCGTGGAACTGTGAGGGGGGGGAAATAGGGGCTGGTTGAGCAGATGAGGGGTGTGTGTGTGTGTGCGCGTACTCCGATAGGCCAAACTGAAATCGACAAACTGCCAAAGGGAGGCACCTCAAATCATAATGAAAACTCCAAATAAAACTGGCACATGAATGTTCCACCAATAAAGCAGTAAGCTCCCTCTTTCTTTTTCTATTACACGTTTCCATGGAGTGACAGTCATGACCCACAGTATGGGGGACGCTGCTCGTTGACTGACATCTCTCCCTGTTGGCCCTAAATCGACAGAGAAATATGGCTGCGAAGGGGTTGAACGTTTGTGCGCTTTAAGTACCGGCATGTCCAAATGTGTGTGTTGGAGTGTGTGGGTTACCATCATTAGCATGACACGACAGACTCTGCGGCACAGAGAGACTGGTTTTTAATTGAACTGAAAGTTCTCAACGGCAGGTTTTCCTCTGCAGAGCTCACCAATTACAAGGCTGCTGATATACCCTTCTCCTGCCTAAGGCCCATTTCCGTTTATGTACGCAAACCTCTTTCCACTTCAGAAAAATCATGATCGCTGAGGACTTGATTAACTGGGTAACTGGATAACTGGGTTTCAGTTATGCTAGACAGACTAAAAGGAGGTAAGGTTTTGCTCGGCGACTTGTGGCAAGTACAAACCCCAATTCCGAAAAAGTTGCGACAGTATGTAAAATGCACATAAAAGCAGAAAGCAGTGATTTGTAAACTCTCTTTTACATATATTTAATTGAAAACAGTACAAAGAAAAGATATTTAATGTTTTACCTTATCAACTTTATTGATTTTTGTAAATATATACTAATTCCGAATTTGATGCCTGCAACACGCTCCAAAAAAGTTGGGACAGGGGCAAAAAAAAAAAAGACTGGGAAGTTCAAAAAACACCTTTTTTGAACATTCCACAGGTAAACAGGTGATGCTATCATGACTGGGTATAAAAGGATATCAAAAGACTCTTGATATCTTATTTTCAGGTACTCTTACAAACAATACTATAACCTCTCTGCATTTGAATGGATTGGGGGGTAGGACTAGATTAAGCTGTAAATTACAAGGAAATAGTATGGAACCCATGGAAAAAAAAAATTAGTATGGAACCCATGGAGACAAAAAAAATAAATAAAAATAAATAAATAAATATATATATATATATATATATAAAGATAAAAAAATAAATAAAAGATAAAACAGCTTTAAAGGATAAATAAGCTTAAAAATAAATAAACTAGAAAAGAATAAAAGAAAAGATAGAAGTGCCTCTGTCTTTTTGATAGACAGACATGAGCTAATGGATCACTCTAATCAGATATGTTAGGTAAACAGGGAGATAAATAAAACAAGAAACAATAGAGTTAAAAATACCGGCTGGGCTTAATAAAAGTACAATAAAATGCAGTACAATGCAGCAAAATTTCAGTCAAAGGCCCATGAGAAGAGCAAAGTTTTCAGACCAGATTTAAAAGACAATACAAGAGGCATGTCTAAGGTCGTAGGGTAGTAGGTTCCAGCTATGGGTAGCATAAAAACTAAAGGCTGCCTCCCCATTTTTTGTTTTAACCTTAGGCACAATGAGCTGATCCGATCCCAAAGATCTAAGAGATCTGTTTGGTTTATATGGCCTGAGCATTTCCAAGATGTATTTTGGTCCTAAGCCGTTGAGTGATTTATAAACTATTAGCATCACTTTGAAATCTATTCTATAGCGGACTGGAAGCCAGTGTAATGATCTAAGGATTGGAGTAATGTGTGCACTTCTTTTAGTCCTTGTAAGAACAGTCCCAACTTTTTTGGAATTGGGGTTTGTATATGACATGCTTATATGACTTTAGGCCTGGGGTTTACTATGAATGAATGACCGCACACTTGCAAAGACACATGCACGCATACACATCGATAACCTGTCATGTGAAGGGAACAGAGACTGGCATTACAAAAAAGGCTCCATTTATATATATTTTTTTAAATAAAGACTTTCTCAAATTTCTCATTTAATTATGGTCCAAGACGCGCCACTGAGATCTTTCGATTAGCCACTCAAGTGAGGCGGATAGAATGTCTTCGCAGTCCAGCCGATTTTATAGATTATTACAAATGCAATGCTTTCGAGCAAATTAAGCAGAGGTGGGGCGGGGGGGGTATGGGGTGGGGGGGGGGGGGGGGTGGAGGCTCAGGTCACGGATTCAAGAGCAGACAATTAACTAGAAAAAATTTAAATCCTATTCGGACCAAACAAATGACCATGGCAGATTCTGCTACCCAGCAATGAAAATTCTACACGTGTCATTGTGTGACTGATGCACCTGGAGGTTCTCAGTGCATTTCAGTGCACTTCATTTCCCTGGGAGTACAGCATGTATGCAGGACAAAATGATTTTTTTTAACAATCACAGTTTATTTCAACTGACTTGTAGTCAACTTTATGCGGCGAAAGACTCTAGGCTAGAACACCTGTTAAATAAATTATATAAATATAATGCACCTTTCATTGCACTGCCGCCCCAAGAGGGGTTTCAGTGGTAATGCATGTAACCCATATACATTGGCAGGGATTCAGCTGCATTTCACCATTCATTACACACCATGCATGTCGGCGGAGCCGTTACCCCAGCTGACCTGCACGGCTTAAATTGATTTGCCTTTCACCATTGTACACAGCGGTATATATAAACAGAGGCTGCTGTTCAGAGCCACGGCTCCGCCCCCCGAGCAGCAACTCCAAGCCCTGAGCGGCAGCTCCCTCCCCCCCAAGCCACGGCTCCTCCCCCTGAGCTGCAACTCCGTTCTCCGGAGCCCTACTCCTTAACCCGGCTCTCCAGCAGAGCCTCGCGGTCCCTCACCAGTGTGATGTCTCTGGAGGCCGCCGCGGCGCTCATGTGCAAACTGGGCTGTCTGACGGAGCTGCTGCAGTCCAGCGCCCGGGCGAACGTCCCCACCGCGCTGCAAAAAAGGAACGGAAAGCCGCTGTCACCATTATCATTGCCGTCATCACTAAAAAAATTTTTTTTTAAAAGCGTACATACAGTTGAAGCCAGAAGTTTACATACACTTAGGTTGAAGTCATTAAAACTAGTTTTTAACCACTCCACAGATTTCATGTTAGCAAACTAGTGCTGACAAGTCACTTTGTGCATGACACAAGTAATTTGTCCTACAGTTGTTTACAGGCAGATTATTTCACTTTTAATTCACTATATCACAATTCCAGTGGGTCAGACGTTTACATTACCCTTAGTTGACTGAGCCTTTACATTTTGAATATTTGGTCGCATATCCTTTGCATGCCATGACTTCCTGATGTCTGTGACCCAACAACATCAAAAGACTCTTGATATCTTATTTTCTGGTACTCTTACCAGCGATACTATAACGTCTCTGCATTTGAATGGATCTCTATGGGAATTGGGGGGTGGGGCTAGATTTAGCTGTAAATTACACTGGAACAGTATGGAATACATGATTGGTAAAATGGCTGTAAGTCATCAAGGGTCTGAGGTATCAAACAAGCCTCGAACCATCACTCTGCTGCCAGATATGCAGTAGATATGGATGGATCACTTTAAGGGTTGTTTCTCCTGACAAATTTTCCTATTGAACTCTATGGAAAAATAAGTCAGGAGAAGAAACCCTTCAAGTATCGCTTGTAAGAGTACAAGAAAATAAGATATCAAGAGTCTTTTGATGTTGTTGGGTCACAGACATCAGGAAGTCATGGCATGCAAAGGACATGCGAGCAAATATAAAAAATTTAAAGGCACAGTCAACTTAGTGTATGTAAACTTCTGACCCACTGGAATCGTGAGAGTGAATTAAAAGTGAAATAATCTGTCTGTAAACAATTGTTGGAAAAATTACTTGTGTACATGCACAAGTAGATGTCCTAACTGACTTGCCAACACTATAGTTTGCTAACATGAAATCTGCGGAGTGGTTAAAAATTAGTTTTAATGAAACATTAGTGTATGTAAACATCCGACTTCAACTGTACGTAATGAAGGCCCTTGGCTGCTTTTATGAGAAATTTAAAACCCAGGGAAGCTGTTTTATAGTGTAATTAGTCCATTCAATATTTGTCTAACCCCCTATTCCCCCAGGTGAAAAAAGTTGAAAATCACTCCGTCCAAAATCCCTCCCCGTCTGTGCAATGCCAAGACAAATTATGCGCCGCCCTGCGGGGCTACGAGCAGGTCGGCGAGTACGCGGTCCAGATTTGGCACTCGACTACGGGGGCAGTCCATGCCGATACAGAGGTGCCGTAACAGGATTAGGCGAAGTCACAATTATTTTTCGCCGACACATATTAACAACAGACAACGCACGTATGCAAACGTAAAAGCGTCAAAGCCATGAGCTCCGCCCACGACGGTGTATTCGAAAGTAGGTGCATTTGTCTTCACTCCGGGCTGATAGCCGACAGAGAGGAAGCGCGCATCCTGTTTGAAGCCGCCCATGTGACCACTCCCGTCCCATACCCATCGTCTTCACAGGGTTGCTGATATTTTCAAATAAATTTTAACTGCACCAAAACACATCGACGCTGCTTCTTTAGTTTTAAGCAGAGCTAAGCTGCCTCTGCAGTAACAGACGGCAAATTAACTGAAGTAACGAGCATGACTTTTTATTGGCGGACTTGCCGATTCGTAGAAGCGGTTTCTGGAACGGGCTGAATGGTTGATTAGTCAGTTTATCGACCGACTGACGGACGATGGCGTAGCTGGAAATGGAAAAACGAGCTTAAACCCTCTCGTGGCACTCCAGGTGTTTCACAGAAAACAAAAAAAAAACTAAAAAGTCAAAGGTCATACCGCGCAACAACGAGGAACTGGTCGATCTGTTTGTTGGTGAGCGGGCACTCAGGGTCCCACATCTTCATCTCTAGTTTGGACTGGTCCCGGTCATCGGGTTGACCTGCGTGCAAAAATGCATACATATTAACTACACACACTGATGGAGACGTATCTGCGGTGTCTCGCGTTAATAACCTGAACACACTACATTTCCCATGCTGAGACGAGAGGCAAGATCTCCACTAGGGGAAAGGACACCTGTACTCATGGTGTGACGACCAAACAGAAAGGCCGACCAATTTGAGCACTGCAATCAGAGGAAGGATGCCAAGGATTGAGAGGGGGGGACAGAGAGGTTGGAGTCAGGAAAGAAAAGTATGAGAACGGAAGAGAGAGAGAGAGAGAGCAAGGAAAGAAACACTCGCCACTCTGTGAACGTACATATGTATTACGCAAGGCCTACACTCCCTAGGTATGAAAACAGACCAGTAACCGTATGTCATATTACACTGCCAAGCAGGTTGCTAATGAACATGAATGGAATTTGAAGCCGTACCCCACGCAACTACCAAAAGCAGTGAATCCTACTTCCAAAATTAAGAGCACGGGCAGTGACGGTGAGGAGGAGCGAGGGAACGGGGCTGGCAAGCATGGAGGGGGGGGGGGGGGGGGGGGGGTGATGAATCGCTTTTCAACCCATCTCCCAGAATGCACCTCTGTGGCACTGGAGGGAAACGCGGCTCATTGATTATTTACAGTTTAATTTAACTTCTAATGGGCGTCTCTCACAGTGGCTGTCAGTCCGCCCATGACAGGGACTCCGCGTGACGGCTGCAGAGCAAAATTAACGGACGCGAATAAACGAACCAACCCAGAGAGCGGATGCGTAACCGTGGCGACAACGGGAATTAAATCATTCAGAAGTGGAGGCAAAAGAACGCGAGGGGAGCGATCAGTAATCCATCCACCCCTCCGCTGTTACCGCAGTAACAACCGCCATAACAATCACTGTTAACATCATCACCCCACAGCTTCAGTTCCTGGGATCAAAAGGGACGTGAAAATATGCATGTTTATGCACGTTTATAAATATATGCATATGTGTGCGCGCGCGCATCTGTGTGTATGCGTATTGTATTGAAGTTTCATTAATTATGAACTCCAAAATAAACGGAGGAATCCACATTAAAAATGCAGTGACTATTTTCCTTTTAGACAATTTCTAGGACGTGTAAGCTGGGTACAGTAAAAAGAAACGCACACGCTCGACTCCATGCTAATGATGGCAAAAACTGGGAGCTGAATCCTACCAAAAGTGCTAAATCGATTCAATCCAGGAGAGCACTGTCATCGGGCAAGACGCCCTTCAGCAGGCCCAAGTGACACTGAAGAAGGGTGTCTTGCCCGAATTGTTCATCCAAAATTTAATATTTTCAATGGGAGTGCCGTCTTGGATTCAATTGATTTCACAAATAAGCTGGGCAAAATGAATAAAAAAGTCTGAAAAAATTCTAAATGCACTGCACACGTTGTCTGACCGGTTTGGACAGGATCTCTTTAAGGGTTGTCTCTCCTGACTCATTTTCCTATTGAACTCTATTGGAAAAATAAGTCAGGAGAAGAAACCCTTAAGGTGATCCATCCACATCTACTGCACATCTGGGAGCAGAGAGCAGAGTGATCGTTTGAGGCTCATTTGATACCTCAGACACTTGATGACTTGCATCCATTTAGCCAACCATGTGTCCCATACTGTTCCAGCATACTTTACAGCTAAATCTTGGACCCGCCCCCCTCCACCCACACACACACACACACACACACACACACACACACACACACACACACACACACACACACACACACACACACTCCCATAGAGACCCATTCAAATGCAAAGAGGTTTTAATCGCTTGTAAGAACACCTGAAAATAATAGTCTTTTGATGTTGCTGGGTAACAGACTTCAGGAAGTCATGGCATGCAAAAGCTATCATGTTCATTTGTCTAATTACTTTTGGTTCCCTGAAATGGGGGGGCTGTGTATAAAAAGGACCATAATCTGCTACACAGTTCACCCGATATGGATGTAAAAAAACCCTCAAATTAAAGCTGAAAGTCTGCACTTTAACCTCATAGTCACTGTTCCATTTCAAATCCAATGTGCCGGAGTACAGAGCCAAAACAAACAAACTTGCTGCTGTCCAAATACTTTTGGACTGCACTGTACTTCGGACAGCAGGTGTAAAAACAGCCAGCAAGAAAAAAAAGAAGAAGATTAGACTAAATGACTGAATAAATCAACAAATATATTCATTGACTTGAACGCAGATGGGATTCTTTGTCCTTTTGTCCACTCCATCGCCCTGATTTCATCTTTCTGTCCGTTTCCTACCACATCTCCCTCGCTCTGCTGGCCCCTCACCTCGCGTAATTTCCCGTTATCACACCTGTGTGGTGCTCTGCGAGAATGGCTGAGTGACAATCCCATTGTGAAACACGCGTCAGATAACCTTTGACTGGCTGTGATGGTGAAATAGGCATAGAGACATCCGACTGCCGTCACAAACGAACTGCCGCGCCTCGTCTGGGTCTGCGCGCGTGTGTGTGTGCGCCTGTAAAAATGTACACACAGTTGCGGTTTACTGGATCTGGGTCAAACATGATGTCGTAATGCTCAGAGCAGAGGGCTCACACTCGCACAAATTAACACGTGACGCACGCACGCACGCACAAAGGCAGACATGCATACGCACAAAAACAAAGAGCAAGACGGACTCGCACAGACAGATATATGCACAACACAACAGCACGTGGGCTTACACAGGTCACTCCCCAATGACTCGCTCAACACACTTAAACGTCTGTTTGTTTAGAGCTTTAAAAAAATTTTAAAAATCGACCTCTGCCATTCTGGAAGCCAAAAGTGTCGCGATTTGCCGAACATCAATTAAGGGGTGTGACCAGCAAAGGCAGAACACACGTAGCGCCCCAGCACAGATTTAGCACCCACAGGACAAAAGGGAAAGGACAGCGACAAGCACAAGCACAAGGGCCACCACACGCTTCTTAATTTAATACAGCCTCGGTCAACCTGTTCTTTTCCATTGGCACGGCGATGCAATCAATCCCAGCGCACTCAGATTGTGCAAGATCGTGGAAGGCACGTGCCGGCGTTCTGGCTTTAGGTCTACAAGAAACATCTCGCTCGCAAGCTCAGAGCTGCGCTCTCAAACACGTTGCGCGCACACGCACAGAGCGGAATTCGTGTCTTATCAAACGCAGAAGGGGAGGATTCGCGAGAAGAGATATTAGCCGCAGTACATCGCGGCTGTTCAATTAAAGCCGGTCTGCCGGAATTATTAATGGTCATAAATCAAAGGCGTTTAATGAGATGCATGAATATTTCAAAGGCAGAGCCGAGACCCCCGCCGCGAGGCTGCCCCGCGAGCCCGCCGTCCCGACTGCCTCGGCACCTCATCCGCCGACATCGGAGGGAGCATATGGCCCATTGACCAGCCTCCCTCGACATCAGGCCCCACCCACAACAGGCTCCACCCACACACTTCAGTCAGAAACCAGGCTCTTACCCAGAGGTCCTAACTTCCTCTGACCCAACAAACCAGTGGAGGGGAGGTAACCATCTAATCGATTGCTTTAATCGACCTGGTAAGGGATATGTAACAACAAGAAACAGCATATGTTGTGTTATGTCATTATGTCCACAAATTAAAGTTTACCGTGGTCGATGAGTGAACCAGCACTGGGGTACGAAACTAATCTGCTATTACGACTGGGTAATAAAAAGCCCAGTAAACGCACTGGGCCTGGGTGGTTTAGGGTGACGCACTGGAAACCTCTCCCTTCGTCCTGTATGGTGCCGGCCCGCTTTCCGCCTCTGGAACAGAGAGCAGAACTCTACCCTCAGGCACTACATGTCAAAGACGGAAGCAAATGTTCCTCACGTAGCGAAGAGTAATAAAACCTCAAGCCTTTACCTCAAGCTTCTGAGACGGCTACCTATTGCACCCAGGGGGGAACGCTTGACAGGACGTATTTATGAACACGCTTTCAAAACCCCATTTACGGAGCGCGCGCCACGTACGTCCAACCCATTTCCCGAGTTTCATTACGTAGCATTGATATTGCCCTGAGAAACTATTTATTCTCTTACTCAGCCTACATACAGAGGGACATGCAGCTACCCCATGAACAGGGTTTTTGGAAGTTTCGGGCTTTTTGATTTTGGGCTGACGATTTTTCATTAGAGAGCACCCCAATGAAAATTTTAACAAGCCACTTACTCAACTCCAAAATGGCTGTCGCTCGGATCCCGGCCCCCGCGCGCGCAAAAGATTGGCGGGGCAGCGGCTCGTAGCTCAGGGGGGTTTTATTTGGAGAGCCCTATTCAAATTGCGCCGCACTGCAGCTAATGTGGACGTTAAAGAGCGAGAGTCGATGAGCCTTGTCCCCAGCATTGCACTGTGGGCGAACACTAATCACCAGGGCAAACAGGAGCAACTCAGTCAGCCAGACGGGACCTCGCCGTTATTGATCTAACCCTCTTGGGACAAATAAATATGTCCTCACAATGGATAATTCTGGATTACACCGGACTGAATTATTCATACGAAGAGAGGTAGGGAGGGAGGGAGGGGGAGAGGGAGGGAGGGAGAGAGGGAGAGAGGGAGAGAGAGAGAGAGAGAGAGAGAGAGAGAGAGAGAGAGAGAGAGAGAGAGAGAGAGAGAGAGAGAGAGAGAGAGAGAGAGAGAGAGAGAGAGAGAGAGAGAGAGAGAGCTTTCGCACCTTCAAGGCAAGGAAAACGTACAGCTCAGACGGAACAAATCGGGTACAAGACCGCTTTCCAGAGAGGAGAGAAGCAAAGGAGGGGGGGAAGGAGAGGAGGAGGAAGAAAGGAGAGAAAATGTGAAGGAAAGAAGAGAGGCAGAGACGTTTTTTTTTTTTGTTTTTTTTTACTTTAACTTGTGCATTTCGTTTTGAAAGTTTTGCAGAGGAAAAAAAATGGCTAATGGGCGGGGTGTAGCCGACGCACGGTCGGGCACGCGAGCTGACGGGTCCAATTTCACGGCCTGGACGCTATGACCCCCAGTGCGCGCCAGCCAACGCAGCGGCGTCCTCGCGAGGCCCCGACGCACATAAATCGGAAAAAGCCGCTACGGCTTCAGAGAACGGCCTGCAGCGGGTCGCGGCACAACCGACAGCACGAAACGAACAGCGCAAGCGCTTCGTGCGTTCTGCGCTCTGCAGTAGAACCCCTGCGGAAACGGATCCTTTAACCCCCGTCGCCCGTCACGAAATGTCCAATTGGTCTCGTTTTTACCACAGCTTCGTCTCCCGCCAGGGCGGCAGAGGCGAGCGCACCTTCCTTCCGACGCGCGCCCGGCGGCTGCTTTTAACCCGGCGGCCCCACGGCCGTGCGGCGCAGTCGTTGCTGCAGAGGAGAGGCACCTCGCCGTCCGCGGGCGCCGCGGGGCAACCGACCTTACGCAACGGGCCGAGGACAGACGGAGCGCGTCGGCGACGTTACGGCCGACCGCACACTGCCTGCCAACGCCACAGCCGGCCCTAGGGTTTTGGTGGCCCTAAACAAGAATGCAGTTACGGCCCCAAAATGGCCTCCAACATGAACCAGGAAATCACATTTAAAAAAAAGAAAATAAATTTGAATCATGTGGGATGGTTGTGGCCCTAAACCTTGGGTTTTCAATAGGGGGTTCTTGACGGTACTGTAGGGAGACCCTGGCCAGATTTGATATGCAATTACTATATATAGATTTGGGAAAATATTTAGAAATATAAAACATTTTATTTATTTATTTAAATATAACCCTTTTAACTTATGATGGGGTGAGGGTCTCTGATCAGAAAACGTTGAAAACCCCTGATCTAGCACACAGCCTCATCGTCTTCTAAAAAGAAAACAGGATAAGGATAACTCTTAATGGCTAAGTGCAGTAGAATTATGCTTGGAAATGGAATAAAATCATCGGTGTAAGACAGGAGTCCGTTTAATCCTGCCTGCGGCCTGCTTTTTTCTTTTTTAAGCATAAGAGTGCTTTTTTGGCCATAGAGGCCTGGCCACTTCTAAAGCATCCAATTACTGGAACAGTAGTGTGAAGCAGACATCGAGGTGATTTGGGACAGTTATGTGAAATGCATGAGGTTGGAGATTTGGGGAAAAGCTCAGAAAGGGACAGATTGGTTTTGCGTGCTGCAGTTAATGTCACAATGAAGGAAAAAGAGCAGGCCGGCGGTTTGTGAGATGTACTTTCTCACAGCTGGGCCCGGTTTCGGGCAACGTGGCCGGAATTCCGTACCAGACCGCCGAGGTGCACCCCGACACCGGAGACGCCGTGAACCAGCAGGACGAACCTCCCAGCATCGGGGGTCAGGGGTGCGGTATCGTTTCGGCTGAGCCGAGGATGAGGGCGGGGTGGATGGGGTGCTGCAGCACACTCACCTTCCTGCAGCATGTCTGGGACGTCGGCCTGGAAACGCGGCCCCACACGTATCTCGCCCTTATCTGCCAGCAGGGTTTTCTGCGTGGGGTCGTACACCAGCGAGTAGAAGAAGGAGTCCTGATCGACAGAGGGAGGGCATTGATAATTGACAGCTTTATAATTTCACCCTTATGTTGTCTTCATATTATGCATGTACCCCATGTCCACAGAATCAAAAATGACCCACCCTCAGCAGACGCCTTGTGATAAAGCTTCATTGAATTTTAAACCCCAAATCTATTCTTCATGTAGAAACAACCAGTCGTTCATCTATAATTCTGTGAATAACTGGTTTCCTACTTCACAGTCCAGACAGACTATTTCTTTAGTCTACAGCACTCATTTCTCATTACAAAAATAATAGATTTTTGCTGAAATAGATGCGTTGTTTTGATTGTGACTGATTTTATAATTGCAGGGTTAAAAAAAAGAAACTCACAAGACAATCTTTCTAACTTGATGGTGTACCACTTTTATAAAATTTGAAGGAAAAGTTATCGAATTTCATGCTGAAAAAAAATTATTTAGGGGGTTTTCACTGCTGTTAAACTCAGAAACGGGCCATTTTTGATCCAAGGCTACAGGGTTCATTAAAAATAAAATCCTGGAAAACAAATGTTCCCGAAGCAGCCTTTTTTTACAGGCAGATACGCCAGCCTGAAAGCTTGTTGAATTAATTTAATTCTGTAGCCACATAGCTAACCTGGGCTTGCTTAACTTTGGTTTAATTTAAGGATCCTGCCACCCGCACCCCCTTACTCACGGCCAGTCATACCTCTTTGTCCAGGTAGGAAAGGACAGATTCGGTCTCGTTCAGGAGCGCCACGCTACACTTCCCCCTGCCAAGAGAATCCAGTCATCAGACACGCATAAGACCTGGAAACACAGCTAACACACATCAGCCTCCTCCCGTACCAGACTAACAGAGAAAGAGATTATAGCCAGCAGAGGTAGACAGAGATAAAATTACATTTTCAAGTTAACTTCATTGACCATCCTCTACCATAAAAACCAATTGAATTGTCAACAAGAAAATCAAAGACAAGAATCTCATATTTGTCCTCATATCAAAACAGCCTCCACATGATCAAATACAAGTGGGAGAGGCCAGAAAAAAAAACCTAAAAAGGTTAGATAATGCTGCATTTATGGCAATGAAATGTGAAAGACAACATTTCATCCTGACACAGCGTTATTTAACATCCTATTGTGTGTGTGTGAGAGAAACCTTCTTTTTTTTTTTTTACTTTTAGGTCTCCTTTATTGCACAGATCAAAAAAGAACAAAAATGAGACCCATATGTTCACATATTACAAGCCTCACAAAATTATCCACACACACACACACACACACACGCACACGCGCACGCGCACACACACACACACACACACACACACACACACAAATGCACACACAGGAAAGGGAAATAATAAGAATAAATTAAATTAAAAACACAAAAATGAAAATTAAACCATTACAAGAAAACCAACAAAATTAACCAAACTATAATACGAGAGAGAGAGAGGGGTTTGCGATGAAATGCCTTGGGATCCCTTAGATTTCACGTCAACACCAGCGTTTGTGTACCAAGAGCAAATGGAGATGTCTGCTCGCAAGCACGAAAGAGACAGAGGGAAGGAGTGACAGATGACGATAAGGAGATAGAGAAGAGAGGGAGTGAGAAGAGGAGGGGGGTGAATCGGAAGAGACCAGCTAAGAGGGGTGTTTCCATGGAGACAGACGCCTCTCCAGGAGGGGGCACCCGCGGGTGAGACATGGGTGCACCGTTTGAAACGTTGTGCTTAAAGGATAGGTTTGGTATTTTTGAACCCAGGCCGTATTTTCGGATAGTGGTATGATCATGAATAGTAGAGACCATAATTTTGCTGATGGCTTCAGAATTGAGTTTGATACCCCTTTGCTGCATCCTCAGACATGGCTCCAATAGGAATACATTGGGGCAATTTTTGCAGTCTTCAAAAACCATGATAACTGTATTTTTTATTTTTTTTAAAGCGAAGCTCACGGTACATTCATACTGGTTATTTTACATTTCAGAAATTGTTCGGAACAAGAGCAATGTTCTATTTGATTTGGAACTATTTTTTTCTCAAGCCAAGCGCTACATCCTACCCAGGGACACGTTTTGTTCCATATCTACGAGAACCGATTCCCCCGTTGACGATCACTACCTAAAACCTCCATGACGGAAAAACTGCATCATAAAATTCCAGGTTTTACAGGACGCGTGGGAACCCTGCTAATATCTACACTCCTACCGGTGGTCTTCGTTTGGCTAACCATCAGTTGCGCTGTGATCATTTTGACAGATGACCATTTGCGACCAACTAAGCAATGAAAATCAGCTCCTAAACACTTCTTCCTAAACCACACAGCTGTTCCCCGTGCTGGACTGTCTCCCGCTGCAGCACCATCAGACACTGGAGTTGGTGTATGTAATATAGGTAGATGGCCAACTGTGTGGACGTAGCAGAAAAAGAGCCAGAAAGAATGCAACTGCCCAAGCCCATAACTTTTGATACAATTCTGTGACCATTTTTGCAGTAGAACTTAGTAAGACATGTACGAATATATTGTGAGCTTCGCACTTTCAAAAATAAACAAATAAACGGTTTTTGGAGGATATCAAGGAGTATTAAACTCAATTCTGAAGCAAACAGCAAATGTTTGGTCTCTACATCGGGCAGAGACCTCGACATTTCCGCTGACACCGGTGCGTGGCGGGCAAAAAAACAGCGGCGCTGCGGTCTCGGTTGGGGGGGGGGGGGGGGGGGGGGGAGTGCCGGGCGAGCTTCCGTGCACGTCAAAGAGAGGAGGGTGTGAAGCGTTGACGGGGAACAGATTTGAGGGGTGGGGACGTGACTTAAGGCGTGATTAAGATGTGTACATGTGTCTTTCGCGACTGCCGCCCCCGCCTGCCCAAACTATCGCTGACACGCAGGCGTGTTCACGCGCACCAGCTGGACACAGGCTGTTCACTTTGCCGTCCAACTCTAACAGAAATGAGGGGAGGGACACATATATCCACCCGCGTACGCACGCACACACACACACGCGCGCGCGCGCACGCACAAGCCAGAGAACAAATCAAAGAAACGGCTACAGCGACAGCAGCAAGGGGAGAAATATCCGCCCTCACAATTCTAAATGAAACCAATTATTTTACGAACCCTATCTTCCATCAAATACATTTCAAAGCACTAAGATGGTCCCATAGAGAGGGGCTCCCTCCCTCTCTTGCCCTCCCGCCATGCAAAATATAAAATGTCACAGTGATCTGAACCAAAGGCCTTTTTTTTTTCTTTTTTTTTCTTTTTTTTCTTTTTTTCTTTTTTTCTTTTTTTTCTTTCTTGTTTCATGTTTAAGGTGAGACATTTAAAAAAAAAAATAAATAAAAAAAAAAAAAATAAATAAATAAAATAATAACACGGGGGTGGGGGGAGGCATGCGTACAAGAGGAAAGTAGCTTCTAGTGCACAGGGATGCAGAGGAAGACATTAATGGGTTTTATACAGGAAGACATGCACCACAGCAATCTTCAATATCCATCCCCACAGATCAGCTTTCCCACAGAAAACCCTCTTAGCCCCACGGCCCTGGTCATCACTGTATGTGCCCGCTGCTAGACCAATGTGCAAGAACGTGAATTACAGCCTAAAGACAGGCTGTAGCCAATACTGGACTGACAAGCTGCTATTCACAGGAGAGCGAGAATTGAGGAGTAACACGGGAGAGAGCAAGTGGAAGAGAGAAAAGGAAGAATGGCGAGAGGTAAAGAGCGGATGAGAGAAGGAGAGGAAAACGGAGGGGAGACAGGAGAGAGAAGACAGGGAGGGCGAAATGAGCAGGCAAGGAAGAAAAGGAGAGAGCAGGAGGGAGAAGGTTGAAAAGGGCAACTCAACCCTGAAACCATCTACCTAACCGCGACTGCGAGGAGATGGGTTCTCTTTGAATACGTAACGAGAGGCAAACTGAAACAGACGAGACCACAAGAGATTTTTGAACAGGGCAGACTGCGTTTAGCAGATAGCTCATTGGTGAGGAAAAACTGAACATACACGGTGCCCCACAAATGAACGAGAAGACACGCATCGAAAGAATCGAAGCATCCAGTTCCGAACCGAGAGAGACAAGCGGACTGAAGAAACTCGACACTGAGTGCAAACAACCTCGACACAAACAAAGGAATCAGTGAACGAACCAATACAACTGCAGGAACTGGTCTGACTGTTCACGAGTGAGAGGCGGGCCGCTTCCTCAGTAGCCTACTTGCAATGCTGACGCGCCGCTGTGGAACTTTTAAGTGCCACAATGTGCAGACATCAGAATATCAGCCCGTTTGGAGATCACACCTGGCAATCTTTCAATCCGTGTAAAATCATCTTCAGGTCAAACTGACAAAACATGATTTTTGAAATGAAATATTTTTCTTTTTTTCTTTACCCAGCCTTTATTTATTTATTTTTCTTCCAGTTGGCAGATTTCAAATATTCAAATATCTCGACACCATAACATTTTTTGAAGTTCATTCCCAGCCTGGTAGTCTCACTGTATCCAATGTGTGCAATGTTGTTCTCGAATTCACTATATTATTTTACAGATAACTCAATGTATGGTTTGACAGCATATTTTAATTTTTTTATTTTATTTATTGTACATTGTATAAATTAAATCCAGTGCTTTGGATTTCTATGGCAGGATCTGACATTTACACATTTCTCCAATTTTGTTTTTATATTTGTTGTCCTTATTGTTCGGTTATTAATCAGGCTTGAACAAATTAAATAAAAGCCATGGCCAATTAGATTTCCTTTGAAACATAGGCTAAACGTGTGTAAGCAGACCACAACTCAATTAACAAATTGAAAACTGGGGTGACTTATTTTAACATCAGTGCCCATCAACTAGCTTGTACGCTAGTTGTTCGCAAATGAAAGACTAACCAAAGCGAACGAACCTTTACAGTGAACTGAACCAAAGGATTCGAGTCCCTAAACGGCTTCACGCAGCTCGGTCAATTCTCACCCATTTAGAGTGTGCTAAGGCTTTATAACTCCAGGTGTGAGCATCACAGAAACTTGATAAATGGCTTAACTGAAACAAGACAGTTGTACCATTTACAATACGAACTTAGATTTGTTTCATTTTCATAATTTAAGTCAAAATAAAGTGCCACAAATGCAAAGAAACTTTGGAAAAATGTAAAAGAAAAACAAAAAAAAAAAAAAAACTTTTTTTTCTTTAGTTTGCAATGAAATACTGAGAGCTACTGTACATACGTGAAACAGGTGCATCTATACATTTCCTGGATCATAAACCCCGTGTCCACAAGTGTGCAAAATCTGAGGATGATATGCAGAACTACTAAAGATCTATGATGCAAAATATAGGCAGTGTACCCTGTTGTCTATTAGTGTCTCCAAATCTTCCCAAATGGCTATATTGTGCACTGCTCTAAATCATAAAATAATGATATATTTAACTACAAATCATAAAACTCACCCTTGCATTACTTTGAAGTATGAATTACTATCTTTTCATTAGTACAGGGGGGTAGATATCTATGGGTCCAAAACCCTATCCAATACACATATCATAAAATGAATGAGTTTTGTCCATTATAAAGCATATACATATTTGCCACGTCTGATGGTTTAAGATGAAAACATTGATATCACACTGTTACACACACCTAAATATGTAGCCTAATCATTCACTCTTGTACCTCAATAAAACGTCTTTTTCCTGTACTCTACAGTATGTAATCTTTTGCCCTGGAATCACATTTTTCTGTAGTTTTTTTTATTTATTTTTTATTTTTAATGTTCCCATTCATAATAATTTTAACATTCATCTAGCACATATCAGCGCACAGTAAATTGGAATGCCTTAAGTGACAAGTATAGCCCGGGAAGATACAAAGCCTAAAGCCTATATTATGTACGATAACATAACAATAAAATAATATTCCACCAACAGGAAAATGCTGCCAAATGTTCTAGTGTCAATGAAAGCCAGTACATCAAACATAAAACATGACTGAGGAATGAATGCTTACACTACAGTGTGTGAAATGCACTCAAAATGCGAAAATAACGATATCTAACATAGCCTACTGGACAAGACAGTGATCGAGTGGGAAAAACTAACGTGCATATGTAGCCAGCGAGAAGAACCGCATATTACAAGCAGTACTTTTTTCATATCGAGGATGAAAAACTCCTGTCAGCGAATGCGTTTTCTGTAGCAGTTTGTGTAATAGTACATTGACTAGATTAAAAATGCTGTTACGCTGGGCTTTAAATTATCGTTCAAAAAAAAAAAATATGACGTGAAAAACTTCAGGGCTGCAGGTAGGGCATATGGGGTACTGGCCACAGATGTTCCAAATTGTGTAATAATGTGCGCGCTAAACTGGTGTGTATTTCTCAAACACATTGTCCAAGACAATAAATTACCACTGAATTTTGAAAGGAACATCTCTATGTGTAAAACCAATGGTAGGATTGTATATTTATTTCATATTTAGTAGCAGATATTGATGAATGATGTGGTAATATATGACAATAATTTCATGTTTATTTTGCATTTGAGTGAGCAGGGCTTTTCACAGCTTTTTTGGCATACGATCAGGCTATTGTTGGGTTTATCTTGTTGCTATGACGGAATTAAAATTTTATATGATGAATAAATACATTTATGAACTCACACATAGACGCTATTGTCCACTATGTCATGCATGGGTAGGTATAGTTGCAGGCAAGCCCGGGTGGGTGGTTGCTTGTTAAATGGACTTGCTACTGGAAAATAGTGACACTTAGAAACTCCGTATTAGGCAGAGTTGTCACGAATCATCTACCAATAAAGTTAAAACACAGAGTTTGTGGTTTCCCCTCATAGTTTGGCTGCAGGAGCAACGAATGTCTCAGTTGAGCAAAATCTTGGCGCCGGCGCCATAGTCACTAGGCGTCTGCGGAAAGGGGTTAAGCATAGACTAAGTCTAGACTACATAGACTAAACGTCTGTAGTCCTGCGTTCACACTAAAACCCCAGAGAGCAACAGTTGTGACACCTGCCATTCACAAGCGAGTATATTAAACGGGCTTGGATAAGAGATGATGAGACCAAGTGTTCAATGGACTCCCGGACTATGCGTGCCATTTTATGTGTGCGCACGCACGCGCCAATGGGGAGTGCAGGCGAGTGTGTGAAATGGTGCGTGGTGAATTACCTGATGTGCGTAGCCGGCAGCGACTCGTACTGCCGGGAGAGGAAGAGTTCTCGGTGGCGCAGCTGGTGCTTCTGTTTATCGCTGAGCTCCGGCTCGCTGGGGGTCTCCTTCTCCTCCTCCAGGTCCTCTGCGCATGGGACGGAGAGAGAGCACGCGTCGGACACAGTCACGCGCAGACGGCACGCATCGGACACAGTTACGCGCAGACGGCACGCATCGGACACAGTCACACGCAGACGGCACGCATCGGACACAGTCACGCCCAGGCGGCGCGCATCGGACACAGCTGCACGCAGAGAGCACGCATCGGACACAGCTACACGCAGAGAGCACGCATCGGACACAGCTACACGCAGAGAGCACGCATCGGACACAGTCGCGCCCAGACGGCAAGCATCGGACACAGCCACACGCAGAGAGCACGCATCAGATGCAGCTACATGCAGACAGCATGAGTCAGACACAGCTACATGCAGAGAGCACGCATCAGACACAGCTACACGCAGAGAGCACGCATCGGACAGAGGTACATGCGGACGGCACGCATCGGACACAGCTACATGCAGACGGCACGCATCGGACACAGCTACATGCAGACGGCATGCATCGGACACAGCTACATGCGGACGGCATGCATCGGACACAGCTACACGCAAACAGCACGCCTCGGACACAGCTACACGCAGACGGCACGCTTCACGCAAAACAATCAGACGCACAGAAAATATACCAGAGACC
The DNA here is from genome assembly GCA_029718625.1 of Synaphobranchus kaupii. Lineage (NCBI taxonomy): Eukaryota > Metazoa > Chordata > Actinopteri > Anguilliformes > Synaphobranchidae > Synaphobranchus > Synaphobranchus kaupii. The sequence goes on along the minus strand of CM056379.1, from coordinate 96,240,393 downwards.
GACCAAACCATAGAAACGCAGAAAACGGGCCACAAACATGCAGAGAACTTGCCCCGATCACGCAAAGAGCGCGTACCTTACAGAACGCGCCACGGTCAAAGCAAACCGGCCACAGGTAGCACACCTCACACAAACCACACCGGAAATACAGAGGATACGCCATAAAGCAAGTATCCACTAAAACCGCCGGTGAGGAGAAACGCTCAGAGCCGCTCTCCGAGCAAGGAAACGGATCGCCTTCATTAACGCTATTCGCTTCATTTACGGCCGAGTCTCATTGAGACATTTCTCATTGCTGTCAGCCAGCTCCAAGACAGGAAGCAGAGGGCAGCAATTACAATATGGAGATAATTACTGCCATGACAGGCTTTCATGGATTTCCATTAGAGCCATACTAGGCTGATACGAGAGGGGGACATTTCGGGGCAGATGCTCACGGCCTCCTACTGCAACAACATGGACACACGGACTCGGGCCCGCGCATGAAGACCCCTCTCCCGCCCTTTAGTCCCACCTTCACGCCACGTGCGTCCGTCCTTCCTCGTTCTAAATCTCACGCGAGCACACAAACTCATTTCCCTCACAGACTCATTTCCCTCACAGTCAGGCACATAGCTTACCGGTTCCTACCTCAGCTATATCCCACACCCACACCCACACGCATAACTGCACAATCCATCATACACATACTGCATTCCCTCCTTCACACACACACACACACACACACACACACACACACACACACACACACACACACACACACACACACACACACACACACACACACACACACACACACACACACACACACACACACACACACACACACACACACTGGGGCTGTCAACATTGGCATGAAATTGAGTTTGAATTTAAACTTCTAAAACTGGTATGAATTCAAGTTCATATTAGAATATAATCTGCATAAATAGGCATATTGTCAGATGCAATATGTATAATAATATGCAGTTAAAAGATTCAAATTCTCAAATTTAAAAAATAACAATAATCTAACTTTGTATATTTTTTGACAGCCCTAACACACACACACACACACACACACACACACACACACTATAACTCACTGGCATGTTTGTCAGCTAGCTGGATGAGGCTGTGAGAGATATCTCTTCGTCTGTAGAAGCACACCACCTTGGCTTCCACGTTCCCGCTCGCCGTCTGAAACAGAAAGAAAGACACTGTCAGACTGCTCCGGCTAATGTCGGTTACTTTCGCCAACCCGGACCCGTCAGGGACAACAGCTGAAGCTCACGTATTTGCCTGCCAGCCATCTACTACCTTACTACCTTGGTGCTTGAAATCGTATTTACCTTTTAGGGTCGTTTTAACGCACTTGTTCCTAGTTTGAAAATGCACTAATGTACGACGCTCTGGATAAGAGCGTCTGCCAAATGACTATAATGTAATGTAATGTACACCCTCCAGCCCCTCACAGTACTACAGGAGAGAGCTGCCGCTGATTGGACATGGGGCATCTCTCTGATAACAACTGACAACCTGTAAGCGCCTGGAGTGTGGCTGAAAGGAACTCATTTATATCCAGCCCACCCCAGTAGGATGAGTGGTAGCCGCTAATGGGTTATACTTGGCTGATGACAGCCGGGGCTGAGGCTCCGACCTATTACCATAGGTGAATTCCTTTTTTATAAGCATAAATTATTAACTTTTCCCCAAGGATTTCCGAAATTCTGCAGGGGCGACGATACCTCAAGGACCTTACGTTACATTTTATTACAATCACTTCGCAGACGTCCGCTTACAGAAGCAGAGAACATCAGTGTCTAGTCCGAGGACCAATGACATCACCGAGCAGTCACGGAAGGCGCATCTACAGTCAATAAGTGTACAGTCAGCTGAACAAACCATGAATTAGTGTTGTGAACATAAGCAAATACACAGCTAATATTTACACGGATACACCTATGAATCACCTCACGACCCCGAAAGTTTATGAAAAAAAAGCGTCGGATGAGACACGGCGCAGTCTGAAGAGGTGGGTCTTCTGTCTGTAGATGGGCACAATCTGCTAAATTGACACACAAATGTATTATGTTGTGAGCAAACATACATCCAGCTCTTTGCCAAGAATCCTAACAAAACCAATAACATGGCTGTACCACAAGACGGTACGTGTAGCCTGAAAAAACCACTGGTACAATAGGGAAAAAAAGTCAAATAAACCTGTGTCAGTATACTCAGTACAGCAGTGTCGGGGTAAATGGAGAATAAATGTTAATTGAGTATATTTAATATAATGAACAGCAGCCATAATTACTTGATGGGAGAGCAACAACAACACAAAAAAAGTCTACACAGGACCACTGCAGTACACATTACAAATAAGATTTTTTTTTTTTTTTTTGATTTAGGATTGAAAGTAACAACTAGCCCTGTGCAACTGTGCCATTAGCTTCCCAAAACCAAAACAAGGAAACAGAAGAATTAAATAAATTTAAAAAAACTATTTCAGATTAATAGTGGACTTTACCCTGACCATCATCAGGATTGATTTATTTGGGGATTTAAAGAGGTCAAGCCAAACCAATAAAAGACCTCTCTCGTGCGAGTTTAATTTAATTTGCGCCATCTAGAAGGAGCAGCCCTGGGAGAGCGCAAACAACCGCAACGCAGTAACCAGGAAAAGACCTTCCACAGTAAACTTTCAGTAATAATATGACAGGGCACTCTCAGACTATCTGAGTGTGCCAGTGTCTGTGTGTCTATCCCACCAGGTGAGTGCTTATATAATATGCATAGCTCCTGACCATTTAATTAGCACATCTGGAGCAATGAGCCGTTTGCATCGGTTCCATTTCGAGTTCTCCAGTGTTTTCAGGGCAAAGCCGTTTCCTCAATGCAAATCCAGGCCCTTTTCACGGCAGCCTCGGGGCACATGGCATGAGCTTCTCAAATTAATTAATTTTATTGCATGTTTTTATGACACATTTTGACTGCAAAAAAAACCCTGAGGCTATATTAAAGACTGTTGGGTTGGATGGAAAATCATGGAGATGAGCAGATTGGTTTAATTGTGATATGGTCGTGCCTGAATGGCTGAGACACTGAGAGGATGTAGGGGGCGTTTGTGTGTGTGTGGGGGGGGGGGGGGGGGGGCATATTCTGGTGCCTTGAAGCAAGGGATGATGGTAAATACACCCCCCCCCCCCCCCCTAATTCCTCCCACTCCTGATGTCATTCTACATTCTATTGAAATATAAAAAATGAAGATAATAATAATAAATGATGGGTAAATTGACACCACAATTTTGAACACTTTCTTCTGAAAAAATGTTGTCTCAGAACTCAGGTCTTGAGCACAAAACAGAAATGATTACTGTGGGGGAAGCAGCAATGGCGTTTAATGGAGCGTGTGATTTAACAGCGAGATTAATCCCTCCTAAAGGAGTGACTTTCTGAAAACGCACCAGGAGAAGTTCTGTTTAATCTCTCACACAATAAAAAACCTCTTCTCAAACTTAACCATCCTTGGTGTGGCAGCAACATGTCTACACCCTTCACCCTTATATAGCCTACACCCTTATTCCACTTCCAGTAGCATCAACAGGTGTGGACCGTGGAATAAAAAAAAAAAAGTCCCGTAATGGAAATGCCCCTGCCTAAGGCACTCTGATAAGGTAGTAAGTGACGTGAAAAATAAATAAACAAATAAATAATAGGAGTATGTGCTAAGGGTAAACACCACGATAATGGACACATAGGTGTGCTCCCACTTGTCCGTTGTCATAGAGACAACAGCTGAAGCTACCTGACATCTGTTGGTCGATATCAGATTTCTGAGTCTAAACATTTACTGGTGCAAGATATGCCAAACATCACAGCTAGAATTAGCAATGAGGCTCATTAAAATTGAAATCCTTAAAGCAAGCCTCAGGTTTACTTCTGAGTATTTATTTATGTATTCATATTTTTTATTTAAAGAGTTTTACCCCTGGGTGGGAATCACAAATTCTTTCGACTGGATTTTCCAAGCTTGTGCAAAGACAGCTTTTAATTGTTATTTGCAAGGCCTTCAATTTTTGTTTGCCAGATGCACTTCTCAGACTAGCCAAGTATTAAAAAAGTTGAAGCACTCAACACTCAATGCCTGTAAAAGTTTAATAAATTAACAGAGGATGAACAGAGAGCCAATAATGTTAATATTATAAGTTTGGCTGGTAAAAATGACAAAGAAATTGTAAAAAAAATAAGAGGTTCGGTGACATGATTATATTAGGCTACTTTTTGAGCATGACATTTTTACTTAACATAAAGCATCTCTCTGAGACATGCATGTTGCGGCTTCATATTCGTCATAATCTTTGCTTATCAGCTGAGCTTATATTAGTAAATCTGCTTTAAGCTATTATCAGCAGTTACTGATAAGACCCCACAATATTATTGTGCATCCCTACCCATTATAAAAAGCTAAATCCTATTTCCAGCAAAATCCACATAACCATCCTCCAAAAAGCAAATGGATAGTGAGCAGCTTCCTAGTTTGACAAACAGTAAAACTGAAGCAGCGGTTGCACACTTTCATCTCTACGCTCAGCACTTGACTTGACACCTCTAAAACGGCCACCCAGCCAAATTTCAATCCTGGTTCTCGGTGGCTGGTCCAATCCAGTAGCTCCACATTTGTTATTTAGCATGCGAGATGGATGTGGACACGTCAAAGAGGATGTCCTGAGTGCCTGCACCGAACGCACTCAAATACGGTTTCAATGCAAATGCACAGGATGCCGCTTTCTACTGGCAGTCGGACAAAGCACAGTGTAGCAAAAGCAATAGTAGAAACCAATGATGGTGATAAAGCACGATAGAAATTCAACATTTATAAATAGTCATTCCCAGTGACACCCCCACACATGTCACTAGAGGGGACTGTGAAAATATGCACATGACAACATGTGAATGAGAGGCACTGGCTTCCAGCAAGGTAAGCAGGTTAGGTTCCCAACCTATTCCCAACCTATATACCTATACATCAGCCTGGCCAATCAATCATCAAATATTGACAATAAAAATGCAGGTCCAATACCACCTCTGTTGAGATATACAGATAACACATATACAGTGGGGTGAAAGAATTGGCTGGTCCAAATGCCTTTTACAATTAATTAATATCTAAGTGAACAGAAGCTAACCTGACCTCTAAATTGTACAGAGTTAAACATGACACATTTATTCAAATTTTAAAGCAAAAGATTACTTATTAAATCTTTTTACAGTTTCAAAATAATAAAAAAGGAAAAAGGCCTCGTGGAAAAGTTTGGGAACCCTTTTTGATTATTATTTGTTACTTTTTTAAAAGATGATTACTAAGGCCCAGGCCCAGGTGATTAACTCGTTAGGGCTTCAATGGGTCAGGTGATTATAATTCCAGGGCTGAACTATTTATTCTGAAGTAACTCCGTGCCTTCTAAAGCATCCAATTGCAGTGGCTGTTTTGTCTGGTGTTAACAACCATGGGTTCCTCTAACCAGTTGTCCAAGGATGTCAGTATCAAGACAGTTCACTTCCAAAAACAAGGAGAAGGCTACAAAAAACTCTCTCTCAACGTTTCAAACTACCTATTTCCACTGTCGGAATCATTATCAGAAAATGGAAGATAAATGGAACAGTTGAAGTCAAGGCAAGATCCAAGACCAAGAACAATTTCAGATAAAATGGCCCGAGACCTGCTGAGAAATGCTCAGAAGAACCCACACATACTTGCTAAAGAGCTGCAAAAAAGAGTAGCAGACGCAGGTCTGGTTGTTCACAGGACAACAATACAACATACTTTAAACAACAAAAACCTAAATGGCAGAGTTGCCAGAAAGAAGCCTTAAAGTATCTGAAGTATGCAAAAGAAAACCTTGAGAAGCCTGGACTGACAAAGCCAAAATGTAACTTTTTGGCCACAGCCAAAGAAGGTATGTGTGGAGAAAAAAAGGGTGAAGCATTTGTAGAGAACACCTTGGGTGGATTCCAATCGCTTATTTTATCCGTCCTCTTCTCCTCTGTCCTCGCCTGACCCGGAAATCGATCGAGGTACGCCATCTTTAAGGACATTCCAAACCGCTAAATGCTCCTTGGAAGAGCGAGGAGTGGGGAACGACAAGGCTCCCGGAGGATTCTTCAGTGAGGATTGGAAGCACAAGTGTAGCCTTTGCTGAAGCCTTTTCTCGGAACGCGTGACGTGTAAATTATCCACTTTTCACATCTGCCATGTCGCAGGCACACCCCTACACAAATGCAATTTTAACGTTCCTTTCCGGTAATCCATAATGACACTAATTCTTTATAACTAACAAAAGCACCGTTTATTCATGGAAAAATAAGCCAAAATGCATTATAGTTAAGCACGTGAACATAATATGACGCTGACTCTTGATTGAGCAAGGACGTTCCATTTGCCTAATGCATGTTGCCTCGTTTCCTCCATCCTCGTATTTGATCCTTGCGTCCTCCATTGGGCGGAGCTAAGGAGCAAGGAAAGGACGCGAGGAGAGGATGCAAGGAGTAAACATAAGTGATTGGAATGAACCCCTTGCCAACTGTTAAGCATGGAGGTGGATCTATTACGCTTTGGGGTGGCGTGGCAGCGAGGGGCACAGGAAATATTGTGCGGGTGGGAGGAAGAATGGATTCCACCAAATACCAAGAAATTCTCAAGGCTAATGTTCAAAGGTCAGTCCAGAAATTGAAGTTGAAGAGAGGCTGGGTATTCCAGCAAGACAATGATCCAAAGCATACCTCGAAATCAACCATGAAGTACCTCCAGGAAAGACTGATGAAGGTTTTGGAATGGCCACCACAGTGCCAAGACTTGACTTTTATTGAAAATCTGTGGAGATCTCTCAAAACACGCCGTGCATGCAAGGAGGCCGAAGAAGATTTCTGAGCTAGAGGTGTTCTGCCAGGAAGAATGTGGAAAAATTGCAAAAGCAAGAATTTAAAGACTCTTCAGCAGGCTACAGAAAGTGTTTGCAAGCTGTTATAGTTGCCTGAGGAGGAGTTACAAAGTACTAACTGACAGGGGACCCAAACTTTTGCACAGGGCCATTTTCCTTTTTTTATTATTTTGAAAATGTAAAAAATTTTAATAAAAAGTAATCTTGCTTTAAAATTTGAAGAAATGTGTCATGTTTAACTTTGTACCATTTAGAGGTCAGGTTAGCTTCTGTTCACTTAGATATTAATTGTAAAAGGCATTTTGACCAGGGGTGCACAGATTTTTGCACCCCACTATAAGTGTGTCATCATGCATTGTCCAGTTCAACATAGCACAACATAGCACATTCAACAGCAGCCTTAACATAGCACATTTTTACTTTCATTATCCACACAGGTCATATCTAAAATCCAAATCTAGATAAATGGTCATTATGTCACATCACAACCACTTTGTTCACCAGTTTAGTTTAACAAACTACCAAGTTCATTTTAGAGCAGCGAAGTAAGTTTGTTTGGATTTTGATGAAGGACTGTTGGTTATTCCAAGTATCATAACAACCTCTGTAAGAATGATATGATGCCCCACTTTTTTGTGGGTCATTAAAATAAATAATCATATTTACATTCACAACATTTTCTTCCATTCCTCATTTTTTTTACCTATTCAGTGCAGTAATTATTAGGCTGATTACACAAAATCTGGAATGGTTATTGTTAGCCAGGAAAATCATATACTATTTTGTTCGCTTTGTTTAATAGAACACATCTTTAGACCTGAGAACAACATTTGGCAGCAACCACCCACCCAATCCCCAATTAGCAGTACCTTATTGAGCTCCTCTATTCGTCGAATGAGATAGGGGTTACTGGAGGAATTCTCGAACAAGACGTAATCTATAACAGAAGAGGTAGAGAGAGATCTAGACTAAACATTTTCTTTTTTCATTTTTAGTTACATTAGACATCCAATCAAAGGCATACTACGGAAAAAAACATACTACAAAATGGAAAGGTAAAATGTGTAAATAGGTTATTAGAGAATCAGACCCATCATTCAGCATTACCTTAAAAAAAGCAAGATTCCGTTTATCCTTTATACACGGCCAAGTGAAAAAATATTCTTTCACTGAATATAAATTAATTTCAGTTAGTTTACTTTTTAGCAAAGTGGTGGTGTAGAGATACAATTACTGTGCAGTGGACAAGAAGCTTTTGGTTCAAATTTACCGCAAATGCCGCTGTCCAGCTATCCAGCAAGGAAAATTGCTTATCAAAAGCAGATCATGGAAGATCTGGAAATGTAAGCAACTCGGCGTGTAAAGATGTCTCCAAAGTATACGGTAGCCTAATCACAGTAATGCAAAGACTTGGTAAAGTGTGACTGATCCTGAGAGGAGACGTGAACTTTAGGGACAACACATTCTCAAGCCTGTGCATTACCTACACAAAAGTAAAGATTCATAAACCAATGGCAATAATGGAACACCATGCTGCACCGCTCTACATGACCAAACTTGCATAGGCTAATTCCACATGGAACCATTACCAAAACTGTGTAACTTAACTGAGAACGGAGCTTAATCATCTCATTCATGTTATATGTTCACTTTCGAAAGCAGAAAGTGAATTTGACGCTCCTAAGAATCCACACGAATGTAAGTAAACAAAAAAAAAACAATAGTGGATGGTAGAGCAGTTTTTTCTTTCTTTTTTGGCAAATTTGTTATGATGGCAGATAAACTGTCCGTGATTTTAATGATTAGGTTTCACTTTGTGTGTTGGCCTACTTCGTGGGGGGTGTAACGTTAGGCTTGGACATAATCAGCTGATGATAATAACATTAGTGTTCATAAAATTCCGACAAACGGGAAAGAAGATGATAGCCTACAATATATTAATTTATCCTCGTTAAAACAAATTAAGCCTATTCCTATTTACAACTGTTAGAGAAACCTATACATCGCATCAAATGTTAGCTTACCAACATCACTGCAATATACTTGGTTCATAACAACACCAAGCAAGTTTCAATGTTCTAGCAAAAGGTGCGTTAACTTGGACGAGATGACAATTACAGAGCAAAAGTCATGTGACTTTACTGTAAGAGGATGATTGGTCGGCTGGCTGGCTAAGGCTAATACGCTAACGTTAGCAGTTTAATGTTAGCTTCTACCCAAATACTCTAATGTTAAGTGCACCAGAAACGTTACGTTTATTAACTAGCTATCACTTAGCATTGACGATTAACGGTATTGATTAGGTGCTAGTGAGTCGTTTGATTTGTAATCTATGTGTTTAAATGTTCATTTTAATCACAGCACCATTTAAAGCCCGATATGAAACGATTGGCTAGTTTGTTGCTCACAAACCAATGTAACGTTAGCTATACAAAAACTAGTGTACTACTAGGATAGTTTAATCTCTACAGGTAAAATGTATAGCTAACGTTATTTGGTGAATCCTGCATGAATGTTCTGAATGCCATTCGTTCGGGGGGAAACTACGTTCGGGGTGTGAATCAAATATCATACCGGGTAATTTCTAGGCCCAAGAGCTAACTAGTTAGCTAATCACGGTGAGACTAACGTTAAACACCAAGCAAGCATTGCTTAGGTACAGGTTAGCTAACGTTAGCAAACTGAACCAGGAGTCGTTGTAGCTACCCAGCTAACCCGTGCTATGGCACAGATGCAAGACTATAGAAAATTGCAACAACAAAAAATATCGGACTGCACAGATACAGCTGGTATATGTAATAGCGTTAATATCAGCAGAGATCAAGAACGCGACGTCAAAAAATAAATAGGCTTTTCATTATTGTTGTTTAGGTAGCTATCGAATTTACCCACTAGCCAGCTGTTTCGGTGCATGATAGCTCCACAGCGCGTTAACATTAGCTAACGTTACTGTAGATTTGAGGCCCGACGCACATTTTAATCGCAAATCATCAGTTAAATACTGCTGCACACCGAACTCAACAAAAGACTCGTTTGCACAATTAATTATAGACCGTCGTATTAACATTAGTGACCCGTTAAAATCCGTATCGAAATGCATAGCTAGTTAGCAAGCTATTCGCTGCGCTTCGTAATGGCACTCTTGCAATTCAAAAATCTGGACTGACATACCTCCGACCCGGTACATGTTGGCCGCCATTTCTGCCCTCTCGGAGTGTTAAAAAACAAAGCAAAGTATAAACTAAAATATTATAATAAATAAATAGACTGGTAAAATGTGTACGTCCCCAAATCCCTGTAAAACACACTTATCGAACGTTAAATTGATTGGTGAGGGGGGATTGAACCAGGAGTTGAGCGGGAGATATTTAATGCGCCCCCCTCCCTGCATTCAGAGTACAATAAAAAAGCAAGCAACTCGCACGCTAAAAACCCTTCAGATCAACCGGGGTTGTTTCCTGGTGGGGGTGGAGGAACGAAAGGGGATGGAGAAGACGATACACACTTACGCGCACGTCCAAACGCACAATCACGCATACGCAACACACACACACACACACACACACCTTTATGAAATTGTCATTGTTGTAGGCTACCCAATACGGTTTGTTTTTGTTCTGCTGTGACTGATTTTTCATGAGAAAACGTTAGCTACATAATCTAAGGGACGTGTACCATTGCGAATGGTCAGTTTTGGAAATAGCCGTCTTTGCACCAAGTGTTATGTCAAATACCTCCAAGTAAACTCCCAGAGGTAGGCTGATCGAGTCGCAGCACCAAAGCCTTGCCTCCTAAAATATATACACATATAAAGCACGTATAGGATATTTGCTGTTCTTCTTATGCTTTGGGGGAGTGGGTGTGTTGTATTACATGGGTGGCTTTGTCGGAGCCCACCTCTGTAGGCTATGTATAGGCTACATGGTAAAGCACATCGCGTATTTGCTTCTTCTTATGCTTTGGGGAGTGGGTGTCTGCATTACAAGGGTGGTTTTGTCTGAGCCCACCTCTATTAAGGATGTCCATCCGAATTCCAGGCGCATTTTATTTTTTGCAACTCATTCATTCGTGCCAGCTAGTCATGCGTAGTAGCCTATTTGTTCAGTGATTATCCTAGATGCCAGTGGAAGAGGCAGTATTAGAAACAATTGTGCCTCTTTATCGATCACTGCATTTGAGGGAGCGGATCCTGCAATTAGGACTATTATCATTAGAGAGCTAATAACTGAAGACAGAGGTCGCAAACTTATACCACGTTTCATAAATAAGAAAAAATACCTTTCCCTGACCGGGAATCGAACCCGGGCCGCGGCGGTGAGAGCGCCGAATCCTAACCACTAGACCACCAGGGAGCGTGCTGTTTGCTGGTAACGAAAATGACCATGTCCTTTGTATTCAGCATTTCGTTTGTAGGATTACATTTTTTCTCCATACTTTTCGTAAATTATGCTACTTAAGGAGGTGAACCACTGAGCATCAATAAATCAGTGCAAGGGTTAAAACTCGAAAATAAAGGCAGTCCCTGATGCATCTTGGATTTTTTGACGTGTTCCTGGACAGTAGCCTTAAAACTGTGTATTTTCAGTTAAAATACATGGAGTCTTTTAAGTTAAAATACATGGAGTCTTTTAAGTTAAAATACATGGAATACATTTAAGTCTCTTGTCTGAACTTTTTCCGATAGCCTATCCGTCATTCAGTAAAATGCATGAGTATATTGTGTCAGCGATGAAGATGATTACAACAGGGCCGAGCACCAAACGTGCTGTGCATAGGGCATATGCTACAGCAGTTAAAAAGTTTATCCCTTAGCAACAAGGAGCTCGAAATATGGCACCGTATGTTTAGCCCGGTAAACGCACTGTGTAAATGTGTTTTCTCTCTGGCACCGCATATAGCAAACACAGTAGGCTTGTTAAAAGTAATTAATTTCGAAAGAAGAAATCAAATCGAACCCTAATAGCTGTTGGCCGTAGCCTACAAGTGCGTGCACGCATTTATCGAATTGTGTGATTACACATTTGTTTTAAACTAGACTACTCAAGACGTGCAGCGGTTATACAATCTGGAAAATAATTCAGTAGGCGATGTTAGAACTTTCAGCGCGTAATTTCGTGATTAGACTAACTTTCCGAAAGCAGCATAATTCTACACACATTCTAAAACTCATATAAAGGTGTTAGGATTTAAATAATTGTAATATATATATAAAATAATGTAGGCTTATTGTTTATTCAAAAATGAAATGCCGAGGATGTGATTCTGTATCATTGAAACGTAAATGGATTGCTCTTCCTTGCTCTCGTGTATAGGCTATAAACATATAATAAAAATAAATAACTAGGCGTATAACAATTGTTTAGGGCAAGCCATGTTTTAACATTCTGGAACGGGTAAAACGCTGTAAAGTATGCCATAGGATTACCTTCTCCAAGGTGCGTAAAGACACGCGCAAATTGAGCCACTTAACACAGTGATGTCTGGAGGGGTGTTGCTGTGTGACATCACTGGAGGGAACTGCCCTCTCTAGTTGAGTTGGACAAAGAGTGAGCAGAGCCACAACCCAGACGTACAGTATGAGCAGAAAAGCCGCCGTGTAACTTGAGTGCTGTGTGAATCTTAGTACAGGTTGGTAAGTGCCACTCTTGGATCTGTAAATGTTGTGTTACTCCTCACGAAAGGCACCAGTGATCGCGGCGTCTTGGGAAACACACATGGGTACCTGAAACTGGACTTGGAGAGGGGTAGCGGAATGGTTATTTGTACATCGATGTACAAGAGTCCCCTCTCTTTCTGCTTTGCGTATAACACGTAAATCACAGTGGGGGCGTTCAGGACACATGCCAGCTCCAAAATGAAGTTTGGGAAGAGTATTTGCATCCTGAACGTGGGAGGCACAAAATACGCCTTCCCCAGGGATGTAATAAAGGATTTTCCTCTGCGGAGGGTCAGCCGGTTGCACAACTGCGCTTCAGAGAAAGAGGTACTGGAAGTCTGTGATGATTACGACCGAGAGAGAAACGAATTTTTCTTTGATAGGCACTCGGAAGCCTTCGTGTTCATCATGCTGTACGTGAAGTCAGGCAAGCTGAGGTTCGTTCCGCAGATGTGCGAGTTGTCCTTCTACAACGAAATGATCTATTGGGGACTTGAGAGCTCGCATCTGGAGTTCTGCTGTCAGCGTCGCCTGGACGACAGGATGTCCGACACTTACACCTACTTTTCGGAGGAGGATATCAAAACCGAGGAGGAGTTGCGAGACGACGATGATGTGGATAATCAAACAGGCACTGGGAGAGGCAGCGCGAAGTGGCTGGAGAGGATGCGAAGAACTTTCGAGGAGCCCACGTCGTCTGTGGCCGCGCAGATACTGGCATCTGTCTCCGTCATCTTTGTGATAATGTCCATGGTGATACTGTGCGCAAGTACACTGCCGGACTGGGACACTGCCAAGAACAACAGCGCCGAGGAGCACAGGTACACAGGGAGTTTGGAGCACGTCCGGGATAGTTATTTATTTCTTTCGGTTGCTCGTTTTTGTTTTCTTGCTCTTTATATTTTAAAGAAAAAATTGTAAACAAAAAAACTGTATTCATACATGACAGATAAAATGGTATGACGTGATTGTGTATGTGTGTGTGAGTGTGTGTGTGTGTGATTGACAGTGAGAGAGAACGTTATGTACTCGCTGGGAGATTAATAATAATTCCCCTTAAGAACATTCCACATGTTCAAAATGTTAGGCTGCATTTACCTATAGTTTCAGGAAGTATATTTTTTATAATCATTAATGTAGCCTAGTTGTCGGCTGTCAAATGTTCTTTTGTCCTGTGTTTGTGTTAAAGTCTCAACTGTTTTGTCCTTATTTTTCAGCACACAAACAGTTCTGCAGACAATTCTACGTCTCCAAACGCAGTGCTTCAAATGATAAACTGCGAGGGGACGTGGCACAGGCTAGGCTACATATTTCATTTCGCCAGTCTTTTTGGGTGCACTAGGCTATGTGCGTTTTGATGAATGTTCTGAAAGAAACTCTGTTAATGGGCTGTCAGAATCGTTTACACTTCTAACAATCCTGCGTAACCACGGGGAATGATATAGCGGTTGTTCTAACAATATCATACATTAACTGATAATAATACATATTTATAAATTTTCTTAATGAAAATTAAATCTGAATTCTTTCTTTAGACCATGAGCGAATCATTGAATGGTCCTTTTATGCAAGCACGCATATAACAGTCATTCCCAGAATCTGAGGGAAAGCACCAAAGCCCAACAGAAATCAATTACCAGAACTGGATCAATTAGTAATTCCGGGAAATAGATATAGCCTATCGTGAACCAAGCAGGCGGATGTCCACTGGAAAGTCTATAGTAGGCTATTCATGAAATATATATTAATTATGCTGATGGTGCTACTCTGCAACAACGTCACGCTTCTTTCGGGAAAAAAAACAGGTAGCCTGGCCCTGATTTTGATATCCTCACTAGACCTGGAATATATATATAATATGTCATAATACAAGTGTCGTGAATGACAAAAACATGTTTCCATGAAAATATTAAAAATATATATTTTTTATTTGTAGTGTAGGTTGCATAGGTTTCAGCATAGTAGGATCTGGTTCTTGAGATTAAGATTAAGACCAGGGACTCATGTCCCCTACAGGAGACACAAATTAATTTTAGGAGGCTATACAAATACATGAAAATGGAAATAAAGTAAAAAATACCGCGAATATTACTCACAGGAAAAGTTTACTGAACACACAAAAAACTATATTTTGATCTGCACTGGGTCTTCCTCTAGACCAAACGAAGACTCAGTGCTGGTCGAAACGTTGATTCTTGTTTGGAACAGTAATCACGGTGTGTGGACCGTACTCCCATTTTTCATACGTTAATTCGCGCGCCTGCATTATTTCCGTATATTTTCTTGCTTTTAATCTACAACCATCACAGAGGCGCATTCTGATTTTGCGTTCATGGTCACCAGGAAGAGGCATGTCTTTTTTTGCGCCTGGATTTCTGTCCAAGGTTCTGAACTCGATAGTGTTTGCAGTTTCGAATCTGTATCAGATTTAATCAAATCATTTCGTCACCCGAGACTTAAGTTCAATTGGAGGATTTATAATAGCCTAATCGTTAAGCTATGACCTGGACCCGGGGCTTGTCAATACAGAATCTTCTTTGGATGCACGTAACGTTTTACTTTTATAATGGAGAATTTACAAATGTCAATTATTCCCACAGAAATCATCGAAGGTCTAAGAATAATTGTGGAACATAATTCGGAATACATGTGATGTATATGATATAGGCTAGTTGAAACAAGGCTAAACACAGATTCCTATCAATAAACCCAGACAATCTCATATGATTGTCGTATTTTTCATCGTTAATATTTTCTTCTGAAAACGCTACAGTGAGGCATCAAAGCAGACCAATTAAGCAAATTAGGCTATACCTTACAATAATATCATACACTCAAATGAAACACGTGAACTGTGGATGTGAATAGATATTCCGATAGGCTATATAGTCATTGGAAAATAATATTGGTTTTTAAAGTACAACTTGTCTCGCTGTCAGAAAAATTGAAAGGTTGACATTTTTGCCAGTAGTTATTCATACATTTTTTTCTAATATTCTTTATGTAGCACCACAAAACACGTTTCAGATGTAAACTGTCCTTGATAAGGGTATCTGTCAAGCAAGTGTATTTATTATTATTATTATTTATAGGTATTATTTACCTGCTTGAGAGATAAGCCTACACTTATCAATGACAACTTACATAGCTTTGACGATGAGTTGCTCCTGAGATGACTGCAACAGCTGCAGTTGATTGAAAGTACAATTGAAATACAACAAAGTACAGCAGGGCTCTATATCCTCATGGAGCAAAAAGTGTAGCACTTTCTGTTCCAATTCATGCATGTATGACTAGTGCACAGTAAAATGTTCAGTGTTAAATCAACTCGTTGAATTAACACTGGAGATTTTACTGTGTGGATGTTTCAAAATGTTTTCTTCCAACCATTGAAAGAAGTGTAGCCTACCGGTTCCTTTTAATTATGCCATAACTTTTATGTGAGGCAAAATTTGATATCTTGAATTCATTACCAGTGAAAAACTAATAATTGACTAAATTAAAATTAACATAAGTGTACATAAACCATCTATTTTATTAATGTATTTCTGTGCTGTTTGTATGAACATGTCTGTCTGTTCCTTCCCATCACTACCATGTGGTCTGGCCGCAGGTAGGCACAGTGATGGTATAACAATATTCCATAGAGAGGATATGTGTGCAGGGGCCAGGTAGGAGTGGCCTTAGCAAATCTCAGCCAATCACAGCACAGCCTAGGGACTTGAGGCTGGTGAGTGGCTGGACAGAGGCAAGCTGAAAATCACAGAAAGGTCTGTTTTTGGTCATGGGGTGTCGCATGAAGCC
This sequence comes from Synaphobranchus kaupii, assembly GCA_029718625.1. Taxonomy (NCBI): domain Eukaryota; kingdom Metazoa; phylum Chordata; class Actinopteri; order Anguilliformes; family Synaphobranchidae; genus Synaphobranchus; species Synaphobranchus kaupii. Next base: position 96,224,013 of record CM056379.1, on the reverse strand, counting down.
ACAAATGTCTGGGATGTTTGTCAAACAGCCTTTCACACCGGAATCTGTGTGTCTTAGCAAACAGGATGAGATGGCCATTACATATACATATAGATCCTTTATGTCAGACATACACACACACACACACACACACACACACACACACACACACACACACACACACACACACACAATCCTGACTGACATAGTAAGTGAGAATGTAGGCCTACAGAAAAAATGATGGTGTACATTTAACACCCTAGGGTGTTTATATGAGTCCACGGACTTATACAAACACCCTAGGGTGTTAAATGTACACCAGCAGTGTTAAATCTACACCAAATCTTTGCTGTTATCTTGTGTTGTCTGTATCATGGGCAGAAAGTGTAAGATACTGGTAACACCACTGAATACTGTATCTGAGGGGAATTGATTTAATTTCCTTGGAGGTATACTGTGAGAATGTGAAAACTGCAGTGTTCTGACATTAAAAAATGTAATAGTAGTAATAGTAGTTTGCATTCTATTAAGATAATTACGTTTTCCATTGTGTTACAGTGCTCAGATGCAGCATATAAAACATTTGAAGAATACTGAATAACAAATACCAATTTGGTTATATTATATTATATTATTGAATTATCTATGATAAGACCATGATTTTGGACATTTACATTATAAATGCTTGATGTTTGAAAACTATTCCAAATCAGATTTATATTAAACTATCTCTGACTATTCTTTTGGAACTGATGGAGCCCTATAATTCCAACCAACTGTGATGTACCCTGCAATGAGCTATTTTTAATGTATTACTGTGGTTAATATGGTAACAAGTTACTATAGTACTTCAAATATTTACGTTTGGTATAGTCTAGAATACATCTACATACTGTATATACAAATGAGCACAGACTGTATTGAAACACTGATACACAGGGGAGAACTTCACATACAATTTATGTTAACATCGGATATCCAAAAAATTATTATTATAAGCCGAATTTAATTATTTAGTTTACCAATGGAATAACACTTTGATTGCCATTGATCGAATCAACAATCTAATTAAAAATTTGGAATTAGAATCACTCAGTCTAAATCTAGCGCCTGCCCTGCAACAGAGGTTGTACACACTATGCTCGCTGGTGTGCGCACTGTGGAAGTAGGTGTCAATGGTTCTTAACTGGGTTAGTCAGTCAGGTCTCTAAGGGGCGCCAGCACTGGGACTCTCTGGCATTTTTTGGCAGATTGCAGCTCCTCATGTTTCCTATCCTGTGGTCCCCTCTCCACCCTGGCCTTGTATCACCATCCTTCCCCCATCCCTTGCACGTGCTCAGTAAAACCCCGGATGTCTCTTGCACCACAGTTACCCAGCAGCCCCACCATGCAGTGGTGCTCAAGCCGCTCGATCCCTGTGTTGATCAACAGACAGGCAGATGGCTAGTAAGCTGTGGGGTTTCCGTGGGGAAGGTTTCAGAAAACTAGACCCAGAAAAGGAGAAGAAAATCTATTTTTCAAATTAAAACAAATAAGCGTGAATCTTTTTTTCCCATACGTCGAAATTTCTATATTCTTAACGCAAGTGACATGCATTGGCAGTGGCTCCAACCAGAAAATTTGCATGTCATCTCTGCTAATGAGAATTGCAAACCCCTAGCCAACAGCTCACAAATACATATTCATGGGTTTCACGTGATGTCAAACTGTAATTTTGGGGACCTAAATTAATCAATGCCTCCATCTTCTACGCTGTGGGTTGTAGTAACCAAAAAGGAAAGAATGAACAGAATGAACCTTTTATCATATACCAAAGAACCCAGATTGCCGCAATAAATGGCTTGCAGCAAATACAGAGACCATTGATCTCCAACAATCATTCCAGACTGTAATTGTGCTATATTCTTCTTGCTCGCTAACTAGCAAACTTCCCCTATTCCATTCCCCATAAAAGGAAAAAATCCATCCCCACGACAAAAAAAAACGTCACGCGATTGAAACCCATGAATTGAGCTGCAAGCTCTTTCTCCCTCCTTTTACCCCGTAAGGCCCAAAGACCTGTTCAGTGTTCAGAATCTGATTTTACAAAGTCTAGTCCTTATGGGGTGAAGCAACTGCATGGCTACAAGGGCTAACACCTACAGTACCATAACTAAGGCTCGGTTACCCAACTAGGCAAGCATTTCTTTCCTGAATGAGAAGGTGTCAATTTAAGAAATGGTGCACTGTGGGTGGTTTGCTATCTATGCTGTTGACTGGCGAGGATGCGCATGTTGAGAGATACATGTCTGCTCTTAGTGAAGTCTACTTTGTCCCCCCCCCCCCCCCCCCCCCCCCCCCCCCCATCCACCCTGGCCACACTTTCACAGGATCATCGAGGCTGTGTGCATTGGCTGGTTCACGGCGGAGTGCATCGTCCGTTTCATCGTGTCCCGGGACAAGTGCGAGTTCGTCCGGCGGCCGCTCAACATCATCGACCTGCTGGCCATCACCCCCTACTACGTTTCCGTGGTGATGACCGTGCTGACGGGCGAAAACCCGCAGCTGCAGCGGGCCGGCGTCGCCCTGCGCGTGCTGCGCATGATGCGCATCTTCTGGCTCATCAAGCTGGCCCGCCACTTCCTGGGCCTGCAGACGCTGGGCCTGACGCTGAAGCGCTGCTACCGCGAGATGGTCATGCTGCTGGTCTTCGTCTGCGTTGCCATGGCGATCTTCAGCGCCCTGGCCCAGCTGCTGGAGCACGGCCTGGACCTGGAAGCCAGCAACGAGGACTACGCCAGCATCCCGGCCGCCTGCTGGTGGGTTATTATCTCCATGACGACCGTCGGCTATGGAGACATGTACCCCATCACCATGCCCGGGCGGGTGCTCGGCGGCGTGTGCGTGGTCAGTGGCATTGTCCTGCTGGCGCTGCCCATCACCTTCATCTACCACAGCTTTGTGCAGTGTTACCACGAGCTAAAGTTTCGCTCCGCCCGCTGCACACGGAGCCTCTCGGCCGAGTTCCTCGACTAACCGGCCATGCGGCTGCCCTAGCTCCTTATAGCTACACCCTGTTCTCTATCCCCCCTCTGCCTGTTCCATTCATTCTTTGCTCCATATCGTGCTAGGATTTGGACTTTGGGATAGACATCTATTTATAACTGAATTTCTCTGCAACTCCCCCCACCTCCAAAAAGTAAGCTCAGGATTTCCTCCGCCATCGGCAGGTGGAGCTGTGTTTATGTCTTGTTCTGCTACCTTTCTGTCTGTCTGTCTTACTACAAATAGGACAAACTGAATGGAATTGATGTAGAGTTTGTGAAATTATTGCCCTGCGAACCCAGCGGAATTCTTTTGATTGTACGACTGCCGTGTATTTTGGATGAGTCTGGAACTCTACCGCGTACCACTGACAGTCCCCTCCCACTGAGGTCTGCGGACAATGTGGGTGGGCATGTCAGGACAAATAACGGATAAAAGGACAACATGCTCAGAACCTTTCATCAGTGAAGGCCAGTCTGTGTCCCCTGCTAGATACATAAGTAATAGAATCACACAGAGAAAAGAAAGCACTGGGAACACATAATGGGCCTCATTCAAAGCCTTACGGAAGATTTCTTGGTAACCTCCTTGACAGATGGTTGCCAGTCACAGAGAATCTGTTTTGTTTTTTTTACTCATTTGTTTTACATAAATGTGTCTAGCAGCAGCCACACAGGATCACTACCCTCACTGGGAGTCTGTCTTTGCTTTTTGGAGGTAGATTATTTCCTTCCTTGCACCTGGAGCTGTAAAACTGTGAACTGAGAAAAAAAACCTACCCTTCATTGATTTTGATGTTTCCACTGACTATGGATGAAAAGTGAATTTTAAAGTGAGTTTTAAGTGGGCATTGTAAATTTCTGGGAGCTGGTTGGGTCAAGTGAGGCTGGATTTTACAAGATCTACTTGGGGTGACATTGTTCCACTTTTGTATGGTATTCAACTGTATAAATCAATTCTCAGTGACTGCTCCAAGAAACAACTTGCTGGCGATGCCATTTCCTGTGTGTGTGTGTGTGTGTGTGTGGGGGGGGGGTGGTGTTTCTGAAATGGACAAATGGTACCGCCATCTGCTAATCATGGTTCGAGTCCTCATAGGCACCTTCTAAGCGAGATTCTGTTTGATTCTGTACTCAATCTGTCAGTCATCGAGACGAGACCAACTGTTCTGTGTGGCTTGTGAGTAGGATGCATATTTACATAAGATTAGGTCACCCCCTGTACAGAAAATCGCTGATACCTCCCTAGAGGAAAGGAGAGGCAGGGGGAGGGAGAGAGACAAAGAGGACATGCGTTTAATGCGTGAGCATACATTTACACTGAATGACAGGAAGTCATGGAGGAGAAGGTGGGCTGGCTGACACCTTACGGTGCAGGTAGAGTAACACAAAATAACCCTGCACCTCTTACAATAAGAGGACTTGCAAAAGAAGAAACCAAGAAGGTGACCAAAGAGATCAAGAAAATCACAGTAATGCCTATTAGACTGTGGTCCCTAGAAAACGTCCACTGTCAGATAATGTGATGACCAGCATTTCAAAAATGCATGTCTTGGCAACATAAAAAAATAAAAACAAAAATCAACAAAATCTTGCAGCACTGTAAAAGTCCCTAGATCAGGCCCTAGAGTTGCCATTGCTTAGTGTTATCCTCAGCTGGCAGTCCTTCACAGTGTTGGCTGTACCACCCCCTCCTCCATGACTTGCAGTCATGACCAAGTTGAGTGGCCAGTGTGACGCATTTGGCCTTCCCTACACATGCACTGCTTCTCCATGATCCTCATCGAACCACACTAGGATCCCCATTGCACTGATCCCAAATCAGTGATGGTCATTATCTCTCTGATCCCAAATCAGTGATGGTCTTCATCACACTGATCTGGGCTCAATGATGGTCTTCATCTCACTGATCTGGAATCAGTGATGGTCTTCATCACAATGATCCGGAAACCAGTGATGGGTTTCCACCCCACTTATTTGGGATCAGTTACGGCCCTTATCACTCTAATCCAGCCTCACTCGTGCTTCTCTTCAGTCTGACCCAGAATCAATGAAGCTCCTCCTTGCTCTGTTCTCTGGGATTTTTCCATTGTTCCTTTCAACCATAACAGTTTGTTGGCTTGTTTTACTGTTTGAACTAAACTTGGAATAAATAATTTGAAGTCTGAACTTCACAATCTGTCTGTCAATTTCTCTGTGTAGTTAAGTACTGTGAGAATATAGTCCCCATAACTTTATTTGGAAGACATTTATTGGGCTTATTTTTATGCATAGTCACAGCATAATAAATTCACTATAGAGAAATATAAACAAAGGAAATTTGTTGTAAAAATTCATTTAAAATAATCAAGCCATAATTTTCCAGTGTCATGATATGGCTGTCAGCAGTTTATTTGTCACAGAACAGCCTTGGTTTGAGGTACTATATGCATTGTAAGTAGAGCATAATTTTGTTTTACAGCAGCATGCCAAGGTTCAGCTGTCATATATAAGAGGAACATTTGCTTACCCAATGCTAGCAGGCTCACTGAAAAATAACATTTCTTTTGTCACAGTTTCAAATCTTAATGAAAACATGGTGTGATCTGAGCAACATAATCTGTGTGATTGCACACTAAACGCCCAATAAGCCCAAATTTTATGTGCATTCACTATAAACTGCATTTCAACATTCATAAAACATGAATGTGGAGTAAACATTATAAGCGCTGCTGCACAGTGGCCTACCATAACTAATCTCAGATGATAATTCAACTGAAAATTTATGGTTTCAATGGAGTTCCGCCTTAATTGGGTGTCTGTTCCAATTGAATGCACATTACATTTGGGCTTAGAGAGACATTTTAGACAAGAGTGCTACCCAGCTAGCTAATTTACTATTTTTTTGGTACAAGACAAGGGTAGTTTGAAGGAAAAACCCCTAGGGGGTTGAGCCAGTGAGGGGGTCCGGTGGCTCTGTTATGCTGTGGGGGGCATTTTCTTGGCATGGTTTGGGTCCACTTGTCCCCTTAGAGGGAAGGGTCACTGCAAATCAATACAAAGGGTTGAGTGATCACTTTTATCCTATAATGAAACATTTCTATCTTGATGGGAGTTGTCTCTTCCAGGATTACAATGCCCCTATCCACATGAGGGGTCACTGAATGGTTTGATGAGTATGAAAATTATGTGAATCATATGATATGGCCTTTGCAGTCACCAGATCAACCCAATTGAACACCTATGGGAGATTTTGGACTGATGCTTTAGACAGCGATCTCCACCACCATCATCAAAACACCAAATGAGGGAATATCTTTTGGAAGAATGGTGTTCTATCCCTCCGGTATTATGGTAATTGTGAAAGTATTTCTACTGGTTTTTTATTCCAAAATAATTAATTGTTAATACATTCTCAGGTAACTCTCAGTACAATCCACTTCACAGAACCTACATCCCTGTATATCCCCAAGACCTTCCTTAAAGAAGCTTGTAGGGCTATGATAATTTTGGATAGCTGTGCTATCAGAAAATTTTAAAATGGGAGCAAACTGGCTTCCAATGATAGATAAAATTGCAATAAAATGAATCATCTCTGTTTACTGATGCCATTTGAGTCTCTTTATGCTACTGCTTGATGAATGGAGATTGAGAATAATGGCTACTATAACAATCAAATCCAAGGTTTATTTTTACCACTGACTTTCAGTTATCGAGAAACTGACAGACTACTGCAGGTAGTAGTTATCAAGTTGACAATGAAAGAATACAAGATACAGAATCATCCAGTTATTGGCACCCTTGAGGAAAATGAGGGGAAAGAGCTGTATAAAATAAAAACACAGAAGATGAGCTATATTTTGTGTTCAGACATATGGCAAACAATGTAGACTACTTTTATTGTAATACAATTAGATGAAAATAAGATGGTTGTTGACCTACTTAAGGTTGTGTGTACAAAAACACATAGTTAATTATACCCCTATGGAAAAAGCATATACTGCAGTATATTGTAAATATATCAAAGTTATCTTCACAATATATTTAAAATATACTGTAGTATATTACATTTCCATAAGGGCAGCACTAAGCGCCATTAATGCAATAAGTAAGACATTTCAAACACTGCAAACATTGCAAACTTGCCAGAAAGAGGATGGTGAGGGAGGCAGAGAACAACCCAAGGATCACAATTCAACAACTGCTTTAGTTTCAGTTTAGTTACTTCTTGGGCCCCCAATTCTCAACATCAACCATAAAATGGCACCTCAAAAAGTACTTGATATCTTATTATTATTATTATTATTATTATTATTATTATTATTATTATTGTTGTTGTTGTTGTTAAGAACTTAAAATGTGTTATTTTGGGTGATTGATAAAGTACAATATTTTCCACATGTGGGAAAATTATGATATAGAACAACATAGCATAATACAATTAAGATGTGGGATTTGGATTTAATCTTAAAGATAAGATTTCTGCCTCTATTTCAAGTTCATAAATGAGCAGCTACTGCTGTGGATACTGAAAGCATGGAATTCTTGGGAAACACATTTCCCTCACATTTGGTAGATTAGTCAATGCCATGGTGCTGCCAACTCTGGACTCTGACTAATGAAATCTATCACCTGCAGCGATTCCTTTTTAAAAAAAACCTTACCACTGAACAGAAGCAAACCAGCCTTTTAATTTAAACTGAAATTACAGGCTTTCCTTGTCATTAACTAATGCCTTCAACACCATAATACCTTATTACGCCTGGTGTGGCTCTATGGGAAGTTTCCTGGCAAAAGATAATGATGTTTTTGGGTCTCTGCCTTCCTTAGATGTTACTTCTGACATCCATACATGCAGGCATGCACTTGCATGCACTCACTCCCACAAAGAGAGATAGGGTGGGGAGAGGGTACCACAGCAGCATACATACTGTGAAACAATAATTATTTTACTGTTCACTGTTAGCAACTTGCCCAATGTACCTCAGGGCTTTTAGGCAGCTAAGCTTCTACAGTTCTCTCAGGGTCAAGATAAAATATTTGGTGTATGTGGGCCTGAGGGGAGTCGAGGCATTGTGTGAAATACCAGTGACACACAGGAACACACATTTACATGGTTGATGATTTTAATCAATTGTACAATCTGGAAAATCACACAAGGAAAGCTTCAAATTATTATGTCGTTACTAATATTTGTTCGAATAGTAATCTAACAATGCATAGCTTGATTCATTATTGCAAACTACAAACCATACCATTTTAAAATTCTGTCATGCTCGATTTGACATTGTAATACAATTCCCATCAAGACCAAGCTCTTATAGACAGCTTAGATAAAGAGTTCAATGAACTATCGGAAAGTGAGGCAAGGGAAACACAGTAATGGTTATGTACATTTGCTTTCAAGATAAAGTTTAAAAGACAGCAACACTGTATTAACATAACACATTTCTCAATTGACAGAAGGCAAGTATCCATAGATGAATATACAATTTATTTTGAGATCATACAGATAAAAACAAGTAGCATGAAGGGTATGTACTGTACATACACCTTTCATATTAAATAGGAGCTGAGTTCTTTAAAACTAAATCAACAGGAGTAATTTGTCAAATTTCTTAGTAATGCTGTCTTATAAAACCGGGCATTACATGTACACATACTCCCAGATAAATAGAATTGATTCTTTAAAAAAAGTTAATGGGCAGCTGGGGTCTTTCCGTTCATGAATTGGTTATATTAAGCACGTGTTCCTAAACAGATGCCAATCACAGCATAGGGCAATTGAAGACCCTGGTGCTAAAAGTACTGAAGTCACAAAATGTCTATTTTGAGAAAATCAAATGCGAAAATATCATTGATCCATAAAATCAGCCATTAAAAGTTTTGCTGTTTTTATGCATTGCTTAGGCACCTTTTCTGTTAACAATATTTATAGGGTGGACTTAGCTAAACAAATACAACATGTTTCTATGCTCAACTTGAATTGTCCAAAAATGTGACTTCAGTACTTTTAGCACCAGGGTCTTCAATTGTACATACTTTCCAGATTCTGTTATCTAGACTTTACATTAAATACATATCACAAGCTCCCCACAATACTACAATATACCCATACAATTGTAACCCTGCTGGAAAAAAACAAAACATGGATCAGTTACAATGGTTAAAATATAAATACGAAATGCTGTTCTGGACCCAGCTGGTCTAGCACCCATGACCAAGTTGGTGTACCAGCATGACCATCACTTTATAGGCTTTACTAAGCTGGCCATTACCAACTTCACCAGTACAAAACCAACATGAGACCAGCAGCATTAGCTTATGCTGGGGTTTTCTCAGCAGGAAATTGAAAAGATACTTCATGTTACCAAACAATGTCATTAAGAGGAGCGTAGATATGTCATGATATGTATATATAGCCTAAAAATGATCTATAAGCACAATGTGTTAACATTTTACCAAACAGTAGGCTAATCATACAATACTGCAATATTCATCGTCATCAGCAAACTGACCAAGAGCTGCATTACACTATACATTAAATATGCTGGGTCCAAAATTACTAGTCAGAAAAATATATAAATATGGCTTGCAAAACGAGGTTTATGAACCTCCTTGGTTTAAAAAGTTAACCAAGAGAAAGAATGCATTTATAAACAGGCAGACATAGAGTCTGCCCTATTCGTCACTACTACGAGACGAATCCTAACAGAGGTCTTAGTTTTAACGCCGCGTGTTGGTTGTGTGCAGCCGAGAGCTGTGAAGAGGTAGATACCCAATTAGTGGCATTTTATTTGGATAAAAATGTATTACAAGTTCAGTGGTTTCACACAGAGACTGACGGGATCCGCACCGTCGACTGCGTACAGTCCACAGGTGAGTGGGAGAGGGGTGTCTGCGCTCATATGAATCCATTCTTTCTGGAATGACGTGACCTTCACTCAAGAAGTTCTCCTTTTTGCTTGTTAGCTAGATTATGAAACATCCTGTAAGGATATAGGCTACTATTATGTTTGGCCTTTTATTTTAAATCTTATGTTCCACAATAAAAAGAAACATATGCATGATTTTAATAGATTTTAATTTTCTTTCTAGTTGGACTTCAGGATCAAGAAACTCCCAAAAATCGGTTCTCCTCCGCGGTTTAACTATGACTGAGCTTCGTGCTTCCCAATACCCTCAGTAAATCGTCCTTTTCTCGTTTTTAAAAGCCAACTTATTGTTCAAGGCAATTTGACGCGTAGCTTTACGTCAAGATTAGACGAACGTTAAACTCCAGATAAAGAGTGCGTTTGGTATGCGAGGGACAATGCGCCTTGACTGGGAGGGTAGATTGACGACTGAAGGGATGAGGTTGCAGAACGCGATGGCTTTTTATAATAATTTTATAAAAAATAAAATAATAATAATTATGCTTTATTGACCCCGTGGGATAATTTGTCCTCTGCATTAGACCCATCCTAACTACTTAGGAGCAGTGGGCAGCCGCTACAGCGCCCGGGGACCAACTCCAGTTCTGACGCCAGTGCCTTGGTCAAGGACAATGGCAGGGGTTTTACCTAACCTGACATACGTGTGGAGCCTGTTTTCGTTAATATGGAGGGTTGGGGAAGAAGGTTTGTTTGTGGCCGTGGTTATGTGAGGACGTTTACACCTCACACAGTAGCATGACTGAAAGCACGTTAGTTTTTTGAAAACCTAAACTGTGGTGTGGTGTTGCTGATTTGCCCACAGCTTACTGTGAACTACAGTCAACGTTCATTGCTAGGGATAGCTGCTACATTATGCAAAGGATGTGCTTTGCCTTGTCTGTTCTGTAATGATGATGATGTCCCTGTACGCACTTACTGTACGTCGCTTTGGATAAAAGCGTCTGCTAAATAAATGTAATGTAATGTAAACTAACTAAAATGCAAAAATGTCTGGATAAGTAACGGTGGAAAATCTCAATGATCTAAAATGAAAGGCTTGTTTGTGACTCACACAGGCCAAAATTGCTTGTTCTAAGGAATATCAATCAGCCCTCTCTACCCTCGTTGTCTTGGTGCCTGTTTTGTGCATCCAGCCAAATGCTTTTCCCAAGTTTAATTACTGTTCATTAATGACTCTCTAATTTGAAGTTTATATCCTGCGTTAATTAATAGTAATGAGGTAAACAATGCTGAACACCCTTTCATTTTTGCATGACAAATCTAGCAGTACCAACTAAGTTGGCTTGAAACAGAGCTCCTTGTAACCATCTGCCTGACTGCCTCTGGCACACTGTTCACAAGGGTCTCTACAGTGAGAGGTCACGGTGGCTCAAGGGCAGTGATACTTCCATGACAACAGGCTGGAAACCTTTGCTCTAAAGCAGTGGTCTTCAACCCTGGTCCTGGGGACCCCCTGTGTATGCTGGTTTTCGTTCCAACCACAATTGCAATACCAGAATTTTACCAAGCTGTTATTTTTTCTTAATTAGGTGTTTTAATTGTATAGAGAGAACACTTTAAACTCTTAAGCCACGTTATGTTAGCAATAGCTATGCATGCTTTGAAGAAAAAAAAATCCCATGTTCATTATGCTCATTGTGTTATATTGCAAACAATTACAAAGAAGAGGTAAGAACTCAGGTGAATAGGCTTCTAATTAGGTAATTGAACACAAGTTTAAGTTCCTTCATAATTTTTTCCTTAAACTTGTTAACACAATGCAGGTTTGGCTCGTTATCATTTGCTTTGTCTTTGAATTCTTCATTATCTACCAAACGGTTAGTTTTAGTGGCCATGTGTCCACAATTTCACCAATTATGAGCCAATTGATTCACCTCAGTCTTTAATTTGATCAGTTAAAACATTTTTTACCTCCTTTTAATTGTTTACAATACAGCACAATGTGAATATTGGACTTTTATTCTTCATGGCATGCATAGCTATTACTAACATAATGTGGCTTAAGAATGTAAATAATCCCTCTAAACATTAAAAACACCTAATTAAGAAAAATTAACAGCTTGTTAAAATTCAAGTATTGCAATTGTGGTTGGAACGAAAACCAGCATACACAGGGGGTCGCCAGGACCAGGGTTGAAGACCACTGCTCTAAAGTATCACATATCTAGCCTCGCTGTGTGAAATCACTGTGAAACTGGAATGACCCTTTCTGGAAATATGCTTCATGTAAAGCAGGGCTGCCCAACCCTGTTCCTGGAGATCTACTGTCCCGTAGGTTTTCATTTCAACCCTAATTTGGCACACCTGATTCTACTAATTAGCAGCTCAATCAGATCTCTCGCCGTTGAATGAGTTGTGCTTTGTTAAGGTTGGAGTGAAAACCTACAGGAACAGGGTTGGGCAGCGCTGATGTAAAGGAAGGATGTTAGGACAAACATATTTACATGTCAAATAATGCTTAACTAAAGTAGTGTCCATGCGTTCGTGTGTATGCGTGCAGGCTCTCACGGTGCTCAGACCTGACTGTGTGTAAGTGCACCAGCGCTAAGCCTCTTGTGCTTCCACAGGGCCTCAAGCCGTCAGTCCCAGCTGATCCCGCCCCCCTGATCTTTGCCACCCCTACCAAAGTGGTGTCGGAGTCGGGCTCTGTGGTGGAGTACATGGGTGCCAACAAAGTCTCGGACCTGCAGAAGCTCTTCCAGGTAGAGCCAACCTTACAGCCAGTGCTTTGAACCTTCCCCGCTGTCTGGAGTGTACAGTTACTCAATTAACAGGAGGGCTGTGAAACCCCCAAAAAATCCCAAACAGCAAATGGTAGTAATAAGATGGACAGATTGCGCAAATGTTTTTGGGGAGTCTGAAACTACTTTTGAATTCAGGAAGGAAATGAGTGTGTTCTACAATTTTCTTTTCCTCCTGTGAGAAAGTTTATCTGCAATAAACATATTTCAAGTGGTTTTGTCACGTATCTGAATTTTGTATGTGCGTCTCTAGTACAGCTTTAATTAATTGATAGCTGCGTGCAGGCCGTTTCCTCTTGTGTACCCATTTTTAAGTGGCTCTTTTATTTACATTTAAGTGTGCCGCAGAAATAAACACTAAACCTTTTCAGACTTCACCAAAAAGGGGATACATTTCTAAAGGGAATTAAAATAAGAAATGTATCGTGTACATGCTCATCGATCTGTTGCAAGCAATTGGTGAAGGAAAATGTAGATTTGTCTGGATCGTTATAATTGTGAGGATTTATTATCGTGCTGCATGTTCCCAGTCGAAAGGTTCTGTTTTATCAGGGTATGTGTGCCTGAGTGGAAAAGCATGTGTTGACGCTGCAGATTCAACACTGTGTTCTCTCTCTCTCTTTCTCTCTCACTCTCTCTCTCTCTCTCTCTCCCTTCTTTCTCCACACAGACATCAGATGGGGTCCCAGTGCACCTGAAGCGTGGCCTACCGGACAAGCTGCTGTACCGCAGCACCATGGCCCTTACCATAGGCGGCGCCATGTACTGCCTGGTGGCCTTGTACATTGCTGCACATCCCCGCAAGTGAACGTCCACTGATCTCTCAGATCAGCCACCGACAAAACCATGACCACAGTGGCGATAAGGGTGACAATGGCTACATTGGCCGTTGAGTGACAGAACAGTATATACCGGCTCCCCCACCAAGGACCTCGCTCCCATTTTTTTCCTCATTTACTTATTACCTCAGTCCCAGACAGTGCAGAGACTTCTGCTCCGTATAATGAACCCTCCCCATCAGTACTCGCAGATGACAAGGACATACTCTGACCCCCCCCCCCCCCCCCCTGCCCTTCTTAGCCTGGACCAGGGATGTGTGTGTGTTTGTGCATGTGTACATTGCCATCTTTGTGCCAAATCAGCGTGTGAATAGGATCTGTGAAGCGGTCAAGCACATCAATGAAAATTGGGGCCTGGTGTTCTGGGAATTCTGGGAACTCTTGCCCGGTCAAGGCTGTGTTCAGAAACCCATGCAAGCGTGTTGCCGAGAGTGCTTGGAGGTGCAAAAGTCTGTGATTGACTCGAGTGTTGACACAAAACTCAAGAGCAGATATGCGAAGAAATTCCCAGGATGTGTTCTCGCATAGCAGGGAGGGCAGGAAAATGTGATGTGCATTGATGTAATTCATCCATATTTGTCATTCCCAGATATCCCTGCTGTGTAATGCCATTCATACAATTTCCATAGATGAAGAAACCTGTTATCTAGGAATAATAGTACAGATGTTATTTAGCAGATTTTGCTTTTGTATTCTCAATATACACGACGGTTCAAAAGTTTGGAATCACTGAGACATTTATCTTTTTGAAAGAAATTGATACTTTTATTCACCAAGGGAGCATCAAATTGATCTATTTCTACTTTAGTAAAACTAGTCAAATTCTTCAAAATGGATGAACTATCCCTTTAGAGTGAGCCATCCATATCTACTGCATATCTGGCAGCAGAGTGATGGTGTGAGGCTTGTTTGATACCTCAGACCCTTGATGACTTACAGCCATTTAGCCAACCATGTGTTCCATAGTATTCCTGTGTAATTTACAGTTTAATCTAGTCCCACCCTCCAATTCCCATGAAGATCCATTCAAATGCAGAGAGGTTATAGTATTGCTTGTAAGAGTACCTGAAAATAAGATATCCTGAGTCATTTGTTGGTGTTGGGTCACAGACATCAGGGAGTCAAGGCATGCAAAGGATATGCAATTAAATATGATAACTTCATTTAAATTTATTTAATATATATTAAATAATTACTTTTGGTGCCCTAAAATTGGGTGGGGTGGGGGGGGGGGGGGGGAGCTATGTGTAAAAATGACTACAATTGCTAAAGTAGAAATAGGATGAAATAGAAATAGTAGTTTGTAACATTATCAATGTCTTGACTATTTTTTTGATCAATTTAATGTTACCTTGGTGAATACAAGTATCAATTTCTTTCAAAAACATAAAAATGTCTCAGCGAATCCAAACTTTTGAAAGGTAGTGTATCTGATGAGACCTATAGCCGGTGACATTGATGACATCTTGGTATACATCAGGAAGTTTGGTGAATGGAAAAAAATATCTGAAATTCTGAATTTGTATACAAATTCAAAGACCCTGGCATGATGATGCGAAAGCATGCCCCAAACACCTTTGATTGTACAACGAGTTTGCATTTGGTGGTATGTGCTCATCAGTATGTACAACAGTGAATGCCTTTGCATTCCCTACCCTCATTGATTCTCCATGTCTGTACTGCAAATGAGAATTATGTTCAGTTGACCTGGGCTGTGTTCAAATCATTTTCCTTCCATACTATTGAATGTGCTTGTTGAGTACACTGGATGAGAAAGTTAAGTAGGAAAAATGTTCTGTAAATGTAGTGCACTTAAAATCCCCGGGTGATATACTTATTAACAGGTTTACGCTGATAATCGTCTGCAGGGTATTTTTTGCATACTGTTGCGTACTAAATGGTATGCAGTATACCGTACACAGGACGTGGTAGATGGGGCTCTGATTCGCACACAGCCCTGCTTGTAAGCAGGTAATAGTCACATACTGCCAATTGCACAAATGTAAAATAGTATACATACTTGTTTTTCGGAACACAGCCCACACCTCAGCTCTGTGAGAATGAGGACGACGTTGGGGAAGGAGGTGGTGGTGTGTGGGACTGGCACAGCTCAGACCTGCCCTCCTCGTTTTCAGCTTTCCCATTTCACAGCAATCATCAGTTTCTCTTTATTTCCCCCTTCGAGGTAATTACAGAGGTTTTTGATTTTGCTAATGGAAAAAGAATTGATTAATACGCATTGCAGGCTGAGTTAATTCCGCAGCGGCGGAATGGGTTCTGGTGCTGAGCCGCCTAATGGAATGTTGAATTGCTTTAGAAGTTTCCATTCTTTCCACGTCTAGCTCCGTATGCCTTTTTGTTGCTTTTAATTGGGTTGCGTGACATTGTACAGCTGTGATGTGTTCCAAGGACAAAAAAATGTTGTGTAATGTAAATATATACACCGCCGGCTTCCGTCTCCACTTGTGACCAGCCCTGGATCTGCAGGCTACTGGGTATTTGTGGAGGTTCTACATGCATTCTGGCCATCTGGTGATGTTCAGTCGCAAAACTACACTACTGTTTTGCCATGTTCAGCATTGTGTTGTTCGGGAGAATACAGTATATTTTGTATCAAACTATAAATAAAAAATAAACTTTTTCTACAGCTTGTCTTCTTGTAAAGTGTAGACATATTCATGATTGCTAAAATTATTACTTAGTCTAGGCTTTTGATATTTTGCTGCTGAGAGACTTTATTACTGCTGACAGACTTTTTAACATTTTCTAAACTCCATTAACCTGTGTGGATTTTTTTCTGGCCAACGATATACAAACCGCTGATTTTTCTCTCCATAAGATTTTTGGGACATTTGTGAATTCAGCCCTTGAATCTTCTTCCTTCCAATGACTTTAGAGTGTTATGGTTCTATTGACTGACTACTAGAAATCTCCCAATGGTAGACTATAATGGTAAACAGTTAAATATTTGGCAAAAAATAAGTAT
This sequence comes from Synaphobranchus kaupii, assembly GCA_029718625.1. Classification (NCBI taxonomy): domain Eukaryota; kingdom Metazoa; phylum Chordata; class Actinopteri; order Anguilliformes; family Synaphobranchidae; genus Synaphobranchus; species Synaphobranchus kaupii. The sequence continues at coordinate 96,207,531 of CM056379.1, read as the reverse complement.
ATCTTAAATCTTGTGTTCTAAATTAAATATTTAGCTCATATCTTAAATCTTGAGAAACTTCACGTGAAATACGGAACAAATCGAGTCCCATATTAGTTTGACGGAGATGCAAGGTTTGCAGAATTATTCCCTGTATTTGTAGGCAATTGTAACCATGTCAATATGTAATAACACATAAGCAGGCAAACCCCTTGCTACCCCGAGACTGGCCCCCAGTTCGTCAACGTCAATTCGCTTCCTATCTCAATTAGCCAGCGACTAACAAAGTGCTAATGGTAGCTTTAATGGTTTGAGTTTGTTTTAAGAATCATGCTATTTTATGACGTTAGCAAGGTAGCTCACTAACCATCTATGGAATCAAGCTGCCAGCTTGTTATTTGGCTCTGGCTGGCTGTCAATATTAATCAGTCAAGGACACCAGAAGTAGCCTAACGCCAATAGCCTATGCACAAAACATAGCCTATGCTATCTAGTGAGTGAGTTAGTTAGCTATCTAGCCACGTCTTACATGATACCAGATGCACTCTGTGTGTAGGATATGTAAATAATGTGTGTCAAACAGGAATATAGGAATTAATATATGTAACGTCAAGTTTCTCACTTCTCTAGAAGACCCTCAATTACCCCTATCACTAAAGCCAGCTATTTCCCCTCCTCCCTCCATTGGATGCCAGTCACCAAGGGGTGGGGCTAATTAGTATATCTTTCAAAAGATTTAAACTAAAGATTTAGATTTAGCGAAATGTTTAATTTACAAACCAAGATTTAAGAAATAAGCTAAATGTTTAATTTAGAACAAAAGATTTAAGATATAAATATAATTTTTTTAATTAAATATTTAAATGTTGAACCACAATTTGTGATAAATTAATATTTATTTCAATGTTAAATCTTGGTTTTTATAAAAACCAAGATTTAAAATATAAGATAAATATTGTATTTAGAACCTAAGATTTAAGATATAAATATTTATTTTTGGGTAAATATCTGTTAAACACCGATTTGTGGTAAAACAATATATTTATAAATTAAATCTTAAATCTTGCTTTTGGAAAATGTAAGATTTAAAATTTAAAATTAAATTTGAAACCAAGATTTAAGATTTAAATTAAATATACTTGACTAAATATTTGTTTCTGAAACAGAGATATACGATATAAGCTAAATATATATATATATTTAAATATTTATTTTTGAAAACTTGGATTTAACATTTAAGTTATGTTATATACAGTTGAAGTCAGAAGTTTACATACACTTAGGTTGAAGTCATTAAAACTCATTTTTAACCACCCCACAGATTTCATGTTAGCAAACTATAGTGTTGGCAAATCAGTTGGGATATCTACTTTGTGCATGACACAAGTAATTTTTCCAACAATTGTTTACAGGCAGATTATTTCACTTTTAATTCCCTATATCTCAATTCCAGTGGGTCAGAGGTTTACATGCACTAAGTTCACTGTGCCTTTAAACAGCTTGGAAAATTCCAGGACATTATGGCATGGCTTTAGAAACGTCTGATAGGCTAATTGACATTATTTGAGTCAATTGGAGGTGTACCTGTGGATGTATTTTAAGGCCTACCTTCAAACTCAGTGCCTCTTTGCTTGGCATCATGGGAAAATCAAAATAAATCAGCCAAGACCTCAGAAAGAAAATTGTGGACCTCCACAGGTCTGGTTTATCCTTGGGAGCAATTTCCAAATGCCTGAATGTACCACGCTCATCTGTACAAACAATAGTACGCAAGTATAAACACCATGGGACTACGCAGCCATCATACCGCTCAGGAAGGAGATGTGTTCTGTCTCCTAGAGATGAACGTGCTTTGGTGCGAAAAGTACAAATCAATCCCAGAACAACAGCAAATGACCCTGTGAAGATGCTAGAGGGAACAGGTACCAAAGTATCTATATTCACAGTAAAACGAGTCCTACATCCGCATAAACTGAAAGGCTGCTCAGCGAGGAAGAAGCCACTACTCCAAAACCGCCATAAAAAAAGCCCGACTACAGTTTGCAACTGCACATGGGAACAAAGATATTTCTTTTTGGAGAAATGTCCTCTGGTCTGATGAAACAAAAATTTAACTGTGGCCATAATGACCATCGTTATGTTTGGAGGAAAAAGGGTGAGGCTTGCAAGCCGAAGAACACCATCCCAACCGTGAAGCAGGGGGTGGCAGCATCATGTTGTGGGGGTGCTTTGCTGCAGGAGCTGGTGCACTTCATAAAATAGATGGCATCATGAGGAAGGAAAATATGTGGAGCAAGATCTCAAGACATCAGCCAGGAAGTTAAAGCTTGGTCGCAAATGGATCTTCTAAATGGACAATGACTCAAAGCATATACTTCCAAAATTGTGGCAAAATGGCTTAAGGACAACAAAGTCAAGGTATTGGAGTGGCCATCACAAAATCCTGACCTCAATCCAATCAAAAATTT